>CP136061.1:189834944-190012213 GCA_032622095.1 Siphonodentalium dalli | reverse complement strand
CAGTATCATACAGTTTATTTAACTTCATGACTATTATATATTTTAACAGATAACGCAATGGCTATAACAATACAAACAAACAAACAAACGAAAACGTGAAGCGTGCAAAAGCATGCAATGGCACTTTCGGCCCAACCGACATATATATCATAAAACATATCATGCTAACACTTCTACGACAAACTTTGTTGCATATTGGTGTTAGGTAGGCAAAATAACAAAGTTCAGTTCGTAACAGTATTGTGGCAGCATATTGGGATACATCATATGTGGTCTTGGTGCCAAGGAAACTGGCGACACAACTGGTCCATTCAGGAAGCCTGGGATGGCACTCTGTGAATAAGGCAAGAATGGTCTAGGAACTGTAGCAGAAATCTGATATGGAGACATGTAATCAAACGGAGACAACATCGGCTGCACAGGCGGAATCTGACAGGAGACTGGTGACGTCGGGTTGTTTGTTGCATGCCGGGAAGACTTTGTACGTGCTCGCTTGTTCTGGAACCAGATCTGAAAATAAAAGTATATGGATTAATTAGAGCGTGCATGAGTATATAAATTATAAAAACAAAAATTATATTGCAAGTGATAGTAATTCAGTATTTGGTTGAACATATAAATCACTGTGATGGAGTTGGCAGAAGGATTTTCGACATTTGTGGCGAATATACGTTGATACAAGCTTTCGGTTATGGTGGTTGCATGACGTAGATTTAACGTCAGTGAACCCCCAAGCGTCAATCTGGGATTATTAACAACGAAGTAGCAATGAAACCATTATTGTGCAACCCGCGTCAGATGTTATGCCTTCGGGTGAGAAAATATAACAGTGCTGATATTTCTGGTTGCCGGTTGATTGCCGGTTGCATTTTATACAAAGAAAAAAAATTATGTGGCCCACGTCTCCCCAACGTTGTGTTATTGTCTGTATTATATATCACCGAATTCACGTCGAAGTAAAGACGAATGGTTCCTACCTTGATGTTCTTCTCTGGTATATCGAGCTCGCTGGCCAGTTGTTCTCGCTCGTCGTTGTCTGGGTAAGGGTGCGCGTAGAACGCGTCGAGAAGCTTCCCCATCTGATCTGGAGAATAGTTGACTCGATTCTTTTTCTTGCTGGTTTTCTCTGCGGATGATGTTGGTGTGGTGCTTCTTGATGACGATGGTGAGCTGCCGGTGATGTCAGGTGAACTTCCGGTTGATGACACGTAACTGTCATCTGCATCAGCTGATCGGACAAAATCACACCCTATAAAACCGACGCGCGTCCCTGGAACAAAAAATAATGAGATCAGAATAATGGAATTACATATTGTATATGTTGCACATCAAGCGGACATTTATTGATTCAGAGTTCCTGTTAGAGGTGGGTGCTTCAAATACCAGAAGATCAGTGAAACCTTTAGCTTTAGGTAATGGTGAATCGTGCAGCCGCGTGTGCTATTTCGTATATGTGTTGGTGCTATATATTTACTCAGATGCAAGATCCACATGAGTAAATATTTACTCAGATGCAAGCTCCATATTGAGTTCATTCTATTATTTGTGATACCATTCATTACACATTACCCCCGCGCCCACATGCATACAATAAGGTGAGACCTGGCATGTCATTGTGCTATGCGACATTAGTGGTCAGTTTATAACTGTTTTGGTTTCTCCGGTTTCAAAGTTGAATTATTCCATGGGCGCCAAATACCTGCAGGCACAAAAATTAACAGTTAGGGTTTGATGACTGATATAGTAATGGTGAAATACCTGGACTGTGCGATCTTGTTGTTTTCAGACGGAAGCATGTGCACCTTCGAATGCTTTCACTTCGTCGCCAAATTTGTCGATGACATGTTGATCCTGAAAATAAAAATATTGTCTCGTTAGAGTATGCAATGGTTAGATATTGCCAAGAATCTCTACTCTATGCTAACGCCCGTAGCCATAGAGAGATTCGTGGAATGATCTACGCAATGGTAACTTACATGCAGCCAAAGCAATGCACACGAGAAATTAAGTATTTGTATGTGTTGTCATGTGTGTGGACACACGAAACTTTGTATAGTATATACATGTGCATATGCTCCATATTACCCCGACCCAGGTCTGACCCCTTATATATATATATATACCCACCCACGAATGTGCCCTATTGGTATACATGTTATATTAAATGTTCAATTGGTTTATTCACATGTATATATATATTCTCACTCTATTATACCAATATTTATGGTGATTTGAGAGAATAATGGTAGCGTGTCTACCATCGTTCATATTTATTTCAACCAATAAACTACAACATTGAACATGAGTGTGATTTCACTTACGTCCGCGCCCTTGTGAAGCCATAACATAACAACTCGCCATCCGTATAATATTACAAATTCACTTTCAGAAGCTAGCGCTCATGTCTTACACATTCCACTCACCTGACAACACCTACCGAGCGGGACCCGGCTTAAAAACCGATCCAGCACTAGCTTGGGGTAGAAGTATTAAGACAAATTTCCAAAGAGAACATGACCTATCTCTGGACAACAACAGATTTGTACACAGCCTTATGATGTTCCGAACAAGAAATCACAAACTACCCGTTGAACAGGGCTCATGGTACAATGTTGACTACTCGGAACGGCAATGTACCCTCTGTAATTTAGAACTGGGCGATGAATACCACATTATACTTAAGTGCTCACAAATTCACGAGTTGAGACTGAGATATATTCGCCCTTATTATTTTCGAAGACCAAACTCACATAAGTTACTGCAATTATTTAACTCCCGAAATGGAAAAAACCGCAAGGAACCTGTCGGTTTTTGTCGAAAAGGTCTTAGTCCTCTTGAGGCTAAGTAGCATCCATAACACAAACCCCACTAACTGGACCACATTGATCAAATCTATTATTATTATTATTATTATTATTATTATTACCATCTAAAAGCAACAAGCATAAACATTACCATATTTTCGTATATATGTGCTCTATATATTATAACGCACGTGCATGCATATATATTTAGTATGTATCTGATTATGTAATTCAAAACATCTGTAATATCATTATATGATGACCAGAATAAATAAATTGATTGATTGATTGATTGGGATACAATACTGATGTTGAAATTTCGAACTCTGTGACTGTTTAAGATGTATTTGTTGTTGTAAGCTCTTGATCAGTTTGGGGGTGCTTATGAATTCCAATCTTATTGGGCTCTGCATGGACTGACGTATAATAGACGAAGGATTATGTTGATACAATATAACATGAATTTCGGAAGTTTGCTAAATTTACCCTTACAAATACATATATTGTTGATGGTTAACAACTTAATATACAACCTATTGGGTGAAACATTAATAAAAATAACTTGCTGCTTTTTGTGTATGAAACGTTCGACATTCCATTGACTGCTTCCTTATTTTATTATGTGATATATTATTTCTTACAGCCGCCGAACTTATCAGTGGTGACTTTGCGCGATCCGCCGAACTTGATGTTAGCTACGTATCTGTTACTGGAAGCTCCCCTGGCACAACCAACCTACCACACATCAAACATTCACTAGACAGTCACAACAACAACTCACCGACAATCGATCCTAGCACTGACATCGTAACGTTTACCAACCAGCAAACCGGCAGCCCCAGTCAAAATGACATACCAACGCCTGTCTCCCCGTCAGCAACACACAAGAAGAAAACCAACAACAAGCAGAAGAGATTCCGAACCAACTACTCTCCCGAACAACTATACAAACTATGTGATGCTTTTACGAGCAACTCCTACCCAGATTCCGAAATGCTAGCGAAATTAAGCGGCGAACTTGAAATTCCTGAAAAAAATATAAAGGTAAGATGCGATTTAAAATACCTGGTGGCAAACTAAATATGCATGTATACATACTAAGGCGAAACTCATGATTGTAAAATAAAGTTCATTTAAAGTTAGTGTATATATCTTACAAGAAATAGATACCGCAGTATGAAATAATATATAGATATATGAATCGAGGACACCAGTTCGGAAAAAAACTTCCATAGCTCAATTAATATTGATTAAATTTTTCTCATATAATACTAGATCGGTGTTACTATGTACAATGAAGGAGCCAAAGCCAAAGCGCGTGTGAGAACTAGCTATTTTACTAATAAGAATACGAAATATAGGGTGTACAGATCCCCACGCGTGTGATGGAAAATTATTATTTTTAAAAATATTTCCGTATATGGTCGCTACTCTCATTAATTATATTGATGTATTTCATTTCATATATTTTGAAATTGGCTTTTTTTTTCTCCAGATATGGTTCCAGAACAAAAGAGCGAGAAAAAGAACCAGGCAGGTCACGGACGTAGATCCGACGCCGTCGACACAAGCAATGGTACTACCACTCGCCATGCCGCATATGATGCCACCGTTCCACCAGTACGTACCGACTTACCAGCAGATTTCACCACCGCCTACCACTTCACCACACTGGTACTCGAGTGGAGCTTCTCCAGCATTGAAATCAAGTTCGTCGTCAGAAACCACAGAAGAACAGCCGATAATACATCCGAAAACCAACGATCAGACCACATCACACCAGGATGAGCCATCGAAGTTCGACCGTCAGCCCGGTGTGCCAATCCAATTCCATCAAACGCAGACGTCAGAACACAAGGAATCCCTTCCGGCGAACCTATATCCGGTGTCCTACAACCATTACGTGCCAGCAAACATTTCACCGCCCAACAGTCGACCAGGGCTCACACACAGCTATAACCAGGTTGGCTACCAACAACCCTCTACCACGGTTTCGACGTCATCGCAACACCAATTGGTTAACCAGTTTAATCTGCCGTACATCCATATACATGGGTGTCCGTCTTACTGAGAGTTGTTCTATTTTTGTCAAAAGTTCTTCGACACGAAATATATGTCGCTGGAATTAAGTACATTTTTTCAAGGACTGCAAAAGAGTATATGTTTTTGTTATGTACATACTTGTTAAGTTTATATGTCTGCTAATAAATATTTACCATGTTCAATTTATAAAGAATAGTGTGTTTAATACCATTCCCTATTAGTTTAAACATATTTTATTAGCAAACGTAGCTAACTGGGTTGGGGCACAAGTTATTGTTTACATCAAGTTATTGCTAACTCATTGACGCCCCTTTCCAACAAACAATTGACAATTAACCAAAAGAGTTATGCTTCCTGCATGCAATACATATCATACAAAGGTATACAAACAACACTTGTATGATTAAAATACAAGAACAAGTATAAAACTGCACATGACCTCATTTGAGAGAGAGAGAGAGAGAGAGAGAGAGAGAGAGAGAGGAGAGAGAGAGAGAGAGAGAGAGAGAGAGAGGAGAGAGAGAGAGAGAGAGAGAGGAGAGAGAGAGAGAGAGAGAGGAGAGAGAGAGAGAGAGAGAGAGAGAGAGAGAGAGAGAGAGAGAGAGAGAGAGAGAGAGAGAGAGAAAGAGAGAGAGAGAGATAGAGAGAGAGAGAGAGAGAGGAGAGAGGAGAGAGAGAGAGGAGAGAGAGAGAGGAGAGAGAGAGAGAGAGAGAGAGAGAGAGAGAGAGATAGCTAACATGTACAGTATATACCGCATACTTTAGTAGAATACGTTATTTAATACATCAAACATTGTATCAGATTTAAAAAGTAATTCTTTGTAAAATAATTCATGGACGATCCGATTCGAAGCTGGTTTACAACGATTTCATATGATAACAAAGCAATGGTAATTACGGGCTAACATTTACTCGTATTGGTAAACCAAGAGACACATGCGATATCGTTGATACAATGAAATCAAAATTTCCCAAGTTATACTCTCCCTTCGGGCGAAATGATGATAAAGTGGGGATACACGTTAATATGTCAAAGTGTACTGTTTGCGTCAGAATGGGGGTGTGATTGTGGGCCTTCGATCGATGATGTGATATTTTGTTTCCTAATTTATATATTACTATTTCCATTCGCTAGGTTTGGTATACTATTAATCATTAAATCGTTGTGTTTCTATAATATACTTTTGAGCAAATATGAATAACTTGCAATTTATTTGCTCAGTCTCATGGGTCGAGCCGAAAAGTATATTTCCAAGGGTCAAGTGTAGTTTGCCCAGTTTAGATATACTATCTAAAAGTTTTAATCTTTCATAAATAAAGTAAGGACATTCGAAGAAAAAGTTATATGCTGTTTCCTCGGGTGCACCACAACACGTTTTTCTCTATATTATCTTTATTTATTTTCTTCTTATTGCCTTTATTGTCACTCTTCGTGAGGTCATCTAGAAATTTGTTCCACTGGATAATCATTGAAGGAAAGAACGATTTATTATAATATTCCGCCTTTCTAGATAAATAGTTAAATCGGTAGGGATATATGGATGGGTAATTTGTGTTGTCCCCCTAACGCGCAGGTAATATATCAGTCAAATATTTCGGAGCGTTTCTAGCTTGGATTCGGTTGAACATTTAAAATTTATGAAATTTTCTTCGTTCTTGCAGTGATTGCCAACCCAATTCTGGAAATAATTTATGTATGGCACACGTAAGCCCGATGCAATTCGAGCCGCATCTATGTGTAATTTGTCTAGCTTATTCCCTATTATAATTACTATTGGTTTGAAAATGAACACCATTGGTTTGAAAATTAAAACGGCATGGACTTATATTGAATGTGTGGTGCATATAATTGTTTAAAACAAACCACCATTAACTTTTATTTCATGTAATTAACTACGAACGCCGCCCATACATAACTACAACACCAGACAATGCAAAATGATTGCTTTGTTCATTCAAATTAAATTCTTGTCCAACTTCGTTGCACTAACGAAAATAGCCACAAAAACAAAGAGGCAAAATGGGGGACTATATATATACTCTCGTATAAGGTTGTGAAGCGTCTCAGCCAACAATGTAATTGTGTGCATTTTAACGCGTCTGTTGGTTTGTTAAAAAGCAATAAAGCTCTAGTTTTTTTCTCGTTTGATAAATTTTATTCACAACTCGTATACGACTCGTTGTGAATCAAATTTATCAAACTCGTTTCACAAAAGCCTCTCTATAACTGCGCACTGGAACGAATTATGGAGTTCTATCAATATTTTAACCCTTTCTACACTGAACGGATGCTCCCATTCAATCATTCAATCAAGTTTATTTTCCAGACTAACAAAACAATATGAGTATTAAGACACAACATTTAAAGTGACGTGAAACACTCCGGTAGGGTGATAAAATAGAAATGAAGAATAATCTAACTAAAAGTTATAATTTTTACAAATATTTTATCCAAATTGACAACAAACACCATCATTCTTATATATTAATTAAATATAGTGACTCTCGATTGCGAAATCGTTTTCGTTAGCTTATCGCTGATGGTTGCGTCCCGAATCGAGAAGAAAATATTACATTTGCGCGTAGTTCCTACGATGTTTTCTATGGAGTGGTAAGGTCGATTTGTTTGAAATTTTCGGCGATGTTACTCGAATGCTATATTCATCCAGTTGACATTGCGCCTGAATACTGACTTCTTAGTTTCACGTACACGAATAAGTACATAATATGTCTTTAACATAAATATATTAAGAAATAACAGTAATATGTACATAGTTATAGAATGGTCTATAATTTATTTGGAGGGGTGTTCAGGAAATCTAAGCAGAATACAGACATCCAAACATATAATAGAAGTAGTATTAGTTCAGAAGTATTCCTATATGACTGGCCATTGGGTTCGGTTATGACAATATTATCATAATTGTCATGAACCAATTAGTTGGTTATAACGATTCTGATATAGCATACAAGTCAACAGCAAGGTGTTTATTTTTCAATAACAGCAAAAGTCAATTGGCAAATGATGATGTTTTACTTTAAAGATGCATAATCCGAATTAACGCTCCTAAATTACCATTTCTTTGGCTTCTGGGGTAAACAATATTTGACTCGAGTCGAGAAACTCACACATCAATGCTCAGAGTGATCAGATGTCGATTTTTGAAATTTGTTATTTCCTGAGATGTGTAATTTTTGGCGGCCTGTCAGATATTCGTCAAGCCGACGGTCTCGGATCAAATTGCGGATGATGATGGATAACTCTGAAATCAATTGGCTTATGTTAGATATTTTACAATCCGACGGGGTATAAAATATGATATATGAATCGAACACCCCTGTCCGGAAATGCTTCTATCGATTAATAATCATTATTTTTCAAATATTTTCTGGTCTAAAGACGTGTGGTTGTTTAGCAGCAGAAATTTTATTGTGTAATTTTCTCATAAATAAACATCAATTAGACTCATTATTGCTTATAACTATATGTATGAGAATAATACAAAACAATCAATCTCGGACATTTGACTTTCGGAGCATAGCTATGGGAACACCATAATGACCCCTATCGCTATATGTTATCGCCTGAATGGTCTGTTCTAAAGATAGAACAATAAAGTGTCCCACTTAATCATCTCATTTTATAATAAAATGAAAATTTATTAAAGAACCTTTTCCGGACATGGGTCTTCAGTTCATATTTAATATTTTATACCCACAAAACTATTTCAAAATTTATATATGCAGAGATAATCCATCTTTAATGATACGGGTGGTCACCAGTTTCGATTAATTTATGTCTCGCCAGCTTGCTGTAATGAATGCTTTCTCGCATATATCGCACTCATGCGGGCGAACTCCAGTGTGTTGGCATATCCATATGTGTTTAGTCAAACTTCCCGACAAGGTGAATGATTTCACGCAAGTATCACATTGCTACAGGAGATCACATGATTGTTTGAATACTTTGTCACATATCACACTGATATGGGCGATCATCTGTGTGAATCCTCTTGTGTTCGATCAAAGCATCTGGCTGGATGCATGATTTTGGACATATATCACATTGATACGGACGGTCGTCAAAGTGCATTTAGAGTGGATTTGTTTATTGCTTATTTGAGCTCAAGATTGTTTGAATGCTTTGTCACATATCACACTGATACGGTCGATCTCCAGTGTGAATAATCTTGTGTAATGTCAAATGTCCCGATCTGCTGAATGATTTTTCACATGTATCACATCTATACGGGCGATCACCAGAGTGGATTCTTTTATGATTTATTAGTGTACTTGATTGTTTGAATGTTTTGTCGCATATGTCGCACTGATACGGTCGATCGCCGGTGTGTATCCTCTTGTGGGCGATCAAATTTCCTGACTGGGTGTATGATTTACCACAAATGCCACACTGATACGGGCGATCGCCGAAGTGGAATATTTTATGATTTGTCACGTTGCTTGACTTTTTGAATGCTTTGTGGCATATATCGCACTGATACGGGCGAGCACCGGTATGGTTCATCATGTGCACAGCCAAATTGCTCGAGACAGTGAATGATTCGCCACAGACATCACAGCGATACGGGCGATCGCCGGAATGGATTCTTTTGTGAACTGTTAGAGCATGTGATTGTTTGAATGCTTTGTCGCATATATCGCACTGATACGGGCGATCGCCGGAGTGGGTAATTTTATGACTTGTCAGGTGACTTGACTTTTTGAATGCTTTGTGGCATATATCGCACTGATACGGTCGATCACCAGGATGGTCCATCATGTGTGCAGACAAATTGCTCGAGTCATTACATGATTTCCCACAAATACCACATTGATACGGGCTATCACCAGAGTGTATCATGTTATGACTCGTTAGCGAACTGGACTGGTGCGGCCGATCATTGGTATCATTCATCATGTGTGCAGACAAATTGATTGTCAATTGAGTCGTTGAATGATTTACCACAAATATCACATGGGCGATCGCCGGGGTGGATTCTTATCACACTACCGTGTCTGAAATATTGAGTATTTTCCTGCAAACATCACATTCATACGGGCGATCACAGGTGCAAAGGAATCTGGTCCCAAAGCTCCCTTTATTCTTATTCAGGAGGAATTTACAGAGAAGATAAAGAGAATCAGTCCAACTGTGTAAATAATTTCCCGCAAATATCACAATGGTATAACATAACGGTGAAATGGTTGAATTATCTCTCAAATGTCACATCGGAATTGTACACCTCTACACGGATCCACTTCTATGTAGTTAATTTCCTTGTAAACCTGCACGGATCCACTTCTATGCAGTTAATTTCCCTGCAATGTCGCTTATTTCGTGAAAATCGGACCTGATATGCGATTTGGGTCATTTTTTTTTCGAATGTCCAATAAGGAATAAGTAACTGACGGAAGTCACGTCACCCATGTATATATCACGTATATATATATATTCTGTAAACATACACAGTTCTAAGCACACCCGTGTGTTACTGGTCGTTAATTCATGGCAGAATTAAGTGCGACAGCGTAAAGCCAAATATGATCGCACTCAGGACATCGCATTGGGTTTTGAAATGGTATCATTTACTACCATATGCATATACACCAAATGCATAATATTCATCACGATTTGAGATAACGATAGAAACAATGTCACAGTGTCATACAGTTTATTTAACTTTTATAAAGTATATACTTTTAACAGATAACACAATGGCCATAACAATACAAACAAACAAACGAAAACATTATTCAACAAAGAAATGTGCATCAGCAATGACGTGAATGTTAACTGTGTTTTTGCAAAGTGTCTTCAGACACTTTCGCCTCAACCGACATATATACCATAAAACATATCATGGTAATACTTCTACGACAAAATTTGTTGCTTATTGGTATTAGGTAGGCAAAATAACAAAGTTCAGTTCTTAACAGTATGGTGGCAGCATATAGGGATACAACATCTGTGGTCTTGGTGCCAAGGAAACTGGTGACACAACTGGTCCATTCTGGAAGCCTTGGAAGGCACTCGGTGAATACGGCAAGAATGGTCTAGGAACTGTAGCAGAATGCTGATATGGAGACATGTTATCAAACGGAGACAACATCGGCTGCACAAGCGGAAACTGACAGGAGACTGGTGACGTCGAGTTGTTTGTTTGCCGGGAAGACTTTGTACGTGCTCGCTTGTTCTGGAACCAGATCTGAAAATAAAAGTATATGGATTAATTAGAGCGTGCATGAGTAGGAAACGTTAACTGTTGCTTATAAATAAAATAAAATCGTATATAAATTATAAAAATAAAAATTATATTGCAAGTGATAGTAATTCAGTATTTGGTTGAACATAGAAATCACTGTGATGGAGTTGGCAGAAGGATTTTCGACATTTATGGCGAATATACGTTGTTACAAGCTTTCGGTTATGGTGGTTGTATGACGTAGATTTAACGTCAGTGAAGCCCCAAGCGTTAATCTGGGATTATTAATACCGAAGTAGCAATGAAACCATTATTATGCTCTGAGTGCAACCCGCGTCAGATATTATGCCTTCGGGGTGAGAAACTATAACTGCTAATATTTCAGGTTGCCGGTTGCATTTTATACAAAGAAAAAAAAAATGTGGTCCACGTCTCCCCAACGTCGTGTTATTGTCTGAATTGTATCACGGAATTCACGTAGAGTAGAGACGAATAGTTCCTACCTTGATGTTCTTCTCTGGTATATCGAGCTCGCTGGCGAGTTGTTCTCGCTCGTCGTTGTCTGGGTAAGGGTTCGTGTAGAATGAATCGAGAAGCTTCCCCATCTGATCTGAAGAATAGTTGACTCGATTCTTTTTCTTGCTGGTTTTCTCTGCGGATGATGTTGGTGTGGTGCTTCTTGGTGACGATGGTGAGCTGTCGGTGATGTCAGGTGAACTTCCGGTTGATGACACGTAACTGTCATCTGCATCAGCTGGTCGGACAAAATCACACCCTATGAAACCGACGCGCGTCCCTGGAACAAAAAATACTGAGATCAGAATAATGGAATTACATAGTGTACATGTTACACATCAAGTGGACATTTATTGATTCAGAGTTCCTGGTGGAGGTGGGTGCTTCAAATACCAGAAGATCAGTGAAACCTTTAGCTTTAGGTAATGGTGAATCGTGCAGCCGCGTGTGCTATTTCGTATATGTGTTGGTGCTATATATCTACTCAGATGCAAGCTCCATATTGAGTTCATTCTATTATTTATGATACAATTCATTACACATTACCCCCGCGTCCACTATGTATGCTATAAGGTGAGAGCGCCCACATGTATGCTATAAGGTGAGAGCGCCCACATGTATGCTATAAGGTGAGAGCGCCCACATGTATGCTCCGGTTTCAAAGTTGAATTATTCCATGGGCGCCAAATACATGCAGGCACAAAAATTAACAGTTACGGGTTTGATAACTGATAGAGTAATGGTGAAATACCTGGACTGTTGATAGGCGTGTGCGATCTTGTTGTTTTCAGACGGAAGGCACCTTCGAATGCTTTCACTTCGTCGCCAAATTTGTCGATGACATGTTGATCCTGAAAATAAAAATATTTTCTCGTTAGAGTATCGTAATGGTTAGAAATTGCCAAGAATCTCTACTCTATGCTAACGCCCGTAGCCATAGAGAGATTCGTGGCATGATCTACGCAATGGTAAATTACAGCCAAAGCAATGCACTCTAATTATGGGCTGAATTAAGAAGCTGGTAATGATGTATTTGTTCGCCGTACAATTGCGGACAGTAAACATCTGGTGCATATCTCGAAATATCATGAAATGAGGACGAGAAATTAAGTATTTGTATTTGTTGTCATGTGTGTGAACACACGGAACATTGTATAGTATACTAAAGTATTGTTAGAACAAAAAAGACGTATAGAACACCTGTCTGTTTGTGGCGTTTGCAATATAATGTTAGCATGTGTATTGATCGAGCACACCCTCACATACAAATACATACAGATATATAACTTACAGGTTCCTTCGTTTGTTTGTCGATCATATCCGACAATAGAGATGAAATACAGAAATTTCTGGAATTCATGTTCGAATTATTTGTGCAAGAGAACTACCACAGTGGTAACAAATTGACTCAGATTAAGTTTGCGAATGAAATCAGTGGTTGTCCCAGGGTATATATAGCAAACTGTTTGGTGTTAGAACATGACAGGAATGTTTTGAGTAATAATGACCGTCACAGGCTTCGTCTTTAAAAACAACCAATCAGTGCAATAATTGGCTGACAGATTTCGTGCTGTAAGGGAGATCCGAACCAAAGACATGAGAAGCGGTGTGTTCTTAGAAGCCAGGGTCGGGTGTTTTCTTTGTAATTAAGTGTCATCATTACACGATTGAGTTTGACAGTCACCTTCGAAGCAATTGGTGGATGCGCTGTCTATACGTCTGAATTATTATGTTATATATTATTATATTATAATTATAGCGCATGTCATTGCTGAATTTAATCTGGGTAGGCCTAATATCATAAAACATGTATGTACATATATGTAACTTAATGTAAGGTCTATAATGTTCGATTTGTGTGAACATTATTTATTTATCCCAAAAGAATCATTAGAGAATTTACAAAACATACATATATCTACGAGGAAGACATTTGGGAGATAAGACGTGGATTTGACATCAAACGCTTAAAGGCACGTGTGGCCTTAATTGTCGAAAATATTCATATTTGTTCCAAACACCGTAAACAGAAAAACATTAAAACGCATACAGTTCCGTTCATATATACCATGACCATCGCGTAAACAGTATGTTATCATAGAGACCTACTATATTTTACCTAAGCAAGAGCCTGATTGTGTTACAGAAGACAGCACAATGCTACTGGCTAATCACACACAAATGGCATAAACGCTCTTTATTAGTTCCATATCAGGTATTCACCAACAAAGAACGCTCTTTATGTTTACCGTCATAATATAAACAAACACCAGAAAAGTAACTTTTTATGCTTTTGTTTACATAACAATGGTCAAATATATGACCATAACATACTGTTTATGCGATATTTCTTATTTGTATACGGACAAAGTCTATCTACATTTTGATGTTCTTTCTGTTTGTGGCGGTTTTTGACGGGTGTAGATATTTTCACAGGATACCCACTGCCAAGTCCAACCGTGTCTTTAAATGGATCCATAAGAAAATAACATAATTTACATTGTAGGAAGATATAGATGTTCGTTTCTCCACATTGAAGATATATATTTTAAGATAATACCATAATAATAAAGAGCGTTTTGTAGTTACAAATGTGCTTATATACTCTATGTTAGAACGCCGGGTGCTTATATGGAGCCATCCCATCAGAAGAGAACATTATTTGCATAGTGGAAAGGTAGAACTATAGAGATCGGAAGGTGAGAGCCAAAAGATATGAAGTGGAAAATACCCACGGTATTCATCATTATCCACATGTCTCTGTTAACATTTTCCGACGAAATAATAAAAATAGCACCTTGTTTGTGTTCAGATCCTCTACAAGCCATGCACACATCACTTCTTTCAACTATACTATTTCAGCTGCAACAACATACTATTAATTTAAATTGTTATTTTTTTTGAATCGGGATAAATACTGTTTACAACAATCTCCTTTATTCCCAAATGTAAAAGTTCACATTCCAAAATTGCAGCCAAAATAGGAATAATTCAGAAAACATAGAATAGAAATCGTATTCTTGAAATCTATTGTTTGGAATACTTGGTAGGTAGTGTCTTAAAATTCTTCAAGCTATGCGTTGTTGAGTAGGAAAATAAACAATATTTATTATTATTATTATTTTTTATTAAACGCATCTTAAATCAAAACAAATGAGGGTAGGAAATTTGTTATTTAATTCCTGACAGACGGAGCTCAAATATGCCGAAAAGGTGTCGCTGACAGTTTATGGTAGTGAAAACATAGGGCTTCGGTCCCTTTACTGAGACATGTCGGTCTACTTGGTGTAACGTTCTAGCAGAATATGAGACAGGAACACGTTAATGAACCAATCGCGACAGACTTGTTTGTAGAAGGCCGTCTGAGAGAACTGCTCAAATGGCTTCTGTCATATTCAGCTATATAACCGCTATATGTCCAACTAGCATGAACCGTGAGTCATTCTAACAATAGCGTACCATCATGAATTCTACTAGCTTCAGTATATCCAGTTTGTTTGCTGATATGATTGGAGATTCAGTGGGCAGAAATGTGAGTATATTTATGAAGTTTTGCGCAGAGTATTAAGTATTTCGCGAACATCCCTATTAATGTATCTCATATGTATCAATACTTACAAACAAAATCATAATGAACTCGCTATATAGAACAAAATTTATATAAACCGTTTATACTGAAATATAACCCGTGCCTATGTTGTTCTTTAAAACGTTTTTACATGACCTGACATTGGTGTGGCAATTTAAAAAGGAACACAACGGTCGCTTGCTTAATCACAAAAACACAATAACTAGATTACGTAGACATAACTAGGCTCCTGTATATGGATATTATATTTTTCTTGTATGTTTACCCAATTAACAACAATCATTGGTGTATATAGAGTTGACATTATACACCACTGACCTATCGAATCAGTCTATATACTATTAAAATTAGAGACAATGAGCGAAACAATGCCATATATGGCTCATAAACGAAGTTCTATTGTATACCGGAGTATAGAAAGAGTTAAAAACTTTAGTTGTTACAGTATTCGCTATCTATTATATTTGTTTGGAACTTCTGTCTGTTTGTGTCTTATAAACTCGAAAACTGCTAAACCGATCCGACTCAAATTTGGTATTTAACTCTGATCCCGGGGACAATACGGGCGGGCCCAATTTAACATGCAACCGTGTCCTTGACATCGACATGGACCTCGCTCATATACGCATGCTTCTGGACCTCGACCGATCCGACTCAAATTTGGTATGTAGGCTTACATTGATCCCGGGAACAATATGCATGGGCGGGTCCAATTTCACGTGCGACCTTGACCTCACTCTTATACGCTCATATATTTAGGCATGTTTCTGGACAAATATATATATATAATGTTGTTAATGGCTAATTCGGACAGAAACTGCAAACAGTTTAAGAATCTTTAACTTTTTTATTACAGACATGCTTGTTGCTTGACGATTCCATTGACGTGAATTCGATCTCCTTGGGCAACGTTAGCTTCCCACTCGACAGCAGTCTTGGTAAGTTACAATCTGGATTTACTTTAATAACCCACAAGTTAGTAATTGCACAGGCCGTCATTAAATGCATGCTATGAATATTGGCGGTTGTATTTTTAACGAAATGGAAAGCTTCACATCAATAACATAGATGTAACCTCTTCCGACAGGAATACTAAGAAATGTTTGGAACATGAGATGTTTACATGTTGAATGCTCACCACAATTAATTCTTTGGGCATGAGTACTGTCTGGACCAATCAGAGTGTGATAAGCCCTAATCGATTTACTTCGTCCATTGATCGCAAATTACGCGACGTATTTATACAGAAGTGGTGGGGATCTATCTCGAAATCAAGCAAGTTTGCATTTTATAGAAGTATTAAGACAAATTTCCAAAGAGAACATTACCTATCTCTGGACAACAACAGATTTGTACACAGCCTTATGATGTTCCGAACAAGAAATCACAAACTACCCGTTGAACAGGGCTCATGGTACAATGTTGACTACTCGGAACGGCAATGTACCCTCTGTAATTTAGATCTGGGCGATGAATACCACATTATACTTAAGTGCTCACAAATTCACGAGTTGAGACTGAGATATATTCGCCCTTATTATTTTCGAAGACCAAACTCACATAAGTTACTGCAATTATTTAACTCCCGAAATGGAAAAACCGCAAGGAACCTGTCGGTTTTTGTCGAAAAGGTCTTAGTCCTCTCGAGGCTAAGTAGCATCCATAACACAAACCCCACTAACTGGACCACATTGATCAAATCTATTATTATTATTATTATTATTATTATTATTATTACCATCTAAAAGCAACAAGCATAAACATTACCATATTTTCGTATATATGTGCTCTATATATTATAACGCACGTGCATGCATATATATATAGTATGTATCTGATTATGTAATTCAAAACATCTGTAATATCATTATATGATGACCAGAATAAATAAATTGATTGATTGATTGATTGGGATACAATACTGATGTTGAAATTTCGAACTCTGTGACTGTTTAAGATGTATTTGTTGTTGTAAGCTCTTGATCAGTTTGGGGTGCTTATGAATTCCAATCTTATTGGGCTCTGCATGGACTGACGTATAATAGACGAAGGATTATGTTGATACAATATAACATGAATTTCGGAAGTTTGCTAAATTTACCCTTACAAATACATATATTGTTGATGGTTAACAACTTAATATACAACCTATTGGGTGAAACATTAATAAAAATAACTTGCTGCTTTTTGTGTATGAAACGTTCGACATTCCATTGACTGCTTCCTTATTTTATTATGTGATATATTATTTCTTACAGCCGCCGAACTTATCAGTGGTGACTTTGCGCGATCCGCCGAACTTGATGTTAGCTACGTATCTGTTACTGGAAGCTCCCCTGGCACAACCAACCTACCACACATCAAACATTCACTAGACAGTCACAACAACAACTCACCGACAATCGATCCTAGCACTGACATCGTAACGTTTACCAACCAGCAAACCGGCAGCCCCAGTCAAAATGACATACCAACGCCTGTCTCCCCGTCAGCAACACACAAGAAGAAAACCAACAACAAGCAGAAGAGATTCCGAACCAACTACTCTCCCGAACAACTAGACAAACTATGTGATGCTTTTACGAGCAACTCCTACCCAGAATCCGAAATGCTAGCGAAATTAAGCGGCGAACTTGAAATTCCTGAAAAAAATATAAAGGTAAGATGCGATTTAAAATACCTGGTGGCAAACTAAATATGCATGTATACATACTAAGGCGAAACTCATGATTGTAAAATAAAGTTCATTTAAAGTTAGTGTATATATCTTACAAGAAATAGATACCGCAGTATGAATAATATATAGATATATGAATCGAGGACACCAGTTCGGAAAAAAAACTTCCATAGCTCATTAATATTGATTAAATTTTTCTCATATAATACTAGATCGGTGTTACTATGTACAATGAAGGAGCCAAAGCCAAAGCGCGTGTGAGAACTAGCTATTTTACTAATAAGAATACGAAATATAGGGTGTACAGATCCCCACGCGTGTGATGGAAAATTATTATTTAAAAAATATTTCCGTATATGGTCGCTACTCTCATTAATTATATTGATGTATTTCATTTCATATATTTTGAAATTGGCTTTTTTTTTTCTCCAGATATGGTTCCAGAACAAAAGAGCGAGAAAAAGAACCAGGCAGGTCACGGACGTAGATCCGACGCCGTCGACACAAGCAATGGTACTACCACTCGCCATGCCGCATATGATGCCACCGTTCCACCAGTACGTACCGACTTACCAGCAGATTTCACCACGCCTACCACTTCACCACACTGGTACTCGAGTGGAGCTTCTCCAGCATTGAAATCAAGTTCGTCGTCAGAAACCACAGAAGAACAGCCGATAATACATCCGAAAACCAACGATACAGACCACATCACACCAGGATGAGCCATCGAAGTTCGACCGTCAGCCCGGTGTGCCAATCCAATTCATCAAACGCAGACGTCAGAACACAAGGAATCCCTTCCGGCGAACCTATATCCGGTGTCCTACAACCATTACGTGCCAGCAAACATTTCACCGCCCAACAGTCGACCCAGGGCTCACACACAGCTATAACCAGGTTGGCTACCAACAACCCTCTACCATGGTTTCGACCGTCATCGCAACACCAATTGGTTAACCAGTTTAATCTGCCGTACATCCATATACATGGGTGTCCGTCCTTACTGAGAGTTGTTCTATTTTTGTCAAAAGTTCTTCGACACGAAATATATGTCACTGGAATTAAATACATTTTTTCAATGGACTGCAAAAGAGTATATGTTTTTGTTATGTACATATTTGTTAAGTTTATATGTCTGCTAATAAATATTTTACCATGTTCAATTTATAAAGAATAGTGTGTTTAAATACCATTCCCTATTAGTTTAAACATATTTTATTAGCAAACGTAGCTACTTGGGTTGGGGCACAAGTTATTGTTTACATCAAGTTATTGCTAACTCATTGACGCCCCTTTCCAACAAACAATTGACAATTAACCAAAAGAGTTATGCTTCCTGCATGCAATACATATCATACAAAGGTATACAAACAACACTTGTATGATTAAAATACAAGAACAAGTATAAACTGCACATGACCTCATTTGAGAGAGAGAGAGAGAGAGAGAGAGAGAGAGAGAGAGAGAGAGAGAGAGATAGAGGAGAGAGAGAGAGAGAGAGAGAGAGAGAGAGAGAGAGAGAGAGAGAGAGAGAGAGAGAGAGAGAGAGATAGAGGGAGAGAGAGAGAGAGAGAGAGAGAGAGAGAGAGAGAGAGAGAGAGAGAGAGAAGAGAGAGAGAGAGAGAGAGAGAGAGAGAGAGAAAGAGAAAGAGAAAGAGAAAGAGAAAGAGAGAGGAGAGAAGAGAGAGAGAAAGAGAGATAGCTAACATGTACAGTATATACCGCATACTTTAGTAGAATACGTTATTTAATACATCAAACATTGTATCAGATTTAAAAAGTAATTCTTTGTAAAATAATTCATGGACGATCCGATTCGAAGCTGGTTTACAACGATTGCATATGATAACAAAGCAATGGTAATTTCGGGCTAACATTTACTCGTATTGGTAAACCAAGAGACACATGCGATATCGTTGATACAGTGAAATCCAAATTTCCCAAGTTATACTCTCCCTTCGGGCGAAATGATGATAAAGTGGGGATACACGTTAATATGTCAAAGTGTACTGTTTGCGTCAGAATGGGGGTGTGATTGTGGGCCTTCGATCGATGATGTGATTTTTTGTTTCCTAATTTATATATTACTATTTCCATTCGCTAGGTTTGGTATACTATTAATCATTAAATCGTTGTGTTTCTATAATATACTTTTGAGCAAATATGAATAACTTGCAATTTATTTGCTCAGTCTCATGGGTCGAGCCGAAAAGTATATTTCCAAGGGTCAAGTGTAGTTTGCCCAGTTTAGATATACTATCTAAAAGTTTTAATCTTTCATAAATAAAGTAAGGACATTCGAAGAAAAAGTTATATGCTGTTTCCTCGGGTGCACCACAACACGTTTTTCTCTATATTATCTTTATTTATTTTCTTCTTATTGCCTTTATTGTCACTCTTCGTGAGGTCATCTCGAAATTTGTTCCACTGGATAATCATTGAAGGAAAGAACGATTTATTATAATATTCCGCCTTTCTAGATAAATAGTTAAATCGGTAGGGATATATGGATGGGTAATTTGTGTTGTCCCCCTAACGCGCAGGTAATATATCAGTCAAATATTTCGGAGCGTTTCTAGCTTGGATTCGGTTGAACATTTAAAATTTATGAAATTTTCTTCGTTCTTGCAGTGATTGCCAACCCAATTCTGGAAATAATTTATGTATGGCACACGTAAGCCCGATGCAATTCGAGCCGCATCTATGTGTAATTTGTCTAGCGTATTCCCTATTATAATTACTATTGGTTTGAAAATGAACACCATTGGTTTGAAAATTAAAACGGCATGGACTTTTATTGAATGTGTGGTGCATATAATTGTTTAAACAAACCACCATTAACTTTTATTTCATGTAATTAACTACGAACGCCGCCCATACATAACTACAACACCAGACAATGCAAAATGATTGCTTTGTTCATTCAAATTAAATTCTTGTCCAACTTCGTTGCACTAACGAAAATAGCCACAAAAACAAAGAGGCAAAATGGGGGACTATATATATACTCTCGTATAAGGTTGTGAAGCGTCTCAGCCAACAATGTAATTGTGTGCATTTTAACGCGTCTGTTGGTTTGTTAAAAAGCAATAAAGCTCTAGTTTTTTTCTCGTTTGATAAATTTTATTCACAACTCGTATACGACTCGTTGTGAATCAAATTTATCAAACTCGTTTCACAAAAGCCTCTCTATAACTGCGCACTGGAACAAATTATGGAGTTCTATCAATATTTTAACCCTTTCTACACTGAACGGATGCTCCCATTCAATCATTCAATCAAGTTTATTTTCCAGACTAACAAAACAATATGAGTATTAAGACACAACATTTAAAGTGACGTGAAACACTCCGGTAGGGTGATAAAATAGAAATGAAGAATAATCTAACTAAAAGTTATAATTTTTACAAATATTTTATCCAAATTGACAACAAACACCATCATTCTTATATATTAATTAAATATAGTGACTCTCTATTGCGAAATCGTTTTCGTTAGCTTATCGCTGATGGTTGCGTCCCGAATCGAGAAGAAAATATTACATTTGCGCGTAGTTCCTACGATGTTTTCTATGGAGTGGTAAGGTCGATTTGTTTGAAATTTTCGGCGATGTTACTCGAATGCTATATTCATCCAGTTGACATTGTGCCTGAATACTGACTTCTTAGTTTCACGTACACGAATAAGTACATAACATGTCTTTAACATAAATATATTAAGAAATAACAGTAATATGTACATAGTTATAGAATGGTCTATAATTCATTTGGAGGGGTGTTCAGGAAATCTAAGCAGAATACAGACATCCAAACATATAATAGAAGTAGTATTAGTTCAGAAGTATTCCTATATGACTGGCCATTGGGTTCGGTTATGACAATATTATCATAATTGTCATGAACCAATTAGTTGGTTATAACGATTTCTGATATAGCATACAAGTCAACAGCAAGGTGTATATTTTTCAATAACAGCAAAAGTCAATTGGCAAATGGTGATGTTTTACTTTAAAGATGCATAATCCGAATTAACGCTCCTAAATTACCATTTCTTTGGCTTCTGGGGTAAACAATATTTGACTCGAGTCGAGAAACTCACACATCAATGCTCAGAGTGATCAGATGTCGATTTTTGAAATTTGTTATTTCCCGAGATGTGTAATTTTTGGCGGCCTGTCAGATATTCGTCAAGCCGACGGTCTCGGATCAAATTGCGGATGATGATGGATAACTCTGAAATCAATTGGCTTATGTTAGATATTTTACAATCCGACGGGGTATAAAATATGATATATGAATCGAACACCCCTGTCCGGAAATGCTTCTATCGATTAATAATCATTATTTTTCAAATATTTTCTGGTCTAAAGACGTGTGGTTGTTTAGCAGCAGAAATTTTATTGTGTAATTTTCTCATAAATAAACATCAATTAGACTCATTATTGCTTATAACTATGTATGAGAATAATACAAAACAATCAATCTCGGACATTTGACTTTCGGAGCATAGCTATGGGAACACCATAATGACCCCTATCGATATATGTTATCGCCTGAATGGTCTGTTCTAAAGATAGAACAATAAAGTGTCCCACTTAATCATCTCATTTTATAATAAAATGAAAATTTATTAAAGAACCTTTTCCGGACATGGGTCTTCAGTTCATATTTAATATTTTATACCCACAGAACTATTTCAAAATTTATATATGCAGAGATAATCCATCTTTAATGATACGGGCGGTCACCAGTTTCGATTAATTTATGTCTCGCCAGCTTGCTGTAATGAATGCTTTCTCGCATATATCGCACTCATGCGGGCGAACTCCAGTGTGTTGGCATATCCATATGTGTTTAGTCAAACTTCCCGACAAGGTGAATGATTTCACGCAAGTATCACATTGCTACAGGAGATCACATGATTGTTTGAATACTTTGTCACATATCACACTGATATGGGCGATCATCTGTGTGAATCCTCTTGTGTTCGATCAAAGCATCTGGCTGGATGCATGATTTTGGACATATATCACATTGATACGGACGGTCGTCAAAGTGCATTTAGAGTGGATTTGTTTATTGCTTATTTGAGCTCAAGATTGTTTGAATGCTTTGTCACATATCACACTGATACGGTCGATCTCCAGTGTGAATAATCTTGTGTAATGTCAAATGTCCCGATCTGCTGAATGATTTTTCACATGTATCACATCTATACGGGCGATCACCAGAGTGGATTCTTTTATGACGTGTTAGATCACATAACAGTATGAATGTTTTCTCACACATATCACATTGATATGGGCGAATTCCGGAGTGGATTCTTTTATGATTTATTAGTGTACTTGATTGTTTGAATGTTTTGTCGCATATGTCGCACTGATACGGTCGATCGCCGGTGTGTATCCTCTTGTGGGCGATCAAATTTCCTGACTGGGTGTATGATTTACCACAAATGCCACACTGATATGGGCGATCGCCGAAGTGGAATATTTTATGATTTGTCACGTTGCTTGACTTTTTGAATGCTTTGTGGCATATATCGCACTGATACGGGCGAGCACCGGTATGGTTCATCATGTGCACAGCCAAATTGCTCGAGACAGTGAATGATTCGCCACAGACATCACAGCGATACGGGCGATCGCCGGAATGGATTCTTTTGTGAACTGTTAGAGCATGTGATTGTTTGAATGCTTTGTCGCATATATCGCACTGATACGGGCGATCGCCGGAGTGGGTAATTTTATGACTTGTCAGGTGACTTGACTTTTTGAATGCTTTGTGGCATATATCGCACTGATACGGTCGATCATCAGGATGGTCCATCATGTGTGCAGACAAATTACTCGAGTCATTACATGATTTCCCACAAATACCACATTGATACGGGCTATCACCAGAGTGTATCATGTTATGACTCGTTAGCGAACTGGACTGGTGCGGCCGATCATTGGTATCATTCATCATGTGTGCAGACAAATTGATTGTCGATTGAGTCGTTGAATGATTTACCACAAATATCACATGGGCGATCGCCGGGGTGGATTCTTATCACACTACCGTGTCTGAAATATTGAGTATTTTCCTGCAAACATCACATTCATACGGGCGATCACAGGTGCAAAGGAATCTGGTCCCAAAGCTCCCTTTATTCTTATTCAGGAGGAATTTACAGAGAAGATAAAGAGAATCAGTCCAACTGTGTAAATAATTTCCCGCAAATATCACAATGGTATAACATAACGGTGAAATGGTTGAATTATCTCTCAAATGTCACATCGGAATTGTACACCTGTACACGGATAGACTTCTATGTAGTTAATTTCCTTGTAAACCTGCACGGATCCACTTCTATGCAGTTAATTTCCCTGCAATGTCGCTTATTTCGTGAAAATCGGACCTGATATGCGATTTGGGTCATTTTTTTTTCGAATGTCCAATAAGGAATAAGTAACTGACGGAAGTCACGTCACCCATGTATATATCACGTATATATATATATTCTGTAAACATACACAGAACATGAATTCCAGCGTGACGGAATCACCAAATTTTACGGAATTTCACTTTTCTGTGGTCTATAAAATCTAAAATTATGACCAGTAGGGTACCGCTTAAAATAAAAAACGTTGTACATACTATACAAAGTTGTTTGATTATATACAACTATATGTGTATTTAAGTATCATCTCACTCTGGGTCAAATTGTGTCCGTGACGGAATCACCAAAAAAGTGCCATCAATAGGAGGGTAGGTCCGTACTATTTAAGAACCCTGCTCATTCAGCCAAGCTGACCTGGAAAAAGTTCCCAATTAACTCGGTTTGTTCGCCGTGACGGAATCACACAACGGGCGTGACGGAATCACCGTGCGATTTTTTTAGGTATAGTTTTTTGTGTAACAAATGCGGACATTGTCATAAAAGCATAAAACTTGGCACATTTGTATATTAGGTCCCACGTATTATTTTCAGATATGGGGGCAATCACGAAAATACATTCCATGGCAACGGTTGCTATGCGACTGTTTTTACCTTAGAAACGGGTTGTTGGTAGGGGTTAAACCGTCATTTTACTAAAATATATGTGCAAAAAGGGGATACTATGGTAATTGAGGCAGATTGTGATATGGGAAATGTGACAAAAATAACATTTCCACACATGCCCCACTATTAACCTAGAATGACCATTGAGCTGCTTGAAAATGATATTTTGGTTCATTTGACCTTATTTGGCAAAACATGAAAATATGCGTTGACTGCGGATGCGCGCATCATTGATCCCCAGTCACACAATATCTGGTGTTTCAGAGATTGTATAGTAAAGGCAATGACCATTCCAAAATATATTCATTGGATAGTAATAATGAAATACAGAAGAAGCAACAACATTCCCCGATGACATGACAATGATGCAAATACCCATTATCGGTATCCATGGCCGCCTTTTCGTGGCATTCATGAGAAGCACACCCGTGTGTTACTGGTCGTTAATTCATGGCAGAATTAAGTGCGACAGCGTAAAGCCAAATATGATCGCACTCAGGACATCGCATTGGGTTTTGAAATGGTATCATTTACTACCATATGCATATACACCAAATGCATAATATTCATCACGATTTGAGATAACGATAGAAACAATGTCACAGTGTCATACAGTTTATTTAACTTTTATAAAGTATATACTTTTAACAGATAACACAATGGCCATAACAATACAAACAAACAAACGAAAACATTATTCAACAAAGAAATGTGCATCAGCAATGACGTGAATGTTAACTGTGTTTTTGCAAAGTGTCTTCAGACACTTTCGCCTCAACCGACATATATACCATAAAACATATCATGGTAATACTTCTACGACAAAATTTGTTGCTTATTGGTATTAGGTAGGCAAAATAACAAAGTTCAGTTCTTAACAGTATGGTGGCAGCATATAGGGATACAACATCTGTGGTCTTGGTGCCAAGGAAACTGGTGACACAACTGGTCCATTCTGGAAGCCTTGGAAGGCACTCGGTGAATACGGCAAGAATGGTCTAGGAACTGTAGCAGAAATCTGATATGGAGACATGTAATCAAACGGAGACAACATCGGCTGCACAAGCGGAAACTGACAGGAGACTGGTGACGTCGAGTTGTTTGTTTGCCGGGAAGACTTTGTACGTGCTCGCTTGTTCTGGAACCAGATCTGAAAATAAAAGTATATGGATTAATTAGAGCGTGCATGAGTAGGAAACGTTAACTGTTGCTTATAAATAAAATAAAATCGTATATAAATTATAAAAATAAAAATTATATTGCAAGTGATAGTAATTCAGTATTTGGTTGAACATAGAAATCAATGTGATGGAGTTGGCAGAAGGATTTTCGACATTTATGGCGAATATACGTTGTTACAAGCTTTCGGTTATGGTGGTTGTATGACGTAGATTTAACGTCAGTGAAGCCCCAAGCGTTAATCTGGGATTATTAATACCGAAGTAGCAATGAAACCATTATTATGCTCTGAGTGCAACCCGCGTCAGATATTATGCCTTCGGGGTGAGAAACTATAACTGCTAATATTTCTGGTTGCCGGTTGCATTTTATACAAAGAAAAAAATATATGTGGTCCACGTCTCCCCAACGTCGTGTTATTGTCTGAATTGTATCACGGAATTCACGTAGAGTAGAGACGAATAGTTCCTACCTTGATGTTCTTCTCTGGTATATCGAGCTCGCTGGCGAGTTGTTCTCGCTCGTCGTTGTCTGGGTAAGGGTTCGTGTAGAATGAATCGAGAAGCTTCCCCATCTGATCTGAAGAATAGTTGACTCGATTCTTTTTCTTGCTGGTTTTCTCTGCGGATGATGTTGGTGTGGTGCTTCTTGGTGACGATGGTGAGCTGTCGGTGATGTCAGGTGAACTTCCGGTTGATGACACGTAACTGTCATCTGCATCAGCTGGTCGGACAAAATCACACCCTATGAAACCGACGCGCGTCCCTGGAACAAAAAATACTGAGATCAGAATAATGGAATTACATATTGTACATGTTACACATCAAGTGGACATTTATTGATTCAGAGTTCCTGGTGGAGGTGGGTGCTTCAAATACCAGAAGATCAGTGAAACCTTTAGCTTTAGGTAATGGTGAATCGTGCAGCCGCGTGTGCTATTTCGTATATGTGTTGGTGCTATATATTTACTCAGATGCAAGCTCCATATTGAGTTCATTCTATTATTTATGATACCATTCATTACACATTACCCCCGCGTCCACATGCATGCTATAAGGTGAGAGCGCCCACATGTATGCTATAAGGTGAGAGCGCCCACATGTATGCTATAAGGTGAGAGCGCCCACATGTATGCTCCGGTTTCAAAGTTGAATTATTCCATGGGCGCCAAATACATGCAGGCACAAAAATTAACAGTTACGGGTTTGATGACTGATAGAGTAATGGTGAAATACCTGGACTGTTGATAGGCGTGTGCGATCTTGTTGTTTTCAGACGGAAGGCACCTTCGAATGCTTTCACTTCGTCGCCAAATTTGTCGATGACATGTTGATCCTGAAAATAAAAATATTTTCTCGTTAGAGTATCGTAATGGTTAGATATTGCCAAGAATCTCTACTCTATGCTAACGCCCGTAGCCATAGAGAGATTCGTGGCATGATCTACGCAATGGTAAATTACAACCAAAGCAATGCACTCTAATTATGGGCTGAATTAAGAAGCTGGTAATGATGTATTTGTTCGCCGTACAATTGCGGACAGTAAACATCTGGTGCATATCTCGAAATATCATGAAATGATGACGAGAAATTAAGTATTTGTATTTGTTGTCATGTGTGTGAACACACGGAACATTGTATAGTATACTAAAGTATTGTTAGAACAAAAAAGACGTATAGAACACCTGTCTGTTTGTGGCGTTTGCAATATAATGTTAGCATGTGTATTGATCGAGCACACCCTCACATACAAATACATACAGATATATAACTTACAGGTTCCTTCGTTTGTTTGTCGATCATATCCGACAATAGAGATGAAATACAGAGATTTCTGGAATTCATGTTCGAATTATTTGTGCAAGAGAACTACCACAGTGGCAACAAATTGACTCAGATTAAGTTTGCGAATGAAATCAGTGGTTGTCCCAGGGTATATATAGCAAACTGTTTGGTGTTAGAACATGACAGGAATGTTTTGAGTAATGACCGTCACAGGCTTCGTCTTTAAAAACAACCAATCAGTGCAATAATTGGCTGACAGATTTCGTGCTGTAAGGGAGATCCGAACCAAAGACATGAGAAGCGATGTGTTCTTAGAAGCCAGGGTCGGGTGTTTTCTTTGTAATTAAGTGTCATCATTACACGATTGAGTTTGACAGTCACCTTCGAAGCAATTGGTGGATGCGCTGTCTATACATCTGAATTATTATGTTATATATTATTATATTATAATTATAGCGCATGTCATTGCTGAATTTAATCTGGGTAGGCCTAATATCATAAAACATGTATGTACATATATGTAACTTAATGTAAGGTCTATAATGTTCGATTTGTGTGAACATTATTTATTTATCCCAAAAGAATCATTAGAGAATTTACAAAACATACATATATCTTCGAGGAAGACATTTGGGAGATAAGACGTGGATTTGACATCAAACGCTTAAATGGAGCCATAAGAAAATAACATAATTTACATTGTAGGAAGATATAGATGTTCGTTTCTCCACATTGAAGATATATATTTTAAGATAATACCATAATAATAAAGAGCGTTTTGTAGTTACAAATGTGCTTATATACTCTATGTTAGAACGCCGGGTGCTTATATGGAGCCATCCCATCAGAAGAGAACATTATTTGCATAGTGGAAAGGTAGAACTATAGAGATCGGAAGGTGAGAGACAAAAGATATGAAGTGGAAAATACCCACAGTATTCATCATTATCCACATGTCTCTGTTAACATTTTCCGACGAAATAATAAAAATAGCACCTTGTTTGTGTTCAGATCCTCTACAAGCCATGCACACATCACTTCTTTCAACTATACTATTTCAGCTGCAACAACATACTATTAATTTAAATTGTTATTTTTTTTTAATCGGGATAAATACTGTTTACAACAATCTCCTTTATTCCCAAATGTAAAAGTTCACATTCCAAAATTGCAGCCAAAATAGGAATAATTCAGAAAACATAGAATAGAAATCGTATTCTTGAAATCTATTGTTTGGAATACTTGGTAGGTAGTGTCTTAAAATTCTTCAAGCTATGCGTTGTTGAGTAGGAAAATAAACAATATTTATTATTATTATTATTTTTTATTAAACGCATCTTAAATCAAAACAAATGAGGGTAGGAAATTTGTTATTTAATTCCTGACAGACGGAGCTCAAATATGCCGAAAAGGTGTCGCTGACAGTTTATGGTAGTGAAAACATAGGGCTTCGGTCCCTTTACTGAGACATGTCGGTCTACTTGGTGTAACGTTCTAGCAGAATATGAGACAGGAACACCTTAATGAACCAATCGTGACAGACTTGTTTGTAGAAGGCCGTCTGAGAGAACTGCTCAAATGGCTTCTGTCATATTCAGCTATATAACCGCTATATGTCCAACTAGCATGAACCGTGAGTCATTCTAACAATAGCGTACCATCATGAATTCTACTAGCTTCAGTATATCCAGTTTGTTTGCTGATATGATTGGAGATTCAGTGGGCAGAAATGTGAGTATATTTATGAAGTTTTGCGCAGAGTATTAAGTATTTCGCGAACATCCCTATTAATGTATCTCATATGTATCAATACTTACAAACAAAATCATAATGAACTCGCTATAGAACAAAATTTATATAAACCGTTTATACTGAAATATAACCCGTGTCTATGTTGTTCTTTAAAACGTTTTTAAATGACCTGACATTGGTGTCGCAATTTAAAAAGGAACACAACGGTTGCTTGCTTAATCACAAAAAGACAATCACTAGATTCCGTAGACATATATAGGCTCCTATATATGGATATTATATTTTACTTGTATGTTTACACAATTAACAACAATCGTTAGCTCATAAACGAAGTTCTATTGTATACCGGAGTATAGAAAGAGTTAACAACTTTAGTTGTTACAGTATTCGCTATCTATTATATTTTTTGGAATTTCTGTCTGTCTGTCTTATAGACTCGAAAACTGCTCGACCGATCCGACTCAAATTTGGTATGTATGCTTACTTTGATCCCGGGAACAATACGGGCGGGCCCAAAATTAACATATATATGACCGTCTCCTTGACCTCGACATTGACCTCGCTCATATACGCTCATACAGGCAAGCTTCTGGAACTCGACCGATCCGACTGAAATTTGGTATGTAGGCTTACATTGATCCCGGGAACAACATGTGCAGGTCCAATTTCACATGCGACCGTGTCCTTGACATCACTCATATACGCTCATATATATATAGGCATGTTTATGGACCGACTGAACGCTGTGTATGCTGCCCAGATGGAGGCGATTACGAAGAAATCCCTAAATAGCCCAGACGAAGTCGGGCACATCGTACAAATATATATAAAATATATTGTTAATGGCTAATTCGGACAGAAACTGCAAACAGTTTAAGAATCTTTAACTTTTTTATTACAGAAATGCTTGTTGCTTGACGATTCCATTGACGTGAATTCGATCTCTTTGGGCGACGTTAGCTTCCCACTCGACAGCAGTCTTGGTAAGTTACAATCTGGATTTTCTTTAATAACCCACAAGTCAGTAATTGCACAGGCCGTCATTAAATGATATGAATATTGGAGGTTGTATTTTTATCGAAATGGAAAGCTTCGCATCAATTACATAGATGTAACATCTTCCGACAGGTATACTATACATATATTGTTGATGGTTAACATACAACCTATTGGTTGAAACATTAATAACAAATAACTTTCGGCTTTTTGTGTACGAAACGTTCGACATTCCATTGACTGCTTCCTTATTTTATTATGTGATATATTATTTCTTACAGCCGCCGAACTTATCAGTGGTGACTTTGCGCGATCCACCGAACTTGATGCTAGCTACGTATCTGTTACTGGAAGCTCTCCTGGCACAACCGATCTACCACACATCAAGCACCCACTAGACTGTCACAACAACAACAACTCACCGACACTCGATCATAGCACTGACATCGTATCGTTTACCAACCAGCAAACCGGCAGCCCAGTCAAAATGACATACCAATGCCTGTCTCCCCGTCAGCAACACACAGGAAGAAAACCAACAACAAGCAGCAGAGATTCCGAACCAACTACTCTCCCGAACAACTAGACAAACTCTGTGATGCTTTTACGAGCAACTCCTACCCAGATTCCGAAATGCTAGCGAAATTAAGCGGCGAACTTGAAATTCCTGAAAAAAATATAAAGGTAAGATGCGGTTAAAATACATGATGGCAAACTAAATATGCATGTATACATACTAAGGCGAAACTCATGATTGTAAAATAAAGTTCATTTAAAGTTAGTGTATATATCTAACATGAAATAGATACCGCGGTATGAAATAATATATATATGAATCGAGGACACCAGTTCGGAAAAAAACTTCTATAGCTCAATTAATATTGATTTAATTTTTCTCATATAATAATTCCTTCTATATGGCCGGACAGGACAAGATGGTATATTTAGAATATCAATTTGGCGGAAACGTTCATAGCATACGAAGAGGGAAAACTCTATTTTGTTAGCACCCTCAATAAAGGCAAAAATCAGTTCCAATCAGATGTAATTTTATCGCGAATTACACTCTGATGCATCAGAGCGGAAACCACTTTATTATGCCTTCATACTGCGTTATAGACAAATGATATACAGCTTACATTTTTGTTCTTTTTGTTATACTTTTCATCGTCTTCCTCGACGACATGTGCAGTGAATTATATACTGCTATATGGTAATTCATGAATGTCATATATCGATCCATAAAGAGGGGATGTACTCAAGTTTCCTGTATTTGTGGGATTTGTTTACCCTGAAGTAATAACAAGGACTTTACCAATATACCAAGTGTGAATACCAATGGAAATGGACATCTCTCTGGAATAAAACATGTTTGTCGACCAAAATCGTTTGCTATACTGATTACGACATGCTCGAGTACGAATAGACGGGGAAAAACAGTATTTTAAGGATGGCAGCAAAACAGGAATGCAATCACACTCTTAGAACAAATGTGTATAAATACTACACAATATGTGTTACATTTGATCTTAACCCTTTGAACCCTGGCTCCCCACAACGATCGACACCATGACCCTGGGCTCCCAGTGTTATTTTTTATTTATTGTAGACTTTGTTTAGGCGCAATGGGTGGGTTCTGTTTAAGTGGTGCCACAGATCTGAAACTTTACATGTATGTTCCCCATGGACCACTGAGTATTTTAAGACCGGGACACATTGCCACACGATCTCTCCCTGGCAACGGTTGCTATGCAGCTACCCGAAATCGAATGTAAAATGCAATTATAGCTTTTATCGACGTATTTCAGCCCTAGGAAATGGCGTTTTCGATGCAGCCCATGCCCCACTGTGAATTTTTTTTATATATCTGGTCGGATGAGTGACCCAAACTTTTGTTTAAGGGTATAGCAACGGTTGCTAACCCTAAATGATCCAATGACACCATTGTCCTGAGCATTCAATCGTTTATGCCCCATTTTAGACATTTCCTAGGCGTTTTTTCGAAATCACGTGACGAGCGTTTCGGTTGGTCTCGTCGACAATCAAATGCCAGAGTGCATCATCCCAGAATAAATTGTAAGTACTCCACCTTGGGGTGTACTGTCCATACTTATTGAAGTTGGTACATTCTTTGGTCACGGCTTCTCGTTCGGTGTAAAGGTACGTATGACAAACGAATTTGCGTCCCTTTTCAACGTATGGACATTATGATCACTGTGACTAATTGCAGATATGAAGCCACGCCCCCTGTCACGCCCCTACCCGACATAAGCTCCGCCCACTTCCACAACACCTCAACTACCCCATACATTGATCTCTTGTCGTATCTCTACTTGACACAACGCCACCCACTCCTGGAGCGACTGACGTCTGACTATCTCCCAGTGTCACTGTTCTTTCGTTCTCCCATTCTAACTCACAAATGGCGTAGTCATCATCATCTAAATCTTCCGCGTCCGATTCCAAAATTTGCCGGACCACCTCGTCTACCGAAAATGTTTTAGGCTTCATAATTCATAATGTTGTGTGATTAAACACAATAGCAACAAGACACAAAGAAAAACATAATCATTGGAGAAGCAGACGACCGCGACGATGTATGTAAACAACAAACACGTGGCAGTCGATATATGGCCGGTCCAGCGGCCGGTATACCGGCCGCTGGGGTATTTGGAGGTTCACGCAGCGGCCGGTTTTCCGGCCGCTCGGGTTCAAAGGGTTAAACAAAATTGTGTAGAAATGCAACATGACATAAATGTGTCGGTGGAATTTTCTCAACATTGAATATGAGTGAATATGTTAGTATATTATATTTAAAAGATGAGATATGTTCTATTTGAGACATAAACCTCGTAAAAGCTGCCATAATAACAAATTGGCAGCTGCTTTAAAACTTTGTGCTACACAATTATGTGTTGTTCAGTTTTTACACAAACATAGTGTATAACAAAGTTTAAAGCTGCTGCCAATTGTTTGTTCTGTGGTAGCCTTTACGAGTTTTGTGTCTCCAATAGAACACATTTCATCTAATAACTATGATACACTCACATATTCAATCATATTCAACGTTGATGATATTCCACCGACATATTTAATAATTATATGTCATGTGTCATTTCTACACAATTTTGTTTAAGATCAAATGTAACACATTTTGTGTAGTATTTATACACATGTGTTCTAAGAGTGCAATAGAACGGGCTATTTCCATGCAGGGTCTATCTCACTTGGTGACCAGATAAGACTTCAGATATGAAGTATGACTGGTTCGCTCTAGCGGAGATTGACACTTTTCAGACAAATATATCACATAAAATGTTCTATTTTACGCATACTTGTCCCAGAAATGTATTCGTTTTATTCCATAGTCAGTGCATGGATGTCTTGAGTTGATGCCCGTCTCGACATATTTTTTACACGATGTGTGCTAAATGTACCCCAATCCACATCCGTTAATTAATAATGGTTACGTCGCGTATATATACGGACATTCGTAACTTAATTTAACATAACATAACATTTTTATTGACATAACACACCCACGCGGGGCAGTTGTCATAATACAGATAATTTAAACACAAGTGAAGACAATTTCATATAAAAATATATATAACATGTATTTGTAACTCAACACTATATTCTAAATTATTTGCGGAAAACTGCCGAACCATGTTACAGATAAGATTGCATATATGCTCGGGTGTTCAGCCTTCATGAGGAATATGAACTTTTCTATTTCATCAAAGTTTACGAAAATTGGTTGGTGAACTCCTATTTCAGTGAAAAATCTCTTCCGCAAATGGTTATGTTTTTCACATCTCATTATAAAGTGTTCTTCCGTTTCAATTTCATTTGCTTCACATTTTTAACATATGCGTTTCTCGTAAGGTATTTTTGGCTGAGCGTGTCGCCCAACCTCTACCTGCAACTTATGATTGCTTACTCTAAGCTTACTGAAACACGATCTCGTATAAAAATTAGTAATTTGGAGTAAGTATGGTTCAATTTCATATTGTTCTTTGAAACAACGATACGTTCTTAATTTATTCATACCATTTTTCTTGTTGTCATCGAATATTTCGTTTTTGAACGTTAGAATATGAACGTATTTTAATTCTTCCCGGACTTTATTGAGATATTCCAGCGATAGGTTATTCTCTAAATCACTTATTTTTGGCATGTGAAGTGCTTCTGCGAAAAACGGTGGAATCATATATTCCTCGCATATCTGGGCAGAATTCTGAAGTAACATATTCGGTTCACTTTCAGACAGTTTAAAGGGGTACTGTACGCCATTTTCATTAAATTTCCGCTGACAACAACGATCTAATATCGATAATATATAGAAACATAAGTAATTTGAGTCGAAGATGTATTCTGTAAACGCTCAGGTTAATAGGCTATCTTAAGATTTAATAATTTAAAAGTTAATAATTTGATATAAATTGAAGTTATGACTGGAGCCATAAAATGGCGTCAATTAAATTACGAATTTCCGTAATCAAACAAAGTAATTGAGGGATACTGGATTGTTAAACCAATCGCACACACGATCGCTTAAAATATTATGATGATACGGGGAGAACACCCAAGCCACTCACTGACTAGCGACGATACAATAACTTAAATGATTATATGGGACTAGTATGCCTATAATATAACTTTTATTTGATTCATTTGGTTGAAAACTGTACAAAAATTACTCGACAACGACAATTTGTATTTTTGCATTCCGGTAAATTTGTCATTCGTAACACTACTTCGTACTCTTCGTACAGACTTTCAAATAATGAAAAAATTTTTACCTTATTCTCCGACTCGGAGACTATAGAAACCAACAACAACATTTGGCGTACAGTACCCCTTTAAGCATATATCTTACAGCATTCATTATCGCATCATGTGCTATCGGAAATCTGCCCAATTCTGCTCTTGTCGCGTGATTAGACGCCATTCTATTTAAACCCAACACTGATTTACAAAATTTAACATGTGTAATTTCACATGGAATAGATTTGAGCTTGTTAATATTAATATGCGATGCCCATATTTCGCAACCATATAGAACGATAGGTTTTATCAGCTTGTCAAATATTTACACCAAATACATGCTTACTGAGAAAATTTCATGTTTACGCAAGGATGACATTAAACTATACATTGCTTTTAACCCTTTGTTGTTAACATCTATCTGGGCTTTGCAAAATTTTCCATTCGCACAAAATTTAATACCAAGATAGGTATATTCCTTAACTGTTTCCAACGGAGTGTTGCTTAATTTAAAGGCAGTTAGTTTTTTTGTTGCTCGTTTCCTGAATATCAGGCATTTAGTTTTCTGAAGATTCACTTCTACTTTGTTCCTTATGCTGTAATTCTCCAATTTATTCAAACATCTTTGCATACCTTCAGCAGTTTCAGATAGCATAACCAGATCAACTGCATATAGCATATGACTTAGATTTTTCGCCAACTTTAACCGGTTTGCACGAATCATCAAATTTGGCGCTAATGTCATCAATAAATATTTTGAAAATTGTGGGAGAAATAATATATCCTTGTCTAACGCCTTATGCTTCATGCAGACATAAATTTATATTAAATCATTCAATTTGAATTGTATGATTTCTGTTAACCGGAACGTTTTCAATAAACATCATCGACTCAAATTAATTATTTTAAAATATATTATCGATACTAGATCGGTGTTACTATGTACAACGAAGGAGCCAAAGCCAAAGCGCGTGTGAGAACTAGCTATATTACTAATAAGAATACGAAATATAGGGTGTACAGATCCCCACGCGTGTGATGGAAATAATATTTCCGTATATGGTCGCTACTCTCATTAATTATATTGATGTATTTATTTTCATATATTTATTGAAATTGCTTTCTTTTTTTTCCATATATGGTTCCAGAACAAAAGAGCGAGAAAAAGAACCAGGCAGGTCACGGACGTAGATTGGACGCCGTCGACACAGGCAATGGTACTACCACTCGCCATGCCGCATATGATGCCACCATTCCACCAGTACGTACCGACTTACCAGCAGATTTCACCACCGCCTACCACTTCACCACACTGGTACTCGAGTGGAGCTTCTCCAGCATTGAAATCAAGTTCGTCGTCAGAAACCACAGAAGAACAGCCAATAAAACATCCGAAAACCAACGATGAGACCACATCGCTCCAGGATGAGCCATTGAAGTTCGACCGTCAGCCCGGTGTGCCAATCCAATTGCATCAAACGCAGACGTCAGAACACAATCCATACAAGGAATCCCCTCCGGCGAACCTATATCCGATGTCCTACAACCATTACGTGCCAGCAAACATTTCACCGCCCAGCATTCGACCAGGGCTCACACACAGCTATAACCAGGTTGACTACCAACAACCCTCTACCACCGCCTCGATGTCATCGCAACAGCAATTGGTTAACCAGTTTAATCTGCCGTACATCCATATACATGGGTGTCCATCTTACTGAGAGTTGTTCTATTTTTGTCAAAGTTCTTCGACCAGAAATACATGTCGCTGGAATTAAGTACATTTTTTTAAGGACTGCAAATGAGTATATGTTTTTGTTATGTACATATTTATATATCTGCTAATAAATATTTTATGTTCAATTTATAAAGAATATATAGTGTGTTTAATACCGTACCATTCCCTAGTATACAATATAAGAATAGGGAATGACTATTGGTTTGAAAATGGACACCATTGGTTTGAAAAAGATTGCTATTAAAACGGATTGGACTTATATTGAATGTGTGGTGCATGTAATTGTTTAAACAAACCATGCACCATTAACTTTTATTTCATGTAATTAACGACGAAGGCCCGCCCATACACAACTACAACACCAGACAATGCAAAATGATTTCTTTGTTCATTCAAATTAAATTCTTGTCCAACTTCTTTGCACTATCGAAAATATGCACAAAACTAAGAGGCAAAATGGGGGACTATATACTCTCGTATAAGGTTGTGAAGCGTCTCAGCCAACAATGTAAATGTGTGCATTTTAAAGCGTCTGTTGGTTTGTAAAAAGTAATACAGCTCTTAGTTTTTTTTTCGTTTGATAATTTTTTGTTCACAACTCGTATACGACTCGTTGTGAATCAAATTTATCAAACTCGTTTCACAAAAGCTTGTATCCCAACAGAGAACCTCTCTATAACTGCGCACGTGAACGATTTATGGAATTCTATCAATATTTTAAACCTTTCTACACTGAACGGATGCTCCCATTCAATCAAGTTTATTTTCCAGACTCACAAAAAGACATGAGTATTAAGACACAACACTTAACATAAATATATTAAGAAATAACAGTAATATGTACATAGTTATAGAATGGTCTATAATTTATTTGGAGGGGTGTTCAGGAAATCTAAGCAGAAGACAGACATCCGAACATATAATACAAGTAGTAATAGTTCAGAAGTATTCCTGGCCCATTGGGTTCGGTTATGACAATGTTATCATAATTGTCATGAATCACTAAGTTGGTTATCACGATTTCTGATATAGCATACAAGTAAACAGCAAGGTGTTTTTTTTCCTCAATAAATTGTGCAAAAAATCAACAATAACAACAAATGTCAATTAGCAAATGATGATGTTTTACTTTAAAGATGCATAATCCGAATTAACGCTCCTAAATTACCATTTCTTTGGCTTCTGGGGTAAACAATATTTGACTCGAGTCGAGAAACTCGCACATCAATGCTCAGAGTGATCAGATGACGATTTTTGAAATTTGTTATTTCCCCGAGATGTGTAAATTTTGGCGGCCTGTCAGATATTCGTCAAGCCGACGGTCTCGGATCAACTTGCGGATGATGATGGATAACTCTGAAATCAAGTGGCTTATGTTAGATATTTTACAATCCGACGGGGTATAAAATATTATATATGAATCGAACACCCTTGTCTGGAAATGCTTCTATTGATTTATAATAATTATTTTTCAAATATTTTCTGGTCTAAAGACGTGTGTGGTTGTTTAGCTAACGAACAATAGTGGTTACTGTTAACAGAGAGCAGACTATTTATTGCGTAATTTTCTCACAAATAAACGTCAATTAGACTCATTATCGCTTATAACTAAGTCTATGTATGATACTAATAAAAAACAATCAATCTCGGACACTTGACGTTCGGAGCATAGCTATGGGAACAACATAATGATCCCTATCGCTATATGTTTGCTGTAATGAATGCTTTCTCGCATATATCGCACTCATGCGGGCGAACTCCAGTGTGTAGACATATCCATATGTGTTTAGTCAAACTTCCTGACAATGTGAATGATTTCACGCAAGTATCACATTGCTACAGGAGATCACATGATTGTTTGAATACTTTGTCACATATCACACTGATACGGGCGATCATCTGTGTGAATCCTCTTGTGTTCGATCAAAGCATCTGGCTGGATGCATGATTTTGGACAGATATCACATTGATACGGACGGTCGTCAAAGTGCATTTGGAGTGGATTTGTTTATTGCTTATTAGAGCTCAAGATTGTTTGAATGCTTTTTCACATATCACACTGATACGGGCGAATGCCGGAGTGTGTTCTTCTTCGTTTATGTCTTTCCATATCGCGTGATGTCGTGAATGCTTTCCCGCATATATCGCACTGATACGGTCGATCTCCAGTGTGAATCATCTTGTGTAATGTCAAATGTCCCGATCTGCTGAATGATTTTTCACATATATCACATCTATACGGGCGATCACCAGAGTGGATTCTTTTATGACGTGTTAGATCACCTGACAGTATGAATGTTTTCTCACACATATCACATTGATATGGGCGAATGCCGGAGTGGATTCTTTTATGATTTATTAGTGTACTTGATTGTTTGAATGTTTTGTCGCATATGTCGCACTGATACGGTCGATCGCCGGTGTGTATCCTCTTGTGGGCGATCAAATTTCCTGACTGGGTGTATGATTTACCACAAATGCCACATTGATACGGGCGATCGCCGGAGTGGACTATTTTATGATTTGTCAGGTTGCTTGACTTTTTGAATGCTTTGTGGCATATATCGCACTGATACGGGCGAGCACCGGTATGGTTCATCATGTGCACAGCCAAATTGCTCGAGACCGTGAATGATTCGCCACAAATATCACAGCGATACGGGCGATCGCCGGAATGGATTCTTTTGTGAACTGTTAGAGCATGTGATTGTTTGAATGCTTTGTCGCATATATCGCACTGATACGGGCGATCGCCGGAGTGGGTAATTTTATGACTTGTCAGGTGACTTGACTTTTTGAATGCTTTGTGGCATATATCGCACTGATACGGTCGATCATCAGGATGGTCCACCATGTGTGCAGACAAATTGCTCGAGTCATTACATGATTTCCCACAAATACCACATTGATACGGGCTATCACCAGAGTGTATCATGTTATGACTCGTTAGCGAACTGGACTGGTGCGGCCGATCATTGGTATCATTCATCATGTGTGCAGACAAATTGATTGTCGATTGAGTCGGTGAATGATTTACCACAAATATCACATTAATATGGGCGATCGCCGGGGTGGATTCTTATCCCACTACCGTGTCTGAAATATTGAATATTTTCCTGCAAACATCACATTCATACGGACGATCACAGGTGCAAAGGAATCTGGTCCCGAAGCTCCCGTTCTTCTTATTCAGGAGGAATTTACAGAGACGATAAAGAGAAACAGTCCAACTGTGTAAATAATTTCCCGCAAATATCACAATGGTACAACATAGGCCTATTGGTGAAATGGTTGAATTATCTCTCAAATGTCACAACGGAATTGCACACCTGTACACAGATCCACTTCTATGCAGTTAATGTCCTTGTAAACCTGTACGGATCCACTTATATGCAGTTAATTTCCTTGATGGAATTCCCGTTTTGTCACCAAATTAACACAACCTTTTCTCGTAAATCTCGGATTTTAAAGTTAACAAATAGGCGAAAATGAATCGACGTGTGATTATTTCTCTCACTCAGGAAAATCATTTCAGAGAAGAATATTTGCAAACAAAAACATGTCGGCAAACATTTCCATGTGCCGATTGGAGAACAAATGCTTTCTAGCATCAAAACCGTAGATGAATACTACATAGGCTACATGTACATGAGTTTAACAGAGGCTACTACCGGTATCGTTCAATCGAATCTCTTCTTTGTTCCCTGCGTCAGAAAAGTTATATGGCACTGAATAATGGGTTCTCTTATTGGTCGTTTGATTCACTTTGCGTCCAACGCCTGCAGGATGTTCAGGAAAACATTCATGACATTTATGTATAGCTGTATACCAGTTTTGGATCACGGCTGCACATGGGTGCGAATTATTCAATACCACGCCCAAACCAAATGCCCACGAGTTATCTCACCCGTTCGGCCACGCACATACTCATTATCACGTGTTATCTCTGACGCATGGCCCTCGACCCTTTCTTTTGTGTGACGATTGGATATTGTTTAACACACATTGACGCTCACTATATGTTGTGGGTGTCTATACCAGCGCCTTATCTGATTGTGTGGGTATAGTACCATCTCCTTATCCGATTGAATAGATAAGATAAGATGCGTTTTAATGGTCTTTTAACAAACATTAGTGTAGGACAACCTACATGTAAAGATACAATAGACAAAATGAATACATGCGTGGTTTATAAGGGATATAACATGTACGTTCCAGATTAGGTCCAAAATTTTCTTTAAATCTGAAAGATTGACATTTGCGGAATTTTTTTATGCAAAAACACATAGAAGGAGTTCAGCGACACCTTTCTACAATGTTCGAACTACTTGCCCAATATACTGTCACTAAGTATAACACACTTGGCTCATATTTGTTCAATCCTGTGTTCGAACACAATCAAACAACTCAGTCGTCTACTATGGAAAGCCCCTGATATGTCAACTAATAGTTAATTATCAACTATTGGGGAACCACAGGCGAATAGTAGCAAAAATCCTGCAACTCTAAAGGACTCATCTGAAAAAGAACCTACTCGCCAGAAATCCAGTGATGACAGACGTTCCACCTCGCCTTCACGCGAAGAGAAAAGCTCTACAACGGGACCTTTCTCCTCCCCGATAAACTGGTCTAACGACATGAGTCAGATCCTCAGAGAAATCGTCTCCAAACGATAAAAGTCAAAGTCGTCACCAGCTGTTAAGCCTTCTGATATTCAACCGTGTACATCAACACCAAATGAACCAGTCATAAATTCAGAATGTGACAATATTAACTCATTAAAACACGGCAATGATACACGACGCCCAGAGAAATCAGACGCTTTACTTCCACAGTCACAAAACGAGGTTGATGCTAACAGTATTCAGTTTATCTCATTCTCGGATCATCAGAAAGACAGAGATACCTCATCGCATGTAAATGGTCAGGACGACCCCGATCTGCACAACCCTGATCCCGACGTGCAGCACGCATCCGTGCTATCCTATTTGGATTCTGTGGCCATCCTGACAAACACACATTCTTCTCCTGTCCCTGATATTTCTGACAGAGGTGACAGATCCAAACACGATGGATTATCTGGCTTTAAAGGCGTGCCCTCTCCACAAGCCAAGAAAACACGCAAAATATTCATTGGACGTATCTCTACAAGCTCAAAAGAAGTAGACATTTGGAACTTCTTTAACAACAGAGGTGTGCATCCAACGTTTGTTCGTCTCATATCCAGATCGAGACAGGGGACACAATCCGCTCGTGTCCATATTCCTGTGGGAGAGTTGGACCGATTGTATGAGCAAAACTTTTGGCCGAAAGGAATTGTTGCCAGACCATGGCGCAACGAACCACCTCGGCGAAACAACAATGGGAACACAGACACATGAACTTGAATTATTAACGTGGAACATGACATGTTTCTCAACGTCACAGTTCTACCTCTCCAAACTTATAGCAGCAAATAACTATAGCTTTGTTGGTGTGTCAGAACACTGGCTGAATGAAGAAAATACGTCCTCGTTGAATGATCTAAGCCATTCACACAGTGTCATTTCCAAACCTGGCAGGAAAATTGTCACAAAAAATGGCGGTTCTTTCACGCGGGACGGAGTTGCGATACTTATTAGAGATGACCTATTCTCAAGGTGTACGATCATTGACTTACAAGAAGAGCGCTTTATCGGAGTCAAACTCAAACTCTCTGATGATGTAAATATTAGTGTAGTACAGATATACTTACCGAGTACCAACCACTCAGATGATTATTTTGGCGACAGTCTGAAGTCACTGGAAGACTACACCGATTTTCTATCACAACGGGACCCGTTATCCTGATGGGTGACTTTAATGCACACTGGCCAGGTCCCGATAACAGCGAAACACTAGCCACTCACGGCTCGCGAACAAAGATGCTCGGTGAATTTCTTTCACGTGCAGAAATGATGTCCACGACGACCACACGGATGTGCAGTGCCCCCATATACACATTTAGCCCATTCGCAACAGTAGCCACCCCTTCTCTCATTGATCACATACTGGTTCCTGAACTACTAAATCATGCTATCGCAAACTCTTCCATAATCGGCGATAACTCATTAAATGTGTCTAACCATTTGCCTGTGAGATGCAAGCTTAGCTTCCAGTGCCAACCTATGCGGATTTCTCCCGAGTATGATCGTAAATTATACAGCTGGAAAAATATCGACATTGTGGCTTATCAAACACTGTTACATTACGCATGTGTAGAAATGCGACGTAAACCCATTCAACGGTTGTATGCTGAACTTGTGTCATTACTCCATAACGCTTCCGATCGTGCGGCCGGTGAACGAAAATTCTACAAGTTTAGGAAGCCATATTGGAACTCTCACCTTTTTGAACTTCACGTGAAGGTAAAGTCAACTCGGGCGCTTTGGATAGCGGACGGGAAGCAACATTCTGAATTATGCGAATCATATTGTGCATACAAAGACGCCAAACGTATATTTAGACGGACCATTCGGAACACAATACATCAGTACGAGAAGCAAGTCCTCTTGGACATCGAGTCCGCCGCCAATCTGAATTCATCAGATTTCTGGCGTATGACGAAGGATAAATCTAAAAAAGACAAAATTGCAACAGGAATAGATTTTGGATCCGGGTTATGCCATGAACCTGATATTCTATCCCAGGGATGGAAAAACTACTTTCAACAGTTATATAGTGCCGACCCACACCAAGACCCTTCAGTTGAGAAAATAGTATGTAACGAACTTCGGTTGCTCATGTCTAAATCGCATGCAAATTATGACGATGATATATTCTGCGAAATAATATCAAACGCGGAAGTATCTACTGCAATTCGAGCAATGAAGAGAAATAAGGCAGGTGGTCATGACGACGTAGTAAATGAGCACTTTATGTATGCGCCTGAATCGCTAGTAGATGTCCTGTGTTTACTTTATTATTATTTATTTTTCTCAGACACTAAGTCCATATAAAATGTCAATTATAACAGCATCATCGCATTTGAATGGATACCGGCAGATATGAAACTTGGGATCGCCATTCCGCTTTATAAAGGAGACCCCAAGCCTAAACACAATCCGGACAGCTATCGTGCGATTACACTTCTATCATCAATATATAAACTGTTCGAATCTGTGCTTCTATCGCGATTTCTGAGATCGGAAACCCTTCAACAATTTCCACATTGCCTCTAATTTGGATTCCAGAAACACGTGGGATGCAACATGAATTCTTTCGTTGTCGAAGAATCAATACACTTCGCATGTGACCATGGTTCTAAACTCTATGTTTGCTTTTTAGACTCTCAAAAGGCATTCGACCGAGTGTGGCACGATGTACTTCTCATCAAACTCAACAACCTCGGTTTTAAAGGCCAAATTCTTCGTGTAATTCAGAATATGCACGAGGAGTGTACTAGTCGTGTTCTCTACAATGGCTGCCAGTCAGAACCATTTTCCATATGTCAAGGAAATCGCCAAGGATCAGTGACCTCGCCGTTCTTTTACTTGGTGTTCATTAATGAACTTCTCACTGAGCTAGAACAGTCGAGATGTGGTCTCCGGGTCGGAAATATAAACTGCACACCCCCAACCACTGCTGACGACATTTGCTTAATGGCTCTGCACAAGTCGGGCCTTGATCATCTATTGAGCCTCTGTTTTGATTACAGCATAAAGTGGAGATTCAGATACTCAACAGAGAAAAGTGTCGTCATTGTTTTCAATGAAACGCGCACTCAACATGAACAGCGTGATAGGACGTGGTTCCTTGGAACAAATAAACTTGATGAAGTTACGGAAGCTCGCCATCTTGGCATAATGCAGCACACATTTAACAATTGTACCAACCGTGCCTCGCTGGTATCTGACGTCATGTGAAAAGCATATTTTTCAATGGCTGGACGGAAGGCCTTACAAATGTGTACACCCGTTACAATGAAGAAGCTTCTACACCGTATATAGTACTTCCCAAGGCCTTATAAGGTTCCGAACTCCTGTACACACCGAGTGATCAGGCAATCAACCAAATCGAGAAGTCATTTCGTACGTGCATCAAACATATTCAAAACCTCCCTATGAGGGCAGGAACGAGGCTATCGCTCAGTCTCCTTGTTACTTTACCAATGGATCTTCAACTACATATGCGGAAACTAACATTCCTGGCTGAACGTATCCACTTACCTGTTACAAAGGATACTCCGCTGAAAAAATTTCTTCACAACCTCTACATGTACAAACTCTTCCATAGCAACACATCAGGATTTGTTCTTGACATCCTCCAAATTCTTGAACACTACGCCATTGACACATTTCTTACAGTTTTTCTTGAAAGTGGCTTCTTCCCAGAGAAGGCTATCTGGAAGCGCATCATCACAGACACTATTCGAGACGCATATTCCTTGAAATGGCATTCTGCTACAAACACAGATACTTTTGTACATATGTTGAACGTTCACAGCGATCCTCTCGCCACCTGGAGTATATGGAGATTACTTGCTGGCCGCCCTGAAATCTCACAGGAACTGCGAAATCTTTCACGGCTGTTGAACAGATCGATGTTCAATAACAACTCGAATTGCGGTGCCTGCAGATCAACGTATCACAACGAAATTGAACATGTATTATTTACATGTAATGCGCCAGCTATGCATCAGTTGAGATACAGTTTCTGGTCAATCATCGTTGACTTCTTTGGAGTAGAATGTTTGTCTTTATCGATTCTCTCTCGCAAAACCATATATGTGACTTCCTACTCGGCGGCACAGCCTTCGTTCCTCCACTCGCTGTCATCAACGCTTGGGGAGATATTATCACATTCGCCGCGAAATTCATGTACAAAGGATGCCAACTTTTACGAAACATTGCCCGTTAAGACTATAACCGACTGCTTGCGCGTGCTTACTGTCTGCCATAAAAGCAAGTCTTGTTGACATTAAAATGTTTTAGGATGAAAAGGAGCATGACTTAGTGAACATAGGATCTACATCCATGTGCATGCGATATACACTTTCCTTATTTAAATGTGCTCAAACTCTAATATGGTACATAGACCATACGGCTGTGATTTAGGGGAATTCAGTGTTGTTACTTTTTGCCCCCATTTTCTATGCTCAAATATTGTTTGTATATATACTATATAATGTTTGTAAATACGAAACGACCTTGCTCACCTTTATGTGTACAAAACGCCCCAATTCGTTTATACATCACATACAATGTATTGATGTATGCTCTCCGTTAATGGAGGTTAATAAAGATACATATCTGATTGTGTGGGTATAGTACCATCTCCTTATCCGATTGAATAGATAAGATAAGATACGTTTTAATGGTCTTTTAACAAACATTAGTGTAGGACAACCTACATGTAAAGATACAATAGACAAAATGAATACATGCATGGTTTATAAGGGATATAACACGATCCAGATTAGGTCCAAAATTTTCTTTAAATCTGAAAGATTGACATTTGCGGAAACTTTTTATGCAAAAAAAAACCAAACATATCAAGTCCGTCTAGCAGGGAATTCACCTTTAAATCTAGTGTTTTCGTAACTAGTGTCAGAACCGCACTAAATAAATTATGTCATATTTTAGATCACACCACAAAATTCAATCTTCACTACAAAGGGTTAATTCCTGTGTCAATGGCTATTTTACCTATGCAAAATCATAGGGAAGATGTACGTGTGCTGATTTTTATGCAACAAACACAATGCTATTGACCAACAAGGGCCTAGTGTCTGTTTTATTCTCTCCTAAATATTCCTCCCACATCCGCTAGATATCACTCCGAACCATATTTGCACCAGTGTAACATAAAGCGATAGCGCGCTTTTTCGTGGAATAATTGTAACTCCCTACATTTCTTCAGAATTACCCCTCAATGTAAAAAATGTGTTCAAAAATAAAAATAAATTCTGTGGTTCTTTATTTATTACACACAATTTAACCCCACCCATTTTAACATTAAACAAAAATAGAATTTCCACCACAAGTCACATTGAGGCTCCATTTTCACACATGTTTTGGGGTCTGGTGTTGTAAACTTCCATCAGCTATGAAGACTGTACAAAATTCTTTCGATGAGAGAACTTCTGGTGATTTTACTTTAAACATATTTTAATGTATTTAGAAAAAATATACATAGGGATCAGGGCACAAGTTACAAAACTTACAAACTTGCCCCTCTCCTAACACAATCATGGAACATACATAAAAATACATAGCAGATATAGCAAACTGTTTATAAAGAAGAGTGCAGAGTGTGTGTGCTGCGGATGTCGGGTTTCCATCTGTATTCCAATCTCGGTTATGAGGAAAACCCTATAGGACTCAGTGAGTTGAAAGATGAATGGCGAAATTTACCCTGTTATCATACATGGGTTTGTTCAAAACGCTCTGTTTTAGCTATAAAAGATTGAGTAATGCGGAAAAGAGTAGTGTTCTTTTGATTTGATATACCTTTTACCCCATATAAGAAATTATTTGCTTCTAATGATTGAAAGCCATTAATACTTAAATTTCGGTAGAAGTCAATTCTCTGATCTACAAATAAAGGGCAAACATGAAAATAGTGATTGGCGTCTTCAATGTCTAAGTTACAGGGGCATATAGGCGAATCTGATATGTGATTATCAAACATATCCGAACGGAGATCACTACACTGATTCCGAATTTTACATTGTATTGTATTGATTTTCATTTTTCCTGTATAAAAATAAGAGGGGGGTTTTATTATTGGGTCTATAATCCCTAAATTGGCTTTGAAATCGGAAATGGAGGTTGCATTGATTATATACACAGGTAATTTGTTCCATTCCAGAACAACAGATGGGAGAAATGAGTGTTTAAAATGCTCAGTATTAGCGAAATAGGAATAAAATTTATTTGGAAATCTAAGGTTATAATCCGATCGTTCTCTGGAACGTGCCGGTATACATGTGGAAAATTATTTTAATCGTGTTAACTTAATGAAAGTGAACATGATCATGATTTAACGTTCGTGATGATGACAACCCGACATTTACATGTTAACATATTTCTTCTTCTTTTTTTTTTGAAACAAAATGAACCAATTGAAATTGTCGTGACAAAGTTAAAGATGCATAATCCGAATTAACGCTTGAATATTACTATTTCCTTAGCTTCGGGGTAAAACATATGTGATTTGAGTTGAGGAACCCACCCATCAAAGCTGAGAATGATCAGATATCGATTTTTGAAATCTATTATTTTTCACCATCGATAATTTTTAGTGGCCCAATAAAAAGTCGAAAGAGGACGGATGAAGATGGATAACTCAAAAAGCAAGTGGCTTTTGTTGTGTCAGATATTTGACAAACCCGCAAAATTTCATTGAACAAAATATTGATAAATAACAGGTTTTGGGCAATTGTATACTATATTTGACTGGTTAGCATTATTTTTGGGGCATTAATCGATTCTGGTAAAAGAAGTGGCATTTAAAAAAAATGGTGTTGTTGTTGTTGAAATATGATGATATGGGAACCATCGAATCGGACTGAGTACCTTTAATGTCATTTTGTTTTAAATAATACCGGTATACTCAAAGGTACGAATTGTCGAAATGAAATGTCCAGAACCCTGGTGCGAAACATCTCTATGTCAAACTTCCATGGTATGAAATGCCAGCTACCTATTCATCCATTGCACATTATCATTTATTTCCAATGGGCATGGATACGAGTCTCCCATTGGGGAGGGGGTCCACCTTGATACATGTATGTTCCGACAGCACCCCATTGGAAGGAAGTTTCCTACAGATGGCTACAGGGTAAATGTATATCGGTCCAAAATTTGTTCGAAAATTATTAATTAGATATGACATTTTTGCACGATATGGCTTGTTATCACACTCCATTTGTACTTAGTTGAATATCACTTCAATTTGCCCTAAATCGAGTAATATCATTTTACGACATCACTAATTAAGAGTAATACATGTATGATTTTATGACATCACGATCTGAGTAATACACGGTATGGTATGGCTTTGACATGGTGTAATTCTATTTCACTATTAGAATAGGCATAGATACCATTTTTGTGTGATGTCACTCATTAGAAAAAGTTGTCAATATTACACTGTTACTAAGAGGCGAACTACCATAATTAATATATACATGTAGGGTATTACTTGGTTGGTTTGATATTATAGGCCTGATTTCAGTCCTTAGTAGCCTCATATATCAGCCTTCGACGTCAGGCTGGTTGTGATATGAGGTTACCTCGGGGTGATATAGGGCCTAATATCAAACCAACGATGTTGGCGCTGCTAGTCTATAGGGTCACTGTCTGGTTGTTCCCCTTGCCGAGGAGATATAAATGGGTACAGGACGTTTTGTATCATCTTAACTCATTTCGTACCATATTTTTGGTAGTTTCGTACCATATTTTTGGTAGTTTCATACCTTATTGTTTGGTCGTTTCGTACCATGTAGGAAATCAATTGGTCATTTCGTACCATGTTACTACATGTATGTCACACCATATGGAAACAAATAAATGATTTTCTACAAAGTACGAAATAAAAAAATGTAACCAAACAATCGGGTACCGTACCGGTATGTAAAACCAAAAATTATGGTATGGATTACTATGGAACGACCATGGTTATGGTATTAAATACTGAAATAATGAAGAAGTCACTGCAGTTGTATATATCATTTATGTGGTCACAATATATGCATGTATAATGCAACCTGTAAGTTGACATGACCTCTGTTCTAGTTGGCTTATGATTGAGTTCTGAAGTGCTCTTCGCACTGTCAGGTTTACTTGATCAATACTCCAGCAATGTTCAGAATCCTATTCCACGACGCTCGTATGAAACGTCTAGAAAATAGAATCCATATTTAATAAATCCTTCAGACATTCAATATTACCGATCGCCTGAATCAACATCTGACTGTTTGAAGCGGTTCCACTCAATGGTTGTTTTCAGAAGAAGTCGTCGCAATGTACAGTGCTATACAGTACGCACTACACAGTAGATCGAACGATTATCTTACGGTGTTAGAGATGTTGTTGTTGTTATTGTTGACATAATCATATTCATACTGCTGTTGTTAGTACTTGTCGAACACATCCTAAGTTCTCCACCGGATTTTGACAGACAATCCCTGCATCTGGATCTGGATCTGGATGGTGTACGGCGTATGATCCTCACGGATGTGTAGAACGCCGGAAGAGAGAGAATTATGTTCTTTGCGGGACTGTTGAGTTGTCCGCTGCTGTTCTATTTTGAATTTCGCATGCGTCCATCTCGTTTAGAGTGTTCTACTGAATAATTGTCCGTGGGAAGAATGAATTTGAGTATTCAGCAGAGTTTGTCACCAGTAGCTCTTATCGGTAGGACAGTGAATTATTACATTCCTGTTTTGAGACTATATTTGTGGCACTGAAATCTGCAAATTTCTTGACTCGGATTTTTCTGCCCACCTTTTTTGGTTTAATTAAGCAGTGAGTGTTTACAGCCGACACCTTCCCCTTATCCATCTTGTGAAAGAGCTCCAGCCTCTGGTCTTTCCTTCTTTCTTCGAGTGGTCTTATCTCGCAGTCATTCATCAGTTTGGCCATGTCCTTCGATTGGTAATCGCCGGTCATGAGCCGTACAACTCCTCTCTGTATTCTCTCCAGGGCGTCGATGTTCTGCTGCTGGTGAGGATCACACACGACGGCTGCGTATTCCAGCGTCGTCGATCTTACGAGTGTCTCATACGCTACGCATTTACTCTTGAATGGTGCCTTCCTAATGTTTCTTCTGATGAATCCGAGCGTGCTGTTAGCCTTCTTCGTGATCTTGTCTATGTGTGGCGACCATTTCATATCGTTTGAGAGCGTGACTCCAAGATATGGTGATTGAGTGACGCTTTGTATGATCTGGTTTCTGAGCTGGCACATGTAGGTCAGTTGGGAACAGTGATAATCACAGTAATACTGACAGTGAATGAGTTATAGATACTGACAGTGATACATTAAGTGATCAACATCATACAGTCCTCAAATTCGGTTGCTTAATTCAGATCTTCGTCGGCATTCTGGGTCAATAATAATGACAATATTAAAAACAACCTCTCAATTGGATCTTCGGTATCTGCTACAGGTACAGGATATAGTCCACAGTCCGTATATCATCGCAGTTTTCATGTTCAGGGTCACTTTCTGAAACGAAAATGTTCGAGAACATGCATTTTTTTTTTGGCAGGGGGGTATCCCATGTTGACGTCACGGATTTTGCAGTTCGGTGACTCCAACAAGATTGGTGGCGCCCCTAGCGTTAATTTAAGATTGGTGGCGCCCCTAGCGTTCGTTAGTTTAAGAATTGTTCATTGGTTTGTAAACGGAAGCTATTAATTCTGTAGACTCGTCCATTAATTCTGCATTTTTAATCATTGGTTTCAACGGAAATAGTTGATTCCGCTATTAGATATTGATTCGAATACGAACGTTATTAATTATTGTGCATTGGTGATAATTTATATCTTTTAAATATAAGAATGACAATAAGGTCTATTAGTTTTATAACGATAATCATTGATCGTGGGAAATAGTCTATTGGTTTGAAATATCTTTATTGATTAAGAAAACATGGCTATTGAAACGGAATGTACGTTTATTGAATATGCGCGAATCTTACTAATTTTGTGTTGTTATATATTAGTTGAACAATGAATACTATTAAATTAAAATAGAACATTAATTTTGCATAGGTCAACATTGATTATGAATCTATATCTATTAAAACGGCACTGTCTCTTATTGAATCCAGGAACGATTATTGGTTTGGAAATGGAGTCTATTGGTTTGAAATAGATTGCCATTAATTAATAAAATATGGCTATTGAAACGGAACTGACTCTTATTGAATCCAAGAACGACTATTGGTCTGAAAATAGAGATTATTGTTTTCACAAACCACCATTAACTTTTATTTCATGTAATTTCCGACCGAATGGCCGCCCATACGTAACAGCCATGATTGGCTTGAAATAGAACCATAACACATACGTACCGGTACACAATTTGTGGTTATGATGATAATATTATGCTCCAAATGATTGACCCATTTCTGGCAGATCATGCCATGAATCTCTATACCCTAGCTGTCTAACGCGCCCGTGGCGTCCATTCATGGCATGATCTAGAATCGGGATATTTTATCGGGTTTAATTATTTACAGAAGAATAAAACATGCATAATTTGTACCCATTCAGCGTTTCTTCTTCAGAATGCGTTTCACACTATATCTGCCCCAATATGCAAAGGAACTGTATTTATACGTACATAGCTTTATTTTCAGTTTAACCTCCAATCAGTTTAGAAGTCATGAGAAAAATCAGTGATTTCATAGCCAGAGATACAATACAAACAATCTACTCTGTACTGATTATCCCACATCTCACATATTGCAATGCCATATGGAGTGCAACAACAAAGAAAACCTTGAAAAAATACAAAACAAAGCTATCGCCACACTATCTTACAAAAATAAAGTCTACCAGAAATATGCAGGGACCACAATTTGCTATTAATGAATGACATTGGAAACATGCAACTAATACAAATTTTACATGATTTCCATCAAAAGAAACTCCCCAAATCGCTGTGTTCAATATTTACTAATATACATTATATCCATAACCACATTACGCACGGTTCAAAACAAATTCAAATCTGTATTGTGAATTCAGAAGAACAAAAAAAGCAAGAAGTGTTATATCAACCAGAGCCAGATGTCGATGGAATGAACTCCCATGTGATTGTAAGCTTCGCGTAGAAACTAGTGACAAATATCATAAGTACCTAAAAACACATTTCATTAATAAATACACCCCAAATATCAAATAACAATCTAGTTTGTATGTATTCTCTCCCTATTATATATATATACTAAGGCAATACCAGCCAGCAGTCCCTTATACGACAGAGACTGTCCAGAAGAGGGGGCAGAAATTAATGAACTTCTCTATATTCTCATAGTATAATCCTCCCTCTCCTGGTCAGCTCTCCCGGTGAGGAACAGGCCAACCAAATTTATGCCACACTTCGTCCATGTGTCACTATTTGTCACTCATCTGAACAACAGTGCAAAATTAATCAACTTGTTTATAACCATAACCAATTCCTCAACCAAATCAAGCAGTATTCACACCCATATTTCATTAATCACCTTAAAATACTGGTATTCCCCACATTCTTGAAAATTGCAAGACGATCGCGCAGGTCTCAGCATAAAGACATCAAGTCTTCAAGATAATCATATTGGCTACCAGATAAAGCATAACAACTAAAAAAAAAATGACGATAATCGCCATCTCACAACCGACCCCCCCCCCCCCCCCCCCCCCCCACACCCCCACCCTTTCGTGCCCATCTCTATACGATACTATACACACATTGTAAATGGCCCAAAATTCCTTATAGAGCAAAAATGGCAAATACGTGTCCGAGGGGTGTATCTCATGCATGTCCCGACCGCCATCTCAATGGCAACATATCATTAAACAGGGGTCTTATGGCAGATATATATCACATAGAAAAATCCGGTTGGCTTCCTTATATTTCACAAATGGGAGGTTTGAGTGACAAAATTGGCTGTTTTTGGGATGTCCGTTGTTGGGTATCTGATTTCATGAGCTCAGAAACTTGAGTAATCCGTTACTATATTATACAAGTGCTATGTAATTATCTCACTTGTATGACCGATTCTCGCATTAAAAACCGAGTATTCTATAACGTTACTATATTTGGAAGCAGTCCACCATGGTATGTTGTCCGTGAAAACGGTGTTTTCTCCGTTACCATCAATTTAAATCGTCATAACTGACAGACACAACTTGCTGTACGTGCCTAATTTTATACAAAGAAACGCAGTATCACGTGTAACCGGGGGAACATATAGCTCTAAATACAAATGAATCATATGTAGAAATAACAAGAGATGAGTTGCCACTCCCAAAACAGTTTATTTAAGGATGTTTTCTCCGTTACCACCATAAAACATAGAAAATAGACGAGTTAACTACAACTGCTAATCTCATCTGACGGAACGTCTGTCAAGCCCAAAATATCACGTGAGCATGTTGAAATTAATATCACAAGACTTTTGTATATGGTTGTAAACAATATGCGGTTTTCTCCGTTACCGTTTTCTCCGTTACCAGCGAACATCAGAAGGTCATTCTTTAGGCACATTTGAACCCTTGGTGATACTATATCGGCAGTCTGGGTTTGTTTGACTCAGTTCAACACAAAAAACTAACCCGGTTAATTACAAATAGGGGAGACACCAAATGTTTTCAAGGAATTTTATATAGGATTTTCGCCGGAAAAATCTGGAAAGCCGTTGATTTGTATATAATTCATTGGCGCATATTGTGAGGTAATGAACACATAGATATAGTATAGGTACAAGTCTTTATTATGTTGTGAATAAGATAAGCAGTGTGTACAAATATGATGATCAAGAGTCGCCGCGAAGTGAGGTCCCCGAATGGGTGATGCCTGGTGTGGGTGATGCCTGGAGATAACCTCGAGATGAGATGAGTCTAGTGAAAGCATGAGGTGATGGGATGTGGTTGTTTCTTATATACTATTTGGGATGCATATTAGATGAGGCGTTTGGCAATACACATCGGGATTGGTTCCTCCGTTATGGACTTATGGTCATCTCCCTTGACCATATTTGGGAGCCATCTTCATTGTGTGTATGTCTTCGCTGGGAGTAAGACGTGTGAGGTTTCGTTAAGAGCCGAACACGAATATCTGAGTTTGTGGTTTTATATATTGGGACATTCGTATAGTTTGAATCAAGTTGTGAGATTATAATGGGTCGTTATCTCACATATTGTCCAAATCGGATGTTAATGTTTATGTGGGTCTGAATCTGGTCTGCAAGAGGCGTGAGTAATGTTTTTTAGCTGGATACACGATGTGAGCTGGTTGTATGAGAACAGAAGGTTGATTCGTCTATATCAGATGAGTGTGGTATGCGGTCCTGTGTGTCCGAAGGGTTGGTGTGCGGTCCTGTGTGTCCGAAGGGTTGGTATGAGGTCCTGTGTGTCCGAAGGGTTGGTATGCGGTCCTGTGTGTCCGAAGGGTTGAGTTATAGTTGACCGATGCAGTGGTCTAGTGTGTGAGGCTGTCTCTCCGTGGCTGGAGTGTAAAGCTGTATCCCCGTGGTTGAGTAGCGGTTTGAGATTGTTTCTGCTCTGTAGTGATCGTCTAGTGGCCGAGACTTCAAGTTGTGTGGTGAGACGTAGAACTGTTCACGGTACCATTAATACTATGTGAGGTAATGAACACATATATATAGTAGGTACAAGTCTTTATTATGTTGTGAATAAGATAAGCAGTGTGTACAAATATGATGATCAAGAGTCGCCGCGAAGTGAGGTCCCCGAATGGGTGATGCCTGGTGTGGGTGATGCCTGGAGATAACCTCGAGATGAGATGAGTCTAGTGAAAGCATGAGGTGATAGGATGTGGTTGTTTCTTATATACTATTTGGGATGCATATTAGATGAGGCGTTTGGCAATACACATCTGGATTGGTTCTTCCGTTATGGTCATCTCCCTTGATCATATTTGGGAGCCATCTTCATTGTGTGTATGTCTTCGCTGGGAGTAAGACGTGTGAGGTTTCGTTAAGAACCGAACACGAATATCTGAGTTTGTGGTTTTATATATTGGGACATTCGTATAGTTTGAATCAAGTTGTGAGATTATAATGGGTCGTTATCTCACAATATACTCGGGTGATCATTGATATCAAACACCATTTAGGTATGTCCCTTTCGGAACCTCTTGTGTTGTCCCACTTTGACCGTGCCTTTGGGCAAATCAGGACACCGCACTGGGCAAAGTGGGACACTGTGCCAGGCTATCCGGGCAAAATGGGATAGCAAAATCAAAGAGACAGTGCGGGTTGCCATTGCTCACACTGCTACAGACAGACGGGCTCTGAGTTGCAGATGAGTTTCTGTTGGGTTATGTATGATGGATTTCTTGTCTGGCGACCAGAGTTATCTATCTTAACGATATATTCACCCCGTTACAGTACCGATTAAAAGGTTACTTCCATTCCTTATTACTTATTCGAAATTTGTATAATTATGTCAAACAAAGGGTTTTGTGTGGTGCCCCCCCCCCCCACATATATTCTATCCACACGCACCCATCCAGATCCAAAGTGGCCGCCATCCAGAAGGGTACAAATAGGGCACCATGCCTTTTCTCAGCCGATTTAGGTCAAACAAAAGGTGTGTGTATGGAGCCAATCTAAATACCGACCCCCCCTTCACCACACCACGATCCAAAATGGACACCAGAGACGTTCAAATAGGGCACCCATGGCATTTCTCGACCCCTTGGTCGATATAGGTAAAACAAAGGATGCCCCAAGATAATCTAAATATTCACCCCTTTCACACCACCCCGGATCATAAGGGTTCAAATAGGATATCCGTGCCATGACTGATTTAGGTTAAACAAAGGGTGTTGTAGGGTGCGCCTCCCCAGGCAATCTTTCCAAATACCTCACACACCTCAACCTAATCCAGAATTGTCGCTGTCCAGAGGGGTTCAAAATAGGACACCCATGCTATCTCTCAGCCCCTTGGCCGATTTAGGTCAAACAAAGGGTGTTATATATTGTTCCTGGTGTCAAATACATCCACTATACATTTCGGATTCACCCACCAGCCAATATCGAAACAGACATATCTTCTTCCTTGTCAGTAATCATTCTAAGATGGGCGTGAAAGCTACCTGGCAATAATTGGAAGCAGGTCATGGAAAGGGGCCGTGTGATGGAGTTGGAGGGACCTCCAAGAGGTTGGTTGACGTTGCAGTGAAGACCGGTAAATGTGTTATGCAGAACACCGCCGCATTTTGTGATTGGGGCAATCACACCAAGGTTAATGTCGTATTTATTCACCTCAACGAAAGCGCCCTGTAATTGGTTTTCCCGATGTCCTACCCGTTCCTAGAACACTCAAGGTACACGCGGTTATTCCTACCAAACACGCAAACGGCACCGCTACCAGAGAAACGTCATGTTTCTGCGCCAATTGTTTAAAGTTTCTAGCTTCAAATGGTGAATCCGAACTGAAATGCAATTGGAAGTTTACAACGATGTCTGCACCACATGTTCGCGAGTCTATAATGGTCCACGGTCATCAAAGGCAAGCGAGCTTTAAAAAAGAGTGCGGAAAATAACTGTCAAGATGCGTACCCTTGTGGGAAGTGAGGATGTGTTTATGATGATCCACTCGACCCCAGTAAACGCGACGAATGGGTGTTGTGTTCAGATTGTGGCAAGTGGTTTCATGAAAGTTGCGGAGAGGATTACGGTGTCTTTGACAACGGCGATAATTTCACGTGTCTGTCATGTTTAGACATATAGACTCAATGTGATGACACTAGTAACGATGACATTTATTATATTGATTTATATAGGCAGGAATTAATTGAAGGCTACTAGCTATTTAAAATTAATTTCGAATTGTCTGTTGTGAAATTCCAACCTAAGACTTGGGAGTCTGAAGCCCAGTCGGGAGGGGACTTGTTGGGTTTGAGGAGGGGGTGATCAGTAGTGTACAGTGGGTAATTTCAAGGTGGATTTTCACCAATATACATACGTGAAGTCTCTCTAGCCACATATCCTGTTTAGATCTACTTCTTTTAAAGTGATTATGAAAAGTTCTGACTGTTGTGATCTCCAGAGTCCCAGTCTTATCATTCTTTGCAGTCTGGTGGGCGACCACACAGTCATTGACTGTCTTGTTTTGGAAACTTGTCCAAAACCGGTTTGAGTATAGCAAAATATTCCTCATTCATAAACTTGCATACATGTCGTATATAGCTATATATAGGTTTTTTCTCCGTTACCATCATGTCCATGCTAATATTACATCGGGCGTTTGAATTGTCAGGTATTCCTTGTTCGACATATATTAACACATTCTTATATTTATGTAATTAAATAAAATTGAATGCCATGATTATGCAGGTCTTATTTTTAGATGCACAGAATTGTGTGCACCAGCATAGATCAATGATATGGGTTTACTGGAAACACATACACATTCAAAGTACATGGGACTGCATGCATGTAGTTTCAAATAATAGTTAATATGTTTCCAGCGAAGTTAGAAATTCAACCGAACACGTTTGTGTCACATATTATTCAAACTTTAGTGTGTATCAACGATTCGCAATATTTAGGAACATAAAGACCCAAAATGTGTTTTCTCCGTTACCACGCCCACTATAATATATGTGTGTCGCATATCACAAACGCCACATCAATATTTTCCACATGTTTTGTTTTCGAAAACGTATATATCCCCACATAAGAAATTGGCCAATTTTGTCTGCTTATAAACCATATAGAGTGATAGAGAGTGTTCGATTCGGAATGAATTTTTAATTGCACGGTAATCCTAAGATATACGGGTAGCCATTGACCCTAAATATATGGCTAGTGACAGCTAGAATCATGAGTATTTTATAAAATTGCATGCATGTGACTATAGCCACCATTGTGTATTGATTCTGACAATATAAAACTGTTGCCACATGTTTAAATGGACTGCACGTAACCATATGCTACTTTTTCGGGTTGGTAACGGAGAAAACATGCATAAAAATGCCTACCGTTTTCATGGCATCTGAAAAATAGGAACATGATCCTCCGGTGCTCATTTTAACGTGACACATTCCACACATACTATATTTTCATATTATGATGATGATAACCGGCATATCGAAAATTTATTTTTTCGATTTGATTGCAAACTACATGTCGATTTAAGGAATTTTAGGCCAATTTTTTATACGCACCCGCACTGTGTACACCCAATAGCTAGGCTATACGTACACATAACACTGTATCATTATACAAGCATAAGGGCACTGCCCTTGCAAGTCAAACTTTTTATGGGGTCCTGTTGTTATATATCTATTATAATTATATTGAATACGAAATAAATCTTATTGAATCTTGAATCTTAATATTAGGCCTACATGATGATAATTACACGATAACTCCATTTCCGAGATAACGTACCACATGCATGTGATCCTTTAAGTTCAGGTTTCGGTATATAAAACTGCACTTCTGCGGCCTCTCGATCTTCGTTTCGTTTTATGCTTCAAGATATCTATAATAATTTATTGTGCGTGATTTTGTCCCGAAAATTGTTATTTTCAATCATCTTGGCCTAATTATAGAATATTCCAAATTACAATATGGGCTGCGTCTATGATTATAAAGCTGCAAATGGTGTGGGTGTTAATGACCAAAAATAAAATGTGGTTTCGCAAAAAGGATCGTTCATATGAACGTTTATTAACAACGCAGATGTCTGGATATCAAACCCGTTGTTTATAGTATGAATAATAATACAATAATCAAATTGATTAATTTCATGGGTAATTTTAAAATCAAATAAATTACCCAAATGTGTTTATTTCCGGCTGTCCTTGAAGTACCATTAAGAAATGAACTATAGTTTGGCTCTGCAGAGGGTGCTGTTATTTGAGACCAAAATTTATTTAATTTTCCAGTTCGAGTTACATTCTGGACAACAACCCGATGATCACTTCAAAGAAAGATTTGGGCTATAGAAAACTGATAAAAACACATTGCTAGTTTTCTACGTAGCGTCATCTTATTGATGGCAAAGCCGGAGAACTTTATCCGGTTTCAGATTTGTTCGAACAATTAGTGAATTAACTTGAAGTTGAAGTGATTACTACATATTAGTGAATCAGTCAGTCAGTGTTGTTGAACGAAAGACATAAGTTATATATATCGGATTTGCACATCACGAATCGGGATACAAAACGATTACCATTGGTAGTGGCGTTAATATATCGAGCACGAGCGTCATTTCTAATGTCGAGTCATTAAATGTCTCCCGATTCCTGTACCTGTCTTCAATACTGATATGATTGAGGGTTCTGAAGAAAAAACAGTGAGTACATTTTGAATCTGATGATAATTGGCAATCATAACATGATTGCTACGGACTTTATCAACAGGCGACCTCTATCAAAAAGACAACAAGATGCCAATGATTTCAAAATAATTCTAAAATGTTTTCCGGTACTATGTGTACTATGGTATGTGTATAACTGACCACTGAACAGTATAGTCACCACGTCAACTTTTTGGTCCATCGGCGATATGGAAGCTTGATTCTCATTGGCCTCAGGTGTGCAGGCATCTCTGATTGGCTTTGCCAAAACGAGCGCCCCCCACACTCGAGGGTATAAGAGGCCTCACGTTTTTCCAAATCTTCGTTTCGCTCAATACATCCAACAGTGAGTTTGGTTTTCACCACCTCCAACTGGAAGCTTAGTTGCCAACCCATGCATTTTTATGGCCAGTTCTTTGGAACGAAATTGGGAGACATGATTATTATAATTATTTATACTTAAGTAAAAACATACATGTACCTGCTTAATTTTCACTTCCGGAATATTTCATAACTACGGGTACAAATGTTTTTCTTCAGCTCTTCACAAACGAGATAACCGATGTAACGTCAAACAATTTAGTTTTCACTGTTTTGGACTTTAACAATCTTATAGTTCTGAAAATAACTATAATGGTCACGTACAAAAAACATTGATGCAATTGAAGCACATGTAGGTCTACAGCCAGAGTATCTACCGGTTTGAGAGTCATCTACAGACAGATATTTGTGAAAGAACGCCTGATACAGTACCAATGAAAATTCATAGGACTGTCAGGTTTGGGTTTGCATATTGACATTGACAAAGATGCCGATTTGGGTCCCTTAATTGAACTGCTATTTCATTGGAAAGTTGGATCTATGAAACCAACATGTGCATGGTGAACTTCATGAGTCTCAGGCAGAAAATGGTTCTAAGGATAGTACTAGTAGCCGACTGAGGCTAATCCAAGAATATAATGTCGGTCAAGAGGCTGGTAACGAAATTTGCAAGGGGTTTGGTGTTGAATGAGAAACACTTAAAATGATATTGAATTTTTTTTTATTTTAGTCAAAATGGGTGCGAATTAAATACAATGGATTAGAAATATTTTAGATTTGATTTGATGTCACAACCCAATATGACTCCTGATTTGAATATTTTTGAATTTCCCCATCATAGACCTATACAATGCATCGGCGGCTAGCAGATTTGATTCAACATCAGCCTCCAAATTTGATATTGGATTTCAAATCCGCAGAAAAGTGCTGATTCACAGGGCCCTAATTGAGCGATATTTTGAGGTCCTTGATACACTAAATAAAAAAAACGGTTTCAGAGATTCTGGGTACCCTAAACAATGTTCTGGGTACTCTAATAAATGCACACGTGCAAACTTGACAATTCAGCAAAACTAATACTAATAGGTACAAGATTTGTTAAAGGTACTCAGATTAGACGCTTCTAAATTACTATTTCTTTGGCTTCGGGGGTAAAAAATACTTGATTTTAGAGTTATCCATCTTACACCCGCAATTTGTCCGTTTGGGACGGGGAAGTGGCCCACATCTCCAAAAATTAACACATTTCAAAAATCGATATCTGATCACTCTGAGCTTTGAAGGGTGGGTTCCTCGTCTCGAATCAAATATTTTTTACCCCCAAAGCCAAAGAAATAGTAATTTAGGAGCGTCTAATCGGATTGAGTACCTTTAATAATTCCGAGCTCTAGGGTATAATAGTTGTATTTTGTTTGTGCCACACCTGGAGAATATGAAAAAGTTCCATTTACATCTAGGAAATTTATTATTCCGACTCATTTCATCACCACAAAGATCTTGGAAGATATCTTTTTATTTTATCTTCTCAACTTTTGGGCAGCAGTTCTCTTCCTAATATAACAATACAGTAACATTCTTTAGGAATGCATTGTGTTCTATTAGAACATTAAGTTATTAACACTGATGGGGTCATTGTCACAAGGCATCAATCACATTCGTAACCAACTTTTTAAATTGTACCTAGCTTTTCTATGGCGATCACATATGTAGCCAGCTTTTCAGATTCATCCGGGCCTAATAAAAGAGACTAGTTAGGCTAATCACATTTTTGAGTTGATGAATGAAAAACAACATAAATTTAACTGCAATATTAGTTAATCTAATAACCTAAGGTTTTCAATTAATGACAGGGGAAAATGCTCGAATTCTATTCAAATATATCTTAACCTCTTCGCTGCTAAATGACGTTATGACGTCGTGTGCTGGGCTGTTGACGTTATTGGCATTTTCTAATGGGAAAATATAGCGGGAATGTCACAAGAACCATACAACTGACTCAGCTGAAAGCTATTATCGTTCACAATCGTGGGACATCATACACTTTTTGAAACGTAGAGATACAGTTATTCCGATGCACTAATCTCTGAGTTCCAGTTATGTATAATGGCCTACTTCTAGTGTGCTGAAGTAGGTCCGTAGTATCTACGGACCATATAGCACACGGCGTGCACTTTTACGTCCGTAATAGTTACGGACGTCATAGCAGCGAAGAGGTTAACTAGCTAATATGCCCATCTTCGTCCAGGCTATTTAGGGATTTCTTTGTGATCGACTCCATCTGGGCAGAATATACAGCATTGAAAAGTATTAAGTCTTAAGAGAAAGAAAAAGAAATATTGAGAAAACTATTGACAATGAGAGATTGATCTACTAATTCAAAGTGACAACGTTGAAGAATACTGAGCAAACAACGTTGAAAAGTATCAGGAGAAAGAAAAATATTATTGTTCGATCGGTCCAGAAACATGCCTATATGAGCATATATGAGCAAGGTCAAGAACACAGTCGCACAAGAAATTGGACCCACCCATATTGTTCCCGGGATCAAAGTATGCCTACATACCAAATTTGAGTTGGATTGGTCGAGCAGTTTTCGAGTCTATAACACGCATACACACATACATACATAGAGATAGAAGTTCCAAAATATACCGTATAATAGATAAATGAACTCAGTTTTGGAGCGTGATGTCTACATTTTAGTCATGAGCACAATGACATACTTCGCACCATAAAACGATGGAATTAGAAAAGCTGAGAGCTTTCTGATGAATGACAAGCCATATTTCCGACTAAATCCTGAAAAATTACCCATAATTCTGCTGTGGTTAAGGAGTCGATTATTTAGGGCATTACTGTGCCAGTCATGTAACGAGTAAAGCCAATAGTAAGTTGACAGCTAATTACTGGCCCTATGCATCAAGTTGAAATCGGTGTTACCAGATGTTTTGAGTAACTTGAGCATTACCGTCTCTTAATGGCTGGGAAAATTGTGATACTGGACAGAGAAAAGTGATAATAAAGATATAATAATAGAAATCTTTCTTTTCAACTAAGTTCAGTTTGGCATAATTTGAAATGTACAACTCAGAAAATATAATATGAGAATAAAAAAATTTCATGCTGCATTTTTCAGAAGCGTAGTCTGATCGAAGAAAGAACAGACGTTGACCCACTATCTCCTGAAGACAAAAAGTTTCTCCTCAACGACAGCATCAGTAAGTACATGTAGATGGAAATAAAAAAACATCCACCACTTAGTTGGGGCTAAATTTCAAAATAAATATAGATTCCCTGGTAAGGCAAAACAAAAAAAAGTGTTTTGGTTCTCGGGCAATTTTTTTTTCAAATCAATGAGGGAGGGAGGGTTTTATTTTTATTTTTTATTTATTCTGCACATAGTAAGCATGGACAAAGATACCTTCCTCTGTCTAGTAATAACCAGAAAGGTAGAGTGAACTGTTATGCATATAAACTCATTTAGTCTTATATAAAAATGACATTGTACTACCAGTGTATGACTGGGATTACCTAACAATATATAATGCCCCTGACATTAACTACTGTTATTGTTGTCTGAAAACTGATACCTCCCCATTCTAATATGTGATCCTGAATTTAGTCCTGTGCCTTTCAATTGTATAAAGTTACAATTAGTGTAAGTTGTTCACAATGACTAATTGAAAGAAGATCATGAGGATCTGCTAATCATTTTCTTAATTGTAGTCATCTACTTCATGTTGTAAGCCTGCAAGTCACTTTTTAACCCATTATATGTTAGAGCTCAATTCACACTAATATTTAACACATATCTGCTATGGACATGTTGATAAAATTAAAAAAAATAATATAAATTTTTTTTTTGTAAGTTTTTTTGTCATAACATCAGGCATTGCTATAAAAATGCCTAATGCGGCCCTTTTTATTCAATGCGGCGGGGCCTGAGAACCAAAACCTTTTGGGGGGGGGGGGGTGGCATCATATTAACATGTATACTATAGTATTATTCATTTTCCTGTATTATGATGTCAGATATGCACTTGGTTGTAGTCCAGTCAAAATACGAGAAATATGGCCTATTAACCTAGATTTTGTACAGAATTGAAATTATATTCATGATGTGAGGGGACCTTTTGCACACCACATATAAAAAATCATCCACGAGATCTGTGTGCAAAATATGAAAACTGACATCGTTTCTGGTAGTACCCATGTGAGTTTTCGGTAGAATTCTGTTATGGGGCTGTGTCATAATATTCAAAATGAAGGAAATGAATTTCTAATTGCATCATGATTAGACATGAAGCTGCAGAGATCATAGGGAGTTCAAAACATTTGATAGTATGGTTGTGGAATGCGAAAAGATATGTTAACCCAGAAGAAAATGGTAAGAAAGCAATTTTGATGTCAAAAGACAGGAGAGTCTTCAGTACAAAATATATGTGTTGGTAATATACAAGTCTCTTGTTAAATAGCTTTAAAGGTACACAGCTCATTATACCACCCGTAACGAAGTTGCGGGGGGGTATACTGGAATCAGCTTGTCCATTCGTCTGTCGTGCCATCCGTCCATCGTCCGTCCGTGGACACAAATTTGTCCGGAGTTTTTCTCAGTCGTTTTTTTTATCAATTTCCGTGACACTTGGCACAGACATCAACCACCATGGAAACCTGTGCGATTATATCATCTGTCGGACTTTTTTTGGTGGAGTTATCCCCCCTTTTTCAACTTAGAAAATTATTCGCAACATGTATAATTTTGTCCGAGCTTTTATTCCTACATTTTTAGGTCAATTATTTTAAAAATTGGCACAGATATTTAGTACCATGAGAACCTGCGCACCTGCGATTATGATGTCTGTCTGACTTTTTTTTTGTGGAGTTATCTCCCTTTTTCGACTTAGAACATTTTCGCAACATGCACAATTTTTGTCCAAGCTTTTATTCCTACATTTTTCGGTCAATAGGTTTAAGATTAGGGTAAGGGTTGTGCACCTGCAAAAAATTTCCTTGTTAATACCTGTTTATTAATAGTTTATTCATCCGTAGGATGGGAACTGTTATTTTATTATTTAACTAAATGTTTACTGACATGTGAAACATCTTAGTATTTTAAAACACGGGGGGGGGGGGGGGGGGGGGGGGGGGTATCCTTAGTCCCATTGGGACAGTCACACCTCTAGTTAATGCCATCTGAAGGATTTATAGGTCACTGCAACAGAAATAAAGCCAAATGATTTATGTCTTTAAAAGTTTGGGTTTTCTGCTTGGAATATATGAATATCCAACAGTCGGGTCAAAAATAATAATTTCAGGTATGCAGCACATGAAGTAATGTGTGTGGTAGTTTCATTCGATAAATTGTTGAATGTAACGCAGAAACTGAAGTGCATATCCTTGCCGTATACATACTGGTTACATTTCCAGAATTTTCAATGCTCTCTGTGATAATAAACCATGTATGTATGTCGCATGCTTATATGTACTACTATAAAGAAACACTCATTTCTTCAATAGATTAGCACCCCATCACACCAGGTCAATGAGATGGCACATCATACAATTTATGTAAGACTAATTTTCGTGCTGCTACCAAACCAGTTTCTTAGTAGACAGTTTTATTTAAAGGTACTCAATCCGATAAAACTCCTCTCAATTACTATTTCAATGGCTTCGGGGGTCAAAAATATTTGATTCGAGTCGAGGAAGTCACACATCAAAGCTCAGATTTGTTAGATATCGATTTTAGAAATCTATTATTTTTCATTATCGGGAATACTTTCTGGCCTAGAACTCAGTCAAAATTGCGTTATTATTACCACTTGATTTTAGAGTTATCCATCCTTGTCTGTTTGAATAGATTTTGGTGTACACATCCCGAGCATATTACGGTAGTTGAAGGCAATTATTAGTACTCATCTCGAGTAAATAACAAATTTCAAAAAGCAATATCTAATAACTCTGAGCTTTGTTTGATGGGTTCCTCGACTCGAATCAAATATTTTTTACCCCCAAAGCCAAAGAAATAGTAATATAGGACCCTCTGATCGGATTGTTGTTGTTGGAATCTGTTGAGATGGGGACCCTCTGTTCGGATTGAGTACCTTTAAATGACTTCAGTCGGCACTTTACAACTGGATTATGATACTGCGCAATGCACAATATTCGTTTTCAGTATCTTGTTTTTTTAAATATCTTGCCAATACCACCACATGTGCTAAATATCAGTTGATCAGTGTATAAAGTTGTTATATCAGCATTGACAATTCACTCAATGTTGCTATTTATGGTTTTGCTTGCAGCAGATATATGTATCATTAGGGAGTATGGGTAAACGCGTTGATGCAGTTGCAGAAAACGTAGTACATGTACCTTTCTGGTATATGTCGCATTGGCGAATATAACCAGAATATGTAGGCTATTTTGGTTAAGTTTAGAATTTATTGAAGATAGTCTATGATACTCCTTTGTGTTTTGATAATTGCGTTCATAGAATACCACCATGCATTCTTGTGATACAAGCGAAGTATGCATGTTTCTTCACTTGATCGGAGGCAAATATGACTACTATTTTGAGACAGGGACAATATGATCTACACATTTTACCCAGTACTCTATGAATATATAGCATACTGTTCTATAGGAGTTGATCTCGAAAGGTTTTATTATGTAGATATCAAAATAAACGATGATCGGTCACATTCGTGATACTGCTCTGAACACATATATTTCTGCTTCTAGAAAAGGTCACATAATCCATAGATCCCAACTAAATACCATTAACTGTTTATTTACACATATATCACATGATTGACACTAAATAACGCAAATAAAACTTGTTATTTTTCCAATTCGAGCATTTGTTCACTTTTATAGGAGTGTAAATTTTATTGTCCCCCGACGTTTCCGTCGGAGGACTATAGAAATGACCCTCGTCCGTCCGTCCGTGCGTCCGTGCGTCCGTGCGTCCGTGCGTCCGTGCGTCCGTGCGTCCGAGATTGGGTACCTTCATGGTGTAATCAACTCCTCCTACAGTTTTAAACGTAGAGATTTGAAACTCTGGGATATTGTTCCTAACATGTTGGTGATTTGCAACATCTATATAGCTAATCAAAAATAAATTTTTTTCCATATTTTTGGGGGGGTTTTCGACTTAGAAAATTTGGAACATTTTTGCCTTTTGGATGAGATTGGGTACCTTCATGGTGTAATCAACTCCTCCTACAGTTTTAAACGTAGAGATTTGAAACTCTGGGATATTGTTCCTAACATGTTGGTGATTTGCAACATCTATATAGCTAATCAAAAATATATTTTTTCCATATTTTTGGGGGGGTTTTCGACTTAGAAAATTTGGAACATTTTTGCCTTTTGGATGAGATTGGATACCTTCATGGTGTAATCAACTCCTCCTACAGTTTTAAATGTAGAGATTTGAAACTATGGGATATTGTTCCTAACATGTTGGTGATTTGCAACATCTATATAGCTAATAAAAAATATCATTTTTTCCATATTTTTGGGGGGTTTTCGACTTAGAAAATTTGGAACATTTTTGCCTTTTGGATGAGATTGGGTATCTTCATGGTGTAATCAACTCCTCCTACAGTTTTAAATGTAGAGATTTGAAACTCTGGGATATTGTTCCTAACATGTTGGTGATTTGCAACATCTATATAGCTAATACAAAAATATCATTTTTTCGCGTTTGTATGCGTTTGTTCATCGGGTTGTTTTGTCCAAGAAATTTTGCGGTGGTTTGCAACATCTATATACTGTATAACATTGTTGCAAATAGTATCCTTCTAACAAATCCAATCATGAAGTTTACCACTCGAGTCGGGGGACATGTGGTCTGCAACCTTTTATTTTATTTGGTCCCTTTTGGATGCTATTTTGATTTTAAGCGCAATGATATTCCATGACTGGTGATCCATGTGGCATGAGTAATCATTTAGGACCAGTTTTTCTCCAAAACTGTAGCGACATATGCCCTATACCTAACCCTACCCTTGACGATAATCACTGAATTTGCCAATATCAGGTACACCCAGAATATGCTCGATTATGAAATGTCGTTTTGTTATGTTGATCGGAATTGTGTACTGATTCTAAAAATTATAAAATCATTTCTGTACAAATTTTGTCTAGTCAAACCCTATGTTGACTGGACTATTGGGTGTGATGCTTAATGTGTCATGAACTTAGTGTGTGATTGTTTTATGCCCAGTGTTTACATTGTGTTAGTTGACACTAAATGTGCCTGATGGTCGCAGCGCCGTCTTCCTCAATAATACACAGAGACACTACGTTCATTTCTTATATTTGTATAGCTTTTTTGCTCATCTATTCTCATAAAATTAGATCAAATAATTCTGATTTATTTTTCTGAAAAATGTCCTGAGTTTGGAGATTATCTGATGCAGTACCATAAGTTAGCCCAATATTAACTTGATACCTGTTTAAATCATTATCGATTATCTCTGTGTTTTTATACGCCCTTTAAAAAAAAAAATTGTATTATGTAATCAGTCCATCCATCTGTCGTACCGTCTGTTGAGCCGTCCGGGCATCTGTCCGTCCGTTAACATTTTTGGTTTCCGATCGATAACTCCAGTTTAGATTATTTGATTTGAACCAAAGTTGGTATGTGTATTTCCCAGCTAAAGATACAGGCCAAGTTCGAATATGGGTTCCGTCCAATTATTTTTACATGAGTTACGGTCCTTTTTCGACTTAGAATTTGACCGTCAGTAAACATTTTTGGTTTCCGACCGATAACTCCAGTTTGGATTATTTGATCTGAACCAAAGTTGGTATGTGTATTTTCCAGCTAAAACGACAGGCCAAGTTCGAATATAGGTTCTGTTTAATTATTTCGAATGAGTCACGGCCATTTTTCGACTTATAATTTGACCACATATTGGCATTGAAATTAGGGGTATATTAGATATTCTTCAAATGTAAGCTCAAAGTATTATTTTATTTTGCGGTAGTACAATTCGAAATGGCTAAAGGGCGTATTTTGCCACGCCCTAGCGATGCTCTTGTTATCAACTGGTTAGGCCAGATAAAGAAAACAGTTTCACAAAGAAAGCTTCTTCCTAAAATACCTGATCATCAAGCATATTTATGACCTGCCAAAAGTAAACATTTATAAGAAAGACAGATACATTTTGTAAGAAAGATTGGCAACACACAACATACAGTAATGCTCTAAGTAATTGACTTCTTAACCACAGCAGAATTATGGGTAACTTTTCAGGATTTAGTCGGAAATATGGCTTGTTGCCATTCATCGGAAAGCTCTCCCCGAGAGCTTTCCGATGAATAGCCCCGAGAGCTTTCTGATGAATGGCAACAAGCCATATTTCCAACTAAATCCTGAAAAGTTACCCATAATTCTGCTGTGGTTAAGAAGTCGAATACTTAGAGCATTACTGTACACCAATATGCCTTATTTCTTCAAAAATAAATTACCATCTAACAATTAAGTCATTGGTTTTATATATTTGTGTATATGGAATACTACCTGGGTACTCGCATTGCTCAGGTAATGGATGAGTAAATTATTAGTGCCCCTTCAAGTCATTGGTTTTATATGTTTACCTATTCATTTATATGGAATACTAGCTGGGGTACTCAGCATTGCTCGGGTAAAGAATGAGTGAATTATTAGTGCCCCTTCAAGTCATTTAAATTAATTATTAGTCACCTGAGGTAAACATCACCTACTGCATGACAATCTCCAGATGAAGTTACCTCTATCTTTTAAGTTGATATTAAACACTATTTATTGTGCCAATTTGCCCATATATCTTCTGAGCCAATAATAAATGGTCTTCATTTATCATCTATGTTCTATAAATTATTAGTCCCCGTTTATGACATCTGAGGTCAAAGGCACCTATCCCATGATATTCCCCTGATCATGTGACCCCTGTATACCAATTTTCCTGCAAATCATCTAAGCTGAAAAGAAATACTCTTCAATGCTCATATATGATAATATAATTTATAGTTTAAACAGTATTTATTTTCCCTCTATGGACATTCAAATACAGATTTAGAATAATAAAATTAATATAATTTTTAAGTTGCCCTATAGGGTCAATGGCACCTATCCAATGGTACTCCCCAGGTCAGTTTACACCTGTTTAATAGTGCCCGTTTAATTCACCTGAGGTCAACAGCACCAATCACATGGCACTCCTCACCGTGAATCAATTTTCAACAACCAGATTACAACTATTTTGGGTATATAATTAATTATTTAATTAAATTAATTATTAGTGCCTTTCAAGACAGCTAATGTCAACAGAACCTATCTCATGATACTCCCCAGGTCAATTAACCCCCGTGTCACTGAGAGCTTTCCGATGAATGGCAATAAGCCATATTTCCAGCTAAATCCTGAAAAATTACCCATAATTCTGATGTGGTTAAGGAGTCGATTATTTAGGGCATTACTGTATTCTCTTATATATGCGAGTCTTCCTATGGGAGACTCGCATTTATAAGAGAATGCATTGGCATGTTTTCGCAAAATTTCAGGAAGCTCAATTCATGGAAGGGTTAATTAAATAAAAAATGAACTTTGCAAGTTGTTGTTTGTGTGTAGAGAGGATAGAGAGATGCTCAGCTGATAATAGGGACGTTCAAATAGGCTAGATTTTTATTTTCATAGCAACATCAACAGCAGATAGCAGTGAAGAGGACACTCATTATTCTGAAGATGACACTAACTTATCATCAGTGGAAAATAATTTGACAACTGAATATCTAACCAATGGCACTTCTCACAATCATGACTCTGTATCGGTTTCACAACAGATATCAGATATAGTAGAAAATAATCAGGGCGAACCAAGCTTGGATACACCTGTTGTCCCAGATGTACCCTGTGATGACCAAATAAGAAGACACCGCCGGACGAACTACTCTGTTCAACAAGTCAAGAAATTAAGGCGCTCATTTCAAGAAAATCCATATCCCAGCAGAGAGGTACTGGAAAATTTGAGTTGTGAAGTCGGCTGTTCTGTACAACATATAAAGGTCAGTGAGATATACATGTATATATATACATTTAAAACTGATCAGAGCATGACTATTCCCTAAAGAACATGTAGTTCAAATGATCTTACACATGCAAAACACTCATACACTATTGACCTGAACAGGAAGGATTTTAATTAATCTATTTTATATTATGTAATGAGATATAATATAGATTTTTTCAAAATAACCTTTTTAGCTCAACTTTACAAATGGGTTGGCGTCCATCGTCCGTGTGTGAGTGTGTCCATGCGTGTGTCCAAAATTTCCTTTGACATGCCCTACATGCCGCATCCCTCATCTGATCTTCACCAAACTTCATATGTAGCTTCACGGTGACCTGTAAATTGGAGCTATAACCAGCAGCCATCTTCGATTTCAAATTTGAATCAATCGGCACACCCTGCAGCCCGCATTTAATGGAGAATTGTTTTGAAACTTTACAGGCATGTTTAGGTTCACCTCCAGATGAGAGCTATCAAATTTGAACGATTTTTGATGAAAAACATGGCCGTCAGTGGCCATCTTGGATTTTACTCTTTGGATGACTAAATCCTTTGGCACACCCTACAGACCACATCCCTCAGCTGATGATCACCAAACTTCATATGGATCTTCAGGATGACCTCTAGATTTGGAGCCTCCTATTTTGACCGAAATTTGTTGAAAAACATGGAAGCCTGCGGCCATCTTGTAATATACTCTTTGTGTGACCAAATCCTTTAGTTTAAACATATTTATTTGTCTAATTTATGTAACATATTATATATGACACAAACATTGTATATACAGACAATGGGATTGGAGGACAAGTGCTGACTCACTTATGGGTACCCCCCTCTCCCACCAAATCCTTTGGCACACCCTACAGGCCACATCTCTCATCCGATCATCACCAAACTTCATCTAACCATGCAGGTTTTACTTCCATTGATGAATTGGTAAGACTGCTGCTGCTGCTGGTGACATTTTACCCACATTTGGTGGATTTCCGCGATATTAAGATATATACTAAGCTAGCGTAGCAACATTCTGCCCTCATTAAGCACACAAAATATCAGATAAAATTTGTGTAATTTCGTAATTTAAGTTTGGAAAGTCCCACTAGAACCAAAGAACTATATTGCGAAATGATGTGATTTGGTTCTCCGATTATTTTATCGACACAAATGTCTAAACGCACATGGATGACAACATTCATAGCAAGTCAAACACAAGAGTTCTAATTTGCTGCAATTTTGACGAGTAGCTTGCGAAAATCATCAACAAAACTACCGCTCTGATTCTCCATTCTATCATTAAGTTTTTAGCGCAGGAATTGTTCTCGAAGCGCATATGAAATTTGACTTTGGGGCGATCGGTTTTCCCCACTCTAAATATAGAAACCACAGACTGGTACCCAGCCGGTGACAGTCAGAAAGGAATGACTGGTGCGCTCTGGTAGAGATTGAAACTTCATATGGATCTTTGCGGTGAACTCTAGATGGGAGTCTCCTATTTTGACCGAATTTCAGTGAAATATATGGCTGCCAGTAGCCATCTTGGATTTTACTCATTGCATGACTAAATAATTTGGCACACCCTACAAACCACATCCCTCATCCGGTCATCACCAAACTTCATATGGATCTTTAGGATGACCTCTAGCTTGGAGCCTCCTATTTTGACCGAAATTCATTGAAAAACATGACGTCAGCAGCCATCATGGAATTTACTCTTTGTATGACTAAATCATTTGGCACACCCTACAGGCCACATCTCTCATCCGATCGTCACCAACCTTCATATGGATCTTTGTGGTGACCTCTAGATGGGAGCCTCCTATTTTGACCGAATTTCAGTGAAAAGCATGGCTGCCAGCAACCAACTTGGTATTTACTCTTTGCATGACCACATCCCTCATTCGATCATCACCAAACTTCATACAGATCTTTTGATTGACCTCTAGATGGAAGGAATAAAATTTTGGCTGCCAGAGTCTTGGATTTTACTCTTTGCATGACTAAATCCTTTCGCACTCCATTCAGACCTGCACGTCAAAAGTGAATATACTATGATAGTTGATGATAGTGCTTTCTTTGTCTGATTTTGATTGGTCCATTGCACACGTGAACTGTCTGATCACTGAGTTGTCCATTCTTCTTAACCCTTTCATGACGAGAGCTTCGCTGGTGCAGCATTAAAGATTATAGATCTTCAGGGTGACCTCTAGATGGGAGCCTGCTATTTTGACTGAATTTCAATGAAAAACATGGCTGACAGCAGCCATCTTGGATTTTACTCTTTGCATGACTAAATCCTTTAGGATTTGGCACACCCTACAGACCACGTCCCTCATTCAATCATCACCAAACTTCATACAGATCTTTTGGGTGACCACTAGATTGGAGGCATCAAATTTATCTGAATTCCGATGAAAAACATGGCTGATAGTGGCCATCTTGGATTTTATTCTTTGCATGACTAAACCCTTTTGCACACCCTATAGAAGACATCCCTCATCCATTCGTCACCAAACATCATATTGATCTTTGGGGTGACCACTGGATGGGAGCCACAAATTTTTTTATTTAATTGGAAAACATGGCCACCAGCAGCCATCGTGGATTTTTACTTTATATACATGTATATCTCTACATGTTGACATTTAGTATTACTTAGACATTTGAACTTTCTGCATTTATAATCGCTGTAACACTTGAAATTATCCCATCAACATTGAGCTACAGTGTCATTGACACTTTCATTTCATTAAGTCTTGACCAAAATCAGTAAGATAAAATTAGTGATGTGGACTGGACTGCTTTGGGCCGATCCACCCACCCTAGTCTGATATTTTCAGGTCCAGTTAACTTTTCACAAACAGTGTTTTTAGTAAAAGATAAGCTAAAATTATTTGTATTATATCTTGAATTTGTGGCAATATTTACATAATACTGTCATTGTTACATGTTTTCTACCAACCCAATGTGCTGATACCAAAGAAATGTCACATGGTCAACATTATACATTGTCATTTCATATACACCCTTATAGCACTATATTAATAGATGAACTACTAATTATAGATTTGGTTCCAAAACAAGAGAGCAAGGCATGCCAGTGGACAATTTAGGAGAAAAGAGACCCCACAACCACTGCCAGTGATGGGAACAATGACAATGCCTCCTACTCTATCACCTGGGATGTTACTCTATATACCACCAGTTGCCCAGGTACCCCAATTGGCAACAGGATTGAATTATGCTAGCAATTATGCTAGCTCACCAAGTGTAGTACCAGTAGCTAGCACATTTGCTGAAACGACAGTGAACACCAAAGTACAACATACAGATAAACAAGAAATCCGTCCATGTGACCAAACAATCTCTTCACCAGGTCAGTATAACCATAAACTTTATCGACCAAACTGTGTTTAGAACACATACTGTGCCCTCTTGGCAATGCTGAAGAAGCATGCTCTTGAAAGCAAACAGTCCATTGCCATAGCAGATCAGACAAAAGTTCGCAACACTGCTCGTTGAAACATGCACACAGCCTATGTCTGAACCTCACGAAGATGCAAATTGCAGGTTAGAAAAGTCATTTAACCCTTTCAGTGCCAAGTCCGATTTTTGTATCAACTCTAAGAGCTCTTTCCATCAATGTATCACATTATTATAATCAATAAATTTGAAAAATGATCAAGGAAATATGGGTTGATACAAAAATCGGACTTGGCACTGAAAGGGTTAACCCTTTGATAACTGGCTAGTCACTTGATTCTGATTGATTCATCTCTAGGTATTTTGAGCTCAGTTTAACCCTTTCTATACTAAATACTCATTGATAAATAGTTCCCTTAGGAAATGTTCAGATAATAAGTTCAACAAATGGCCATATGCTGTTTGTTGAACTTAATGGTATTATTTAAACATTTCCAATTAATGAAAGGCAATACATTTGCACTTGCATTATCTGTTCGTCTGTCTGTCGTCTGCTCATTTTTCTTGAGCATCCCTCCAGATGAATAATAATCTATAGTTTTGTAACTAAATGGGAAAATCCGTTTAGTAAAGAAAGGGTTAAATTATCAACAAACATCCTTTTGCTCTTTGTTGAAATTACGAGCTGAATAATCAGCTACAAGACAAGGCATCTGTAGAAATAGTTTAACCCTTTACCCAACAAAATGGCCAAAAACGCCCAAATAAAGCTTCAACAGCCTAAAATATCTTCGGTCTGTCTCAATAACACCATACAAATATGGATATCATTGGAACCGGTTCATTGACCACATTGTGATGGTTACAGTTATGCCCTGTGCCAAAGCATTCTGTTATATATGCGAGTTGACCATAGGTCACCTCACATATATAAGAGAATGCACTGGCCTAAAACAATTCTTTTTTAACACTTTTTACCATTTTTTCTTACATTCTTTAACAATTTTTATAATATTTTTCTACATTCTTTGACAATTTTATCATTTTTAATATGTGTTAAGCCAATGCATTCTCTTATATATGCGAGGCGACCTATGGACGACTCGCATATATAAGAGAATTCATTGGCACAGGGCCGTTCTGTTGGGTAAAGGGTTAATTAGTTTATTACACTCCTATGCGCGATTTCCATTGAAAATGGCTTTAATTAAAAAAGGTAATTTCACTAGTGAATTATATTATTTCTCATGACATCATTGGCATTTCGTCGCTTACTGATCTAGATTGAATTTTCAATGGTTGATCTTTCTCCACATCCGGATTTTATGCATTATTTCTGGGTGTTTTAATATAATTATGCGATCCAAATTGATGCAGGAGTGTAATAAATAGAGTAATCAATTAGTTCCGAGAATTACATTACCGGTAAATAAATCACTCGAGGCGAAAGACGTTTAGGTAAGAAACTTGTGCACTAACGCCCACTCGTTTCTTACCGTCTCTTGCGTTCTATCTACATTGCTTCCCCACATTTTGTATATGGTATAATACACCCAAGAACATACTAGTACATTTTTTTCGTCTTTGTGTAAAATATGACTAAGTGTCACACAAAATGAAAAATAGTTTTATAGTCGGGGATGAATTTCCACAAATCAAAATTTCAGTACATTCTGTTTTGACAATAAACAAAGGTGATAAGATATCAAAATTAGGGTGAACAAAGAATTTCCAATGCAGCAAGCGACCAGCTCTGCTGCTGATTGGTAGAAAATATCTGCAAATAATTATTTGATACATAGCTGTGGAAAGGTCCATTATGGATAAATATGTAAATAAAATATTTTGTTGAGGCTCTCTTTTGGGGAAGAAGGAAGTGCCTGAGAACACAGTATTTATGTTTACTTCATCTGACCTCTTACAGAATTACTGCACATTATCTGTAGACATATATTTAAGTTAACACGTTTTTTTCTAGCAACCAAGCACATCAAGAGTGAACCATTGGAATCTACGGAAGTTGACAATATCAGACCATCGCCTAAGGATAGCCCAATGACAGAGTGTGTGATCAAGGTGAATAAATTGTCCACCAATGTGAAAGCAGCACGGGCAATGATGTCACCCATAAGCAAACTGAAGGCCAGAACGGCCTACTCTGAAGTACAGCTGAACAGGCTGAGGATCTGCTACAACAATAACTGCTACCCCAGTAAAGACAGGATGGTAGAATTGAGTGACGAAATTGATATTCCCTATGACACTATCAGGGTTAGTTGAATGCTAGCATACATATTTATTGACGTTTTTCGACATAGAATCGTACATCCTGGGACGCATCTTTTGTCCGAGCCTGTATTCCGTCATTTCCAATCAATTGTTTTTTAATTTGGCACAGATGTCAACCAGCATGGGAACCTGTGCACCAGCGATTTTTAGTTCAGTTGGAGTTATTTTAGCAGAGTTATTGCCATTTTTTGACAGAAATGTTTTATGTTTTTTATTTTATTTAGAGTTATTGACCCCTTCTCGACACATTGAAGATGTGCAATGATTTATTATTATTACTGTATATACAAATGTTTATGTGGAAGACTTAAATAATTTGCATATGGAAGAGCCTTGCATGTTTCTGACATTTTCAATCCCAGCTTTCCGTTATCAGTCTGATCAATAATATTTCAATTTGTAGGTATGGTTCCAGAATAAGCGGGCAAGGATTAGAAAAGCAGCTTTCACTTCACATGCTCCAATGACAATATTGCCAATTATGGCACCATCGACATTACCTGTTATAGCACCAGTGCGTCTACCTGTTATAGCACCAGCATCAGTACCTGTTATAGCACCAGTGTCTTTACCTGTTATAACAACATCGTCAGTACATGCTATAGCACCAACTACGTTACTATACTTACCCCCATCTGCACAATCACAACCTGCTACGGGATTAACACTCGTTAATCCGACTAACGAACCACCAATACCCACTGTTTATACAGAGAACCTGGTCAAGTCTGAAACTGAACCAACAGAAGATTGCTCTTCCGAGAATAGTCCAACAGAAGAAGAAATAGCAAAATCTCATGATGAGCACCACACGCCTTCAAAACAAACTGGTATGAGGATTCCAATTGTGGTTAAATCATGGCCACCTACAGCGGCCTGCAGTCAATATGATTCTTCTCCCTCAAGGAGTAACTCTCCCATCAATAATGAATCACATACTTCCCATCCAGTGATACGTCAACTTCTTAATCGAGCCCCTACCAACCTACAGCCAGTTGATCATTCTGCTTTGTGACGTAGCCTCCTGCCGATAGCCTCATCATAGTTAAATCATACCATGAAACTCTACTCTGGCTACACCAGTAGAGATCATACTCCACCAGTTCAAAACCTGGAAATGTTTTTATGTTCTGATAGGGAACTTTATAACATTGAAAAGACAATGCAGGTATAATATATTTCTTAGTTAAGGATCAGGGGACCTCACTTGACATGACCAGAACCACACGTTTACCATGAGAATAGGCAACTTGAAATTATTTGCTTTTTAGAACCAAAAATATTATTTTTGATTCACTTGCCATATCACCTTATTTATTTGCTTGATGGGTAAAAATTGTAGTGAAAAAATAGTATATTTGAAATTATTTGAAAATTTAGTTTACATTGAATCAGGAAACAAGAAAGTTTGATGTCTCATTTTTAAGATAAATTTCTTATTTTGTTATACATTTCACATCTACAAATGTTTTTTGGCTCCTGCAAATATTTGAATACCATAATATCAAATACTGCACAGTAATCGCGAATCGAATCGTATATATCAGTTCAGTAACCGGTAGTGATTAGTAAGAAAACAGAATGATCTGAGTCTGGTAAATATCCTGTCGTAACCATTCCTCGTATAGACATCAGAAATAAAAAAACTTGATAGATTGTTTTGAATAAAATGTTGTAATTTTTGCATTAGCTACCACACAAAAGCAATATCTTATGTCTGGAAATTAGATACTACAAAAAATCAGAGGACAGTGAATATATGCATTGCATACACACAAATGGGAATTTATTTTTACATTTTTTAGGCCCATACGTGCATTGACATAGGCATATATGTTTAGGCACCAATACTCCTATTAAGAAACTAGATTTCAGGCCGATTGTAAATGGAAACCAATACAGTCCCAATTCTTTAAATAGATCTATGTGAATCCATGACATATATGTGATTCAGTTAACACAGAGAACAAACTTTAAATTTACGTCATTACATACATGTTCTATATGGTTATATTTAGAAACACAGGCATTCCTAATCGTAAATGAACCTCACTTGTTTTAGCTATCAAAATTCTATGTTTACGGTCTTTGTTGAAATGCTCAGATCTGACCTCTTTGTAGCTCAAACTTTTAAGTTATCAAAAGTCTTTCAGTCTGATAATTTAGCTAAAAAAGGAACCCATGGAGACTACTGAATGTTGCGCTTCATGAGTTGCTAGCCATTTTAAAGACAGAAAATGTTTTCATCAGAATTTCCAGTTGAGGGCCCCTGATCCTTAACCCTTTTTATCCTAAATGAATTCTCCCATTCAGTTACAAAATTATACATTGGAATGGTCTATTATTCATCTAGAGGGATTTTCAGGAAAAATTAGCAAATGACAGATAATACATGTACAAATTCAAAAGGAGTCCTATTTATTGGAGGTAAATGTTCAGATATATATTAATCCTTTCATGATGGGAGCAACGCTGGTGCAGCGTTAAAGATCATGTACCAGTGCATTATCTTACATATGTGAGTCTCCCATAGGGAGCCTTTCATATGTAAGAGAATGCACTGGCTTACAAGGTCAAATTAAATATTGTTAGACCAATGTATTCTCTTATATATGGGAGGCTCCCTATGAGAGACTCGCATATACATGAGAATACATTGGCACAGGATTTTCGCAAAATTTCAGGAAGCTCCAGTAATAAAAGGGTTAACAACCTGTTCCTTATTAATGTGTTTCGGTGAAGGTCCCAGCTCGAAATTGCAGGATTTTAGGGGTCTATATTACTTTCAGTTGCTTACAATCATGTAATTTCCTCGGGTATGGAATTCAATAATTATTGCAAAATTAGCTCACAAAAGTCACCAACATCACAAGAAATATATTCCCTGCATTATTCTTTCCATGTTATAAAGTTCCCCGTCAGGACAGGTCAGAACATCAAAAAGTTCCCAGGTTTTGAACAAGTGGAATATGATTCTACAGGCATAGCCAGAGTGCAGATTCATGGCATGATCTATATCACAGTAAGAATTGCCCTTGCAGCATTTTCTGTTTGCATTCGAATCTGTCATGGTACAGTAATGCCCTAAGTAATCGACTCCTTAACCACAGCAGAATTATGGGTAACTTTTCAGGATTTAGTCGGAAATATGGCTTGTTGCCATTCATCGGAAAGTTCTCAGTAAGAGCTTTCCGATGAATGGCAACAAGCCATATTTCCAACTAAATCCTGAAAAGTTACCCATAATTCTGCTGTGGTTAAGGAGTCGATTACTTAGGGCATTACTGTATTTCCTCATTTCCTCATCAATAAATATCATTCTTCATTCTGAGACATCACCAATTAAAAAAAATATTTGTGGATATCACAAAAGCAAAAAGGGGTCAAATTACTACAAATCGAGTGGCTAGTTCGACTGGGGCAAGGACTAGTCTAATGTGAGAAATTCTCAACAACTGTCTTATTATGTATTTTGCAGAAGTAAAACTACATTTGAATCATAGACTATCATCTCAAAGTATATAAGAATGCTCAGTGATTGAACATTGCTATATATTAAAGCTGTTATCTGACATTGTGATTCTCCTGTCTGCTTATTGGTGATTAGGCAATGTCTTTTGTTGAATGGACTGATTCCTGGTCCAAAACTCTGAAAATCTCAAAATGTGGTAACTTGACCCTCTTTGCATCACAAGACAATTCATTATTCGCCTCAGAATAATCAACTGATGCTGACTTGGTCAAGCTTTCAATGATTAGGTGGCCAAGGATCTTGAAACATTGACTTTGGATGACCAGGATACCAAGGGTGACCAACTAATATACATTTATTGTTGTGTTAAATTGGAGAATAATTTTTAAATTATTAAAAGAACATAAAAAAAAGCCATTAAATGGATTGCTAAAAATGCTAACATCGGTCATCTTTGATTATGACCTGGTAGACAAGATTTGGAAATCCTGGCTACTATTATCAATGTTTTGGAATCATGGTTGCTATTATCAATGTTTTGGAGGTCATAGCTACTATTATCAATGTTTCAGAGATCATAGCTACTATTATCAATGTTTCGGAGATCATAGCTACTATTATCAATGTTTTGGGGATCATGGCTACTATTATCAATGTCTTGGAAATCCTGGCTACTATTATAAATGTTTGGTGATCGTGGCTACAATTATCAATGTTTGGTGATGATGGCTGCTATTATTATTGTTTGGCGATCATGGCTACAATTATCAATGTTTGGCAATCGTGGCTACAATTATCAATGTTTGGCAATCGTGGCTACAATTATCAATGTTTGGTGATCATGGCTGCTATTATTAATGTTTTGGAAATCGTGGCTAGTATTATTAATTTATGGCAATCATGGCTACTATTATCAATGTTTGGCGATCATGGCTACTATTATCAATGTTTGGCAATCATGGCTACTGTTATCAAACTTTCGTAGATCCTGGCTACTTATTATCAATGTTTTGGAGATCCTGGGTAAATTGGAGATTGATATTTGAATTCTTTGAAACTTCTTGATAAATTTTCTAATAAACAGTTTGATGGATAACTCTAAAAGATGGATAACTCTAAAATCAAGTGGTTACTATTAACAATAACAACCACTTGATTTTAGAGTTATCCATCCTATAACCGCAATTTGTCTGTTTGGGCACGAATTCCTGGAAAAGATCTGGACCACAAACAATAGAAACAGCAAATTTCAAACATCGATATCTAATCACTCTGAGCTTTGATGGGTGGGTTCCTTGACTCGAATCAAATATTTTTTACCCCTGAAGCCAAGGAAATAGTAATTTAGGAGTGTCTGATCGGATTGAGTACCTTTAATATACTAATCACTGCTATCTGAATGATTGAAATGGTTGATATACAACAAAGTTCAATTAGGGTTTCCGCTATGGGTTTGAGAAAATGAGACCCTATAGCCAACAAGGGAAACTTCACTCCATGCAACCAATTGGGAATATCTCGTATTAGTAAATCATCCCATAATTTAAGCCCAAATTTGGAATATATATATACGGTAATATAGGTAAGGAATCGTAATTGTGTTTTATTTATTACCCTTTCATGACGGGAGCTGCACTGGTGCTGCATTAAAGATCCTGTGCCAGTACATTCTCTTATTTATGTGAGTCCCCCATAGGAAGCCTCGCATATATAAGTGAATGCACTGGCTTACAAGGTAAATATTGTTAGGCCAATGTATTCTCTTATATATGTGAGGCTCCCTATGGGAGACTCGCATATGTAAGAGAATGCATTGGCACAGGGTTTTCGCTAAATTTCAGGAAGTTCCAGTCATGGAATGGTTTTAAACAGAGCTTGAAATATTAAAGAGGCCTACTCAAGCATCTTCACGATTTCTTTCTATCATACATGTATTAATTTTAAAATAAAATTTTATTTATATGATTTGCAGAATCAATATGCATGAGTTGATACTATATATACCACATTGATATTACCTAACCATAAGGTTACTCATATTTTATCAACCAAAATTCTGTTCAGAGGCTTTTCCTTCGGAATTGCTTCCTATGGTTTCATTCCCTGACACCATGAAATTTCATATATTACAAATGTTCCTTATGGGTCAGATATTCACTTCAGTAAATAATTCAGTAGAAGAATTTGGTTTATCCCCATTTCAAGTATTGTTATTTTTCAATTGATATTATGGGCTTATTGAAAAATTTTCATTTAATAATTTCCCAATCCGTAAATTTGTCGTATATATACTGCAGGTTTGTTGCTTTGTATCAATGGGTTTTCATGTTCATTTACGTGTTCCTAACATACATTTAACCATTAATTGTTTTATGTCATAGCATTTTACAGCGCATATTAAATATCACTATACATTCCCAAGCATTTTACATTTAATTGTTTCGCATGAAGATATACATTATTATTTGATTTGTATATATTGATTCATTAATTCATATTTTTGTACAATACCATTTCAGCATAAACATTTCATTTCATTATATTCGCAAGCAATATTGGTTTTGTGTCATAGGTTGGGGCCTATTCAGCATTAGACCCATTTCACATAATGAACTTCTTCTGATAAGAATTACGAATAGCTAATAGTAATTTTTCAGACAGCCCAAAACCATTTTCGCAGCATTGATGACTGCAAGTCCATTTGTGAGCAAATCATACATACTGTTCAAACTTTTTGCCACTTGCAGTAAGGTGATATAGTTCTGTTTGGCATGATTATTCTGTACTTAATTGTGTCCTTAATTGTTAGGTCATAGTCAGTTGTAGGCTCGATGATTGCATGTATGGTTTTATCATTGCCACTGAGAGATAGATGAAATAAATTCAAATTTATTAGTATATGATATATTTGTGATTGTTTAAAAACCGAAACAGTATTCGTAACTACGGATATGACAAAACAACAGCTGATTGAAAAAACACAAATTCTAGTGATGTATGTAGAAGTACCATATTACTAATTGTTATCAGTAGTAGTTCATTTTGCGAAAGGTGTCTATTATTATTCACTGAATGTTCTATTCTTCTAACATCCACATTAATTCATATGTTTTTACATAATTATTGAATCATTAAATTATATTTTTTGCGTCATATAAATTTTTAATGAGTCATAAAATTGAGATATCTAATGTATTTTCTAATCTGATCTGGGTCACATGATTTATTATCTAATAGAATCTGTATTAGTGTCCTGCAAATCAGGGATTTTACCTTTAATCGAATCTTGACATCAAATCGCCATTCTGATGTTACAAATAAGTAGATTGGAATGTTTTCTGTGTTTCGGTCAACAAGGTAATTAGTCCGATAAATATGTTGTAAGCATTCTGTACACTTTCGTGGTCTTGACCTCAATGTTCCCATCTTTTTTAATTTGGGTCTCAGTCGAAGCTGAAAACAAAGATGTGAAAAGTATTGACATCAAATTATAGAGAAAAAATATTATATTATAGAGAAAAAATATATTGTAGAGAACAAATATATTACAAAATATATTATAGAGAGAGAGCAAAACTAATGAACATAGCCTAATTCAATTTGATGTCAACTTAAGCTGAAAAAGAGATATGAAACAAAACAACATTAGAAGAGTATTTTGTGACATTCATAGCGCTATCATGAAACTTTAGTGGTAGGGTTCTCTATTCCGAAGGTTCATTATTCCGAAGGTTCGCTATTCCGAAGGTTCATTATTTCGAAGGTTCCCTCTAGTACATTTAAACACCCCATTCTAATACCCAAATTGTCCGAGATGTCAGTTATATAATAGCAAGAAGGCAGTATCAGTCCGAACTGACAATCTGTATTTGAAAGAAACATCAACATTAAAGGCCCACTTAATTTTCGAGCCCCGAGATCACATATTTAAAATATATGCCATATTATATACCGTTTGAAATAGGAAGCTCTCTAACATTGTATTTTCAACTTATCTGGTGTAATAAACTGTGAACATGTTTTGGGTGAGTTACCAACGTGTTTTTGTGCTTAAGTTTCATATGGTTTTGTTGCGCAAAGTGTATTATTTTCAATGGAGAGGAAATAACTCTTTATTTTAAAGATAGAGTTATTCCAATTCCATTGAAATACATTTTAGTTTGAATTAGGTTGCATTCTGGGAGCCATAACGGGGGAAATCTTTTTATGATTTCAGCTGTTTTCTATTTTTCTATGTGAACATGTTGTTTTCGTTGAGATATCGACGTCTGTTCTGTGCTGAAGTTTCTACACAAAGTCTATTATTTTCAATGGAAGGGGAATAACTATATATTTAGATATAGAGTTATTCCCCTTCAATTGAAATAAACTATAGTTTGAATTCTGTTCCATTCTGGGAGCTATAACGGTGGAAATGATTGTATGATTTCAGCTACATGTGTATTTGCTATTACTCCATGGGCACCTTCTGAGACCAGATGTTTCAAATGGTGATGAATTATACTATTTTAATCATATTTTATGTAATAGTTTGTTATTAAAACCGTATATCAAGGCACTATAAAAAAAATCAGTGACTCGAAAATTAAGTGGGCCTTTAAAGTCAATACAAAGTCACAATTGCAGTTAGGTTCATCTCATACCCGTCTATTCAGCGATATTCTGCTATGCAATATGTTATGGCGCTCCAGTATCCATTATATAGCCCCACTGTTATAATCCGCATTTAGTTGGCGTATTCTTGCCCTAAGATTATTGAGATAAAACGTCATACATAATGACATTAAATCGTATGGAAACAGCAATTGTGTGGGCTGCGTGATGTTAATATGTATTGAGAAATAACGTCACACGTAATGACATTAAATCTCAACCAAACCTGCGAAAAAAACAAACAAAAATCACATTTATTGTTTTATTGTTTTAAATTATTTCCTTCATACAAAGAGTCTTCCTGATAAAGAACCCTTTCAATACTTTAGAATATAGAATTAACCTTTAAAATAACAAAAACATTCGGAATAGCGAACCTTCGGAATAGAGAACCTTCGGAATAGCGAACATTCAAAATAGAGAACCTACGGAATAGCGAACCTTCGGAATAGAGAACCTTCGGAATAGTGAACTTTGGAATAGCGAACCTTCGGAATAGAGACATGTCCCCAACTTTAGTGACTTGAAACCATTATGTATAAAAAAAAGTTAAAAAACAATCCCGAAATGTGCAGAAATCGACTTTATTTATTTTCCGATTCCAATCTATACCGAGGGCACCTGTGTCCTATCAATTGCTCGGTGCTCTGCCTGAGATAAACTACTGTATAATTTATTACCATCATGATTTCTAACTATATAACAATATACTGCATTATAAACCTTGTAGGCAGCAAGGTTTTGATGTAACTGACAACTTTTGATGCAACTGACGAGTTTTAATGTAAAATCGCCAGCTTTTCATATAACTAACTAGTTTTGATGTAAAATCGCCAGCTTTTGATGTAAAATGAGGTCTCCACTTTTGAAGTAAAGCCGCCAGCTTTTTATGTAAAAAAATAAACAGGCAACGAGTTTGGAAGTAAAAAATGAGAGCTTTTGATGTAAAATACTATTGAGCCATAAAGTGGATACTCTTGTGATCTGTCAGGTTTTCTGGACTGATAAAATGCCTTCCGACACGTCACACGCGTATGGTCGATTGCCAGTGTGGAGTCATCTTTGCTCGATAGACTTGCGGTATGACTGACCATAGCCACGTGACACTCGTATGGGCAATTGCCGTTGTGTATTCTCGTGTGTGTTGCCAGGTATTCGGAATCACGAAATGTCTTATATATGGCACACACACCATATATAAGATGCCACACACTAGTATGGACGATCGCCGGTGTTGGTCCTCTTAAATGCAGTGTCAGACTCCAGATATGACTGAATTCCTTCTGACACACGTGGCGTAGGTATGGATGATCGCCGGTGTGAATTTTTTATGTGTTGTCAGTTTTTCGGGATCACTAAATGTCTTATGTCACACTCGTTTTGACGACCCTGAATTCCATCTGACACAGGTCACACTCGTATGGCCGACCCCCATTTGTTGGTCGTCTTGTACATGGACAGACTCCAGATATGACTGAATTCCTTCCTTCACACATCAAAGGTGAATCGACTGGTGATTTTACATCAAAAGCTGGCGGGTTTTTGTTACTTCAACACTTGTTCCCTTTTTGTTTTTTTTTAACATCAAATGCTGACCCTATTTTACACCAAAAGCTGGAGAGTTTACATAAAAACTCGTTAGTTGCATCAAAAAGCGTCAGTTACATCAAAACCTGGCGTAACACAGCCACCTGCATTGACATATACGTATTCAGGTCTATTATCACGTCCGATAGACTGAAACTATAGCACGAATATATGGTGCCAGATTGGGTCGGATGCGATTAATCTGATGATGTCATAAAAATTCCGGAAAAGTTATTCATTCTTCAGATCGCACGGCAGTGGTGTCAGAATTATCCGAAATGCTTTTCAAACTCATTTGAAGGCGTATATATTTGCATCACTATTCCCAAACATACGAGCGAAATGCATAACGAACGAAAAACAACAACAAACTATATGAAACCCAATTGAAGGCGTATATTTGCATCAGCATTCCTTGACACACGGGCGAAACGCCTGGTGTTTGGTGATTTTCTGTTCAAATTTGTGCCAAGAACGATAATCCGAGAAGTTGAGATTGGTTATAAAATAGTAAAACAAATTAAAATGTCAATGACACTGTATATATAGCTCAACTTGGAGAGGGAATAATTTGGAAAGTGTTATGCATTGCAGTAAATGGGAAGAACGTTGAAGTAACCAATGAAGGGAATTACTTGACGATGAAACTACTGAGAGGTCATCCCAAAGATTCATTTGTAGTTTGAGATGAATCGGATGAAAAACATTTGTTGTATATATTGGGCGTGCCAAAGAACGGTCATCGAAAATCCAAGATTGCTGCCGGTGGTCATGTTGTTTTTTTTTAACCGAAATCGGAAAACCCTACCATGTATAGGTGATCCTCAAAATGACTGTAAATTTTCAAAACATTTCTCCAATAAATGTGGACTGCATGGTGCATGTATAGATGGATTCAATTGTGAAATTCAAAATGGCTGCTGGCGGCCATGTTTTTTCTCAACGACATTCCTAAATATTTCCCCAATAGTGACAGAAATTAAATTGTTTATCCCTCTGGCTCAAAATTATGATTTGATACCTCTGAATCAATACAGAAAACAAACAGTTCAGGGAAGAGGTACGTCATATTTACGCGCACACAAATAGAAAACAACGTCCGGAAGGAACTTCTGTGCTCAGTGATGTTTTGCATGGCGTGATCTTTTTATGACAAAATGTGTTATGATTGTGAAAAGATAACTACAGTTAGGTAATATGTGCCCTATAATATATCTTTTTTTTAAATCAGTGATTGTTTGAACACGAGTTTGGTGGTACATGTGCATGTTTTCTAAAAAAAAAAAAAACGAGCTTTATTAAATTTACCATTCTTTATTCGCATTCCCTATGTATATAGTGGATATCATGGGCGACTTGTTTTCAAAGTTTATCTATCGGGTGTCTATCAGTATTAATTTTGGCAAATGCTGCATGTGGATTTGAAGAATTTTCCTTGACCATGCATGCAATTAACAAATACCGAGTTATTTCCCCAATCACATTTGAAATGCTATCGTTAAACCGACCAGATTTTGAGACAAATATTACTAGTATTCTCTTGCGCGTCCAATGTCGCTTGGTTTTGAATGATGTGAGGAAATACGTTGTAGAAAAAGTATATGGTCGCGAAAATGAGCAAGAATGCAATGATTCGGAAACTTCTATCAGTAGAACACGTAAATAAACTTAGTGTAGCACCAAATCGAGAAGTAGCCCCCCCCCCCCCCCCAACCACAGCGTGTGGTCATGCTACAATAAGACAATATCGCCATAGGATAAACAAGACATATCGTCTAAACTCACATGTCTTGTCGTGTGAGTGTGCGACTGAATCGATAGGTTCCACTCTTTGAAAATATACTGTAGACCTATTCAAAATATATTTTGGGTCACGTTTAACGTATACTAAAGCGGTTAGTTGGTGGTTATACTGTAAACGAGCCATTGCTCCAAAGGGCCACACCATATGGGAGGCCCTTTGCATATTTGCGCTTAAGCGCAAGTAACCTCTAACATTTGCGCTTAAGCGCAAATATTTACACTTAAGCGTAAATCATTTGCGCTTAAGCACAAATAAAAATTAATATGCATTGACCCCCCCCCCTGAATTAATTTTAAATGGCACAGGCCTAAACACATCACTAAAGTCTATATAGGCTCACCACATGAGGGAAGCAACCCCCCCCCCCCCAGTAACCCCAAGATCCCTTTTATGACCATGGAAATGGTATAGATATGTCTCTTTTATAAAATATACTAGATCTCGGGGATGGAGACACAAATTCTTGGTGACAGGGATGCTGATAATATGAAAATAGGGATTTTTTCCACTACGAGCGAAATGCATAACGAACGAAAAACAACAACAAACTATATGAAACCCAATTGAAGGCGTATATTTGCATCAGCATTCCTTGACACACGGGCGAAACGCCTGGTGTTTGGTGATTTTCTGTTCAAATTTGTGCCAAGAACGATAATCCGAGAAGTTGAGATTGGTTATAAAATAGTAAAACAAATTAAAATGTCAATGACACTGTATATATAGCTCAACTTGGAGAGGGAATAATTTGGAAAGTGTTATGCATTGCAGTAAATGGGAAGAACGTTGAAGTAACCAATGAAGGGAATTACTTGACGATGAAACTACTGAGAGGTCATCCCAAAGATTCATTTGTAGTTTGAGATGAATCGGATGAAAAACATTTGTTGTATATATTGGGCGTGCCAAAGAACGGTCATCGAAAATCCAAGATTGCTGCCGGTGGTCATGTTGTTTTTTTTTTACCGAAATCGGAAAACCCTACCATGTATAGGTGATCCTCAAAATGACTGTAAATTTTCAAAACATTTCTCCAATAAATGTGAACTGCATGGTGCATGTATAGATGGATTCAATTGTGAAATTCAAAATGGCTGCTGGCGGCCATGTTTTTTCTCAACGACATTCCTAAATATTTCCCCAATAGTGACAGAAATTAAATTGTTTATCCCTCTGGCTCAAAATTATGATTTGATACCTCTGAATCAATACAGAAAACAAACAGTTCAGGGAAGAGGTACGTCATATTTACGCGCACACAAATAGAAAACAACGTCCGGAAGGAACTTCTGTGCTCAGTGATGTTTTGCATGGCGTGATCTTTTTATGACAAAATGTGTTATGATTGTGAAAAGATAACTACAGTTAGGTAATATGTGCCCTATAATATATCTTTTTTTTAAATCAGTGATTGTTTGAACACGAGTTTGGTGGTACATGTGCATGTTTTCTAAAAAAAAAAACGAGCTATATTAAATTTACCATTCTTTATTCGCGTTCCCTATGTATATAGTGGATATCATGGGCGACTTGTTTTCAATGTTTATCTATCGGGTGTCTATCAGTATTAATTTTGGCAAATGCTGCATGTGGATTTGAAGAATTTTCCTTGACCATGCATGCAATTAACAAATACCGAGTTATTTCCCCAATCACATTTGAAATGCTATCGTTAAACCGACCAGATTTTTAGACAAATATTACTAGTATTCTCTTGCGCGTCCAATGTCGCTTGGTTTTGAATGATGTGAGGAAATACGTTGTAGAAAAAGTATATGGTCGCGAAAATGAGCAAGAATGCAATGATTCGGAAACTTCTATCAGTAGAACACGTAAATAAACTTAGTGTAGCACCAAATCGAGAAGTAGCCCCCCCCCCCCCCCCCAACCACAGCGTGTGGTCATGCTACAATAAGACAATATCGCCATAGGATAAACAACTTGTTTAAAACAAGACATATCGTCTAAACTCACATGTCTTGTCGTGTGAGTGTGCGACTGAATCGATAGGTTCCACTCTTTGAAAATATACTGTAGACCTATTCAAAATATATTTTGGGTTACGTTTAACGTATACTAAAGCGGTTAGTTGGTGGTTATACTGTAAACGAGCCATTGCTCCAAAGGGCCACACCATATGGGAAGCCCTTTGCATATTTGCGCTTAAGCGCAAGTAACCTCTAACATTTGCGCTTAAGCGCAAATATTTACACTTAAGCGTAAATCATTTGCGCTTAAGCACAAATAAAAATTAATATGCATTGACCCCCCCCCCCCCTGAATTAATTTTAAATGGCACAGGCCTAAACACATCACTAAAGTCTATATAGGCTCACCACATGAGGGAAGCAATCCCCCCCCCCAGTAACCCCAAGATCCCTTTTATGACCATGGAAATGGTATAGATATGTCTCTTTTATAAAATATACTAGATCTCGGGGATGGAGACACAAATTCTTGGTGACAGGGATGCTGATAATATGAAAATAGGGATTTTTTCCACTACTATGGTCCCATGATAATATACTATGAGATGGACTCAATCATTCACAATCAGAGGGAAGTAAGGTATTTGCGCTTAAGCGCAAATGATATGCGCTTAAACGCAAATAAATTGATAGACACATATAAATGAGAAATGAGAAAAGGGCCTCACATAACACCACACTCCCAGTTCTGAAAGCATCATCCGCTCTAACTGTATGTGCGTGACACAGTATAATTTTTGTGTCCAAAGTAGTCAAATTTTTGGTCGATTCTAACATGATCGAGTTGGATGGTTACACTAGCTGTGATTGCGGGATAATTTCGTCACAAGATAACAAGACACGTGCTTTGAAAACAACTTATGTTCTGGCCAAAAATGTGCTACAATAAAAAGGCAAATGAAAACTAGATTACCCCACAGACCTACAGACTGGCTTCTTAAATCACGACCATAATACTCGTAGAATGTCAGGACTATTTTTTCCTAATGAGAAAAACACATCGACGTGGATTTACTCGTTCGAGTTTGAGATAGCAAAACTGACCTCTTCTGATTTCGAAGGGTTGTATTAATCGGATTCCTTGTGTCATTTTGCATTTTTGGTTTGTTAAAAGCGATCTGAAAATGGATTCTGTATGCCTAGTAGGTGTGTTTTCAGGATTGAGTTGTTTCCAATCTTGAATTTTGGCGGGTCGGCCTAAATCGGGGTCAACATAATTTAGAGAGCGTTTCGTATTTACAGAAACCGATAGATGGTGCCATCTGGCGCATGGTGATCGGTGCGATTTGAAAGTTCTCAAAACTACTAACTATGACCCTTACATGTATTTTTGAAAATTTTGATGTGATCAGTTCATTCTTGCTGGCTACAGTTGCGATCAAAATTTAACACTGAGCCCTATGGGGATTCTAGTATTTTGGATAAATGGCGCCATTTTGCGTATGATGATGTACTCGTACTGGTATTCCTAAAAAAAAAAATACTAAGTATGAAACACGAACGTAGTTTTAAAAAGATTGGATGTGATCAAATGATTCTTGCTGGCTACAGTTGCGATCAAAATTTAACACTGAACCCTATGGCGAATTTCGTGTTATGCTCAAACGTTGATTGTAATATCACTTATTGGCGATCGTGTGCAACTATATATGAAGATTAACACTGTGTTTGACCAATTTTAACTATCCGTGATTTAATAGATGCAATATATGATACAGTTATGCTTCAATATACAGTAATTGGCAAAAGTAAGTGTCGAGTGGTTTTGTAATTTCGATAATATGCATTATGTTGAGTCAAACGAAAATATTCCCAACAAGACTGAAGTTTCACGATGTGATTACACATTGAATTATTGTTTTATCTGATACTTGTCTGTCTTGTTGTCCACTGACTAGTTTTTTTTAAGCCACATCGTTGATCATAACGGGATGAAGTGTCACAAACACACAGGTATACCGGTAGATGTTAGTTGTTCATAGTAATTAACTCCAACGCTGTAATCGGAGTCTATCCCACATACACTGGGGGGATTTGTGCTATTGACAAATGGACATTTATGTGCAGCTGAGATCTTTACCATAGCAGTATAGGCTTTGCTTTCACACTTCTCATGCCAGTTAATGCGACTGAAACCGAATATTCACCATCAATATTCTAACCACAATTAATCTTCACGCTTCATGTATAGCTGTGACAATCAAGTAAATTCAAATTTCCACTAAAGTAGAGCTTAATGAGTAAAACAGATATCAACTATAATTGCAAATTCCGAGTAGGTGCTTAGTAACCGTTACTAAGGAGCTATCGGGTGGCAAAGTCTCCCAATCGTATAATGATCAGTGGCCTATGCAGAACAATCATGCCTGCACAGTTTTAGACATGCATGTGCCTAACTTTGAACAAAACCAGCACCATGTCATTAGACACTGACTAATATTAAATTAAGGCAAAAATACCAATGAATGATTAGTACACGATTGTGGTATTTGATTAGCAACCATTGCTAACCTTAAATATGACATTTGGTTCTATCCGATGGTGAGGTATATATCAAATTTCACATTTGGGTATTAACTGCATCGGAAACGCAAACACTGGCGTTGAATTACGACGCTATCTATCTATCTTATATCTATATTTGCGAATGTCTGTCTGTCTGTCTGTCTGTGTTCTATAGAAATTCACAGGGGACCATCTAAATGATGCAAAAGGGGTCTACTAGGAGTAGCTTTTTACGAGAAAGATAATGGTCGGGGTTAGAATTTTCTAAAGTGACGCCGTTGTTGTCAGGGACAGAAAAGGGGAGGGGCCGGGAAAAAAAATGTCGCCGATTGCCACCAAACTTATATATAATCATCCCCATAATATGAGGAATCTAATGTCGTGGTTTAAATATGGCAAAAGTCGCATCGTTCGCGTCAGGGGTGCCCGGAAGGGGGGGGGGGCAGATTTTTTTTCTGTCGCCGATTGCCACGAAACTTACATATAATCATTCTCATGATATGAAGAATCCAACGGTGTGGTTTAAATATGTCAAAAGTGGCGTCGTTTGAGTCAGGGATGAACGGAAGGGGAGAGGGGCACCAAAATTGATAAAACTAATTTTAGCGCCGATTTCCACCAAATTGATATATATTCTTCTTCATGATATAAGGAATCTAATTGTGCGATTTAACAACGCCAAATTGTTGTTTTTGGATGAGAGATTGGGAGGGGTGGGCACTAAATTTGATAATAAGTCCCCGATTGCCACCACACTTATACAAAATCATCCCCATAGTATGAGGAGTCTGATGGTGTGACTTTTATCTGTCAAATGTGGCCTCATTCGAGTCAGGGTTGCATTGAAAGGGACAGGGGCACCAAAATTGATGCACAATTTTTTTAGCGCCAATTTCCACCAAATTGATACACGTTCTTATCCATGATACGAGGAATCTAATCGTGATTTAAAGACGCCATAGTGGTGCTGCTTGGGTGAGAGATGGAGAGGGGAGGGATTGGCACCAAATTTGATAAAAAAAATTGTTTAGTCGCCGATTATTACCAAACTTATAAACAATCATCTCCATGATATGAGGAGTGTAATCGTGTGGTTTAAGGAAGTCACAAGTGGGGCCATTCGAGTCAGTGGTGTATAGAGATGAGAGGGGCACAACAAATTATATCTATATGTTTAGTGCCGATTTCCACCAGATTGATACATATTCTTCTCCGTGATACGAGGAATCTTATCGTGTGGTTTAGATACACAAAATTGGTGCCCTATGGGTGAGAGATATGGGGACCTTAAATTTGATACGAATTTGTATACTCGCCAATTTTCACCAATTTCATATATATGCATCTCTAATCTCTAATGAGTCTTAGTGTGTGCAGCTTGAGTCCGAAATAGGGACGGGAGGGTCACCAAAACTGATACAAAATATTTTTAGTACCAATTACCATCAAATTCAGACACGTTCTTCTCAAATGATACAAGAAATAAAATCGTGCTGTCTGTCTGTCTTTTTGTCTGTCTGTGTGCGTTCTATATATAACTTCACGCGGTACAATCGAGATGGCACCAAGGCGTTCTAAGAGGGGTAACCTTTTACAAGGAAGATAATGGTGCGGGTTAACATTTTCTAAAATGACGCTGTTGGTGGGAGGGGAAATTAAAAAAATATGGTGAAATAGTTTTGTCGCTGATTTCCACCAAACGAATACATAATCACCTTCGCAATATGGCGTTGTTCGAGTCAGCGTTGCATCAACAATTGATTTAATAAACCAAATTCCACCAAATTCATACACGTTTTTCTCTAATGATATACCATGAATTAAATCACATTTGGTGTCGTTTGCGTCACGGATGGCGAGCGGATATGCACTATCATTGATATTCGCCGATATCCACATATGAGTTATATACAGTCACCAGGCCATCTCCATATCATTTTAAGTAGTTCGGCGTTCACATTTCACAATCCCGACATATGGTGACCCACATAAGTCACTTGAACAATTATATCTTCTTAACAGTCATATTAATATGGGAATGGCAATCAAGGCATTCACACAATGAGCTAGCAAAAAGAGATAACTAGAAGAAGCATTAAACGTATATTTATCATACTATTGAAGAGATACATATATTCGTGCAAACTGAGAGACCTCGAACCGTCAGAGGATTGCATATATATAATAAAAAAATTTAGTCTGTTCCATTCAATACACTTTCCACAAAACGTTACAATTTGTCAAGAGATATGGAAGGCCTGTTCAAAAATAGTGGTCACAGTGTGCAGTCAAATATAGTTTCTTCTGATATACAAGAAAATGCAGTTAGTAGCACTAGACTTTTCGGGATCCTACCAATACTGACATCTGACAAGGGTTTTAGAACAGACTCATCGACTGACATAAACAACTCAAAATCTCGCACTGTGCCTGGCACATGTAGCTGATATATGTGCGCAGCAACATTTCGTTTAAACTAAGAATATTTAGCCAATATATATAGCACCATGAACAGAGGAGCACCTGGAAATTTCTTTGAAACATCTGTATCTTCATGGATATATGATAGCCAGGTGTCCTCGAGATCTTAGTCCAACCCACTAGATTGATTGATACATCTCAATATGTAAAACCCAATTATAATCTTTTATCGAACTAATGTGTTTATGATGTTCATGTATCATATTATAACGTCTAATGTATACGCAGTTGTAAATAAATAAATACTTCATTATTGGTGGAACGGATTAATCGTGATAAACAGAATGACAATTAAGCAAGAGCATTCTCTATTCCCAACAAATATCCACAACATACATTAACCTGGGCAACGCCGGGTAACCCTGCTAGTAAGCTATAATTGCAATTACCATTGAATTCCCGGTAGTTGCCTAGGCTAAGTTTCTCAATCTTATAATGATCAATGGCTCATGGGGCAACAATTAACCTGTTCAGTTTCATATCTGCACATGTCACCATTTGAACCATTATCATCCGACTATAGACACTACGGGGAAATACCACGGCCCAGAGTGTTGATCGCCATGGGAAGTCACAGTTCAAAGACCAAGTATATTCGTGTGGGAGAACGATCCATTTAGCCCAAGTCGATGGTTTGTTCACAACAGATGGAGTCATGATACATTATAAAGGATGATGGAAAGTTCCCCTCAACTATGTTCTTCGACACTTTGCTAGTATCCACAAGTGATATGCACGAAACCACCACGCACGACGTCCTTCTCTTCGTGATCTTGTCGCACCATTATCATGTCAGCATAAGATATATAAAACCCTCTCCTCACAATATAAACAATGCTGTACAATCCACAATATCGACAATTGTCCGTCCAGTAAAGGCACATATACTTGTCGCAAAATGAGAGAATTATAGTAAACTTTATCGCCATACTACAAAGTCATTGTTTTTATTAAGACCCACAGTTCTCACACATGCACATAAATATAGAATTTATTATTTTTAATTTTGCAGTAGACATGGTTAAATTGACAACACGTGTCATTATTATTCTATCCCATTAATCGTGATTCATATTCAAGTCTTTTTAAGCTTTGTCCACGCACTGTGTCACTTGCATCTTGATGTGTTGTACTATACATAAGACCAAGCACATAATGCATATATATATATGTATGTCTTCTTATAAATAAATTATCTCTTCGAAAGTGTCCAGAGATGTCTTGCCTATTTATACTGACAATTTATTTTTATTCTTGTGGCAAAGGATTTGAGGGAGTGATTTGTTATGTTGACTAAGATGTTAATTTAATATGTGAAACGTGCACCCCGGGGGATGTATTAATTTGAGTGGGCGGAGAAAGTTTCTTCTTTATCATCAGATCAACATAATTTCAACTCCCAATTTGGATAAACCTGACCAGGATTTATAGAACAACAACCAATTTGTGCCCAGCAATGTTTAGCAATACATATGGACATGATAACATTGTTTAAAAATTTGAAACAATACCGCCCTATTCACATGTATGGCTAAACATATCATTGGCATAGATGAGTTGTTGTAGTTGTTACATTGATGTTGGTCGGGTTTCTCCAAATTTAATACTAAAACAGAATGACCATAGGCACCATAGCTTGGCATGAAAATATAAAAAAATCTACGCGACAGAACAATTTTAACAAACAGTGACTGACACTTACATATATATGACTTGCAGATTTGTTACCACACAACTCCGTATTGTGCGGTAATTCGTGCTAGCAATAAACATTAACTTTGTCAATTGATGAAAAAACACCACCAATCAATTTAAAACGACATCCTGAAACTTTAGTCTTGATAAACATTACATTTGTAGAATAGTTGACATTATCACTGCAGCACGTGATTGTGATGTATATGATTGATGTGAACCACATTTTTTTTTTATCAATTACTGTAGCTGGTGGCCTGAATATATTGCAAGTTAAATTTGTTAAATCACATATCGTTACAGTAGACTACATGTAAGAGCCATGCATATATGATAGCCATTAAGTTCCATCACTGTGAACATTTGAGTAAATTGTCAAACTATCTATATGGTTCAACGTTAAATTTTGATCGCAACTGTAGTACTGTACCCGCGGAGACTTATCTGACGATACCAATATTCTCAAAAATACATTTCAGAGTCATACTTGATATATGTGCATAATTTCAACACGCACAATTCATGATAAGGCTAATCGTGTTAGTTAATATTTCTATTAACCAGGAAACGCTCTTTAAATTCTTAAAACCTTCCAAACAATTTGTTTCCACTAACATGTCAGACTGGAAACAGGTAGACTCTGAAAGTAGAGCGCCATATTTGATACTTTTGCTAATTTCAACTCGCACAGTCCACCAGAAGGTTAGTTATGAGGAATAATGTTTGTATAATAAGCAAACGCTCTTTAAATTCTTAAAACAGTTCAAAAACACTTTTTCCAATAAAATTTCAACTGGTCACAGGTAGATTCTGAAAGTAGACACGCTATTGATAAATAAACCGTTCGCATGTCGTGTTTACACATTCCGAAATTGCGCGACCGTTTTTTTTTTCAACAAAGGAATCTGACTTGTGAAATCAGCGAGGGTGGGGGTAGGGTTAGCTTTTCTGCGATATCTTTATCAAAAATTGATGTATCGGAGTTTTGTTTGTGACATATGATCAAGATATCCCTGTATATTGTTCATGTTCGTCTATCTGTGATGTAGCTGATTTTATGAATATACAATACCTTAATATTTTGGAAAGAAAATTGAAAATGCAGTCATAAATACAATTCATCTGATGATTTTATGATAAAATTCCACATTAAGATATGAAATTATGCAATTTGTGGCAAGATCATTCCCTATTTTTCTATTTCCAGGAACAAAGAAGGTCACTTACTGAATTTTCTATGCGTAATAGCATGTTTTTATTACCAGGTGGACGGGGAAAAATTGAGGGGTACACAGACAAAAGCCTCACACAAACCTGTTTCCACTAAAATATCAAGCTGGAAACAGGTAGATTATGAAAATAGACACACTGGCGATATCTAAACCGTTCTCATATCGCTTTTAACATTCCGAAAACGCGCGACCATTTTTTTCGACATAAGGAATCCGACTATATATGGGGGGGGCTGAAGATAAGAAAAATAGTATCTGATAAGTATCTTGTAATTATTTTTACAAAGCTGTGAAAGTTCACAATAAAGTAAGTAATTTTATTATTTTCGAATTCAGTGCAGGCCAACTCTGTGTGTTTGGCTATAAGAAAATAGCCCGCTTTCTCTTCCATTAATTTTGTACGCAAGACAATTTATTGAAATTTCTACGATAACTGTTTTCTATTTCAAATATTTCTCAGTAATATCATATCTGTATCGGGTAGAAATAGCTTATTTACTGACACTCGATCTGACATGGTCTGCTTTTGGGTTTAAAATGGTCAATTTTAATCCAAAAATTATTATCGAACGTTTTGTGTGTAAATCAGGGGGCATAACTAAGTAATACGAAAAAGTAGACATTTTTTTATGCCAATATATTGTCTGTAAATACACTATAAAGTTGCTGTAAATTGTGCATTGCTAGTCACAAGCTAAGTGGAATTTTATAATAGTGAATACGGGGGGGGGGGGTATTTAATGTGGAATCATCAGGCAGCGAATAAAATATTTCGTATATTATAACGGTAAAACCAGAGTCACGCTGAGGGGTAATGTGTATTGGCCGTTTGCGTGCGACATGGCACAACTGGCGTGGTCGAAGTGACGTCAGGGTGTATAAATTTACTGTACCGTTATTAACATGAGTCTTTACAGTCTGTTGGAACGCTATGTATCTGATTAACAAAATGTAATGTAGATTAATCCGAGTCATGCCGAAGAGATATTGTGTCTTGCTTGGCTGTGTGTGTGACATGGTGAACATGCATTTCCGAAGTGGCACCCTTTCTGTTCAGAAATAAGATGTCCGCATAGTTATATAGCATGTATAAATGAGCTCTATTAGATTGTTTGGAACGCTGCGTTTGATGATCTAAGATCAAAATTTAATGTAGATGAAAGATAACAATAATTAATAATTTTGTTACTAAATAAAGCATTATCCAGATGGTGACTGATATGAAGTTGTTTGAACACCATACTCCATATATGGATCATCTGGAAGACCTTTAGTTAATAGTCTAATTCCGTATGCATTGGACAAAACAAGAACATATACCGAATTGCTAAAAATGAATTTTATCAGCCCTTCTGACTGCAAGCGGAGCTATGGTGTCAACACCAACTGAGACCCTGGAAGTAATCACAGCAACAACACCATTGAGATTTAGGCTTCAGAAATTGGCAGCACGACTAAAGAAGGATCGTTGCTAAGGAGAATGTTGGACGAGGCTGTTGTGAAACAGGGAGGCTCCCAAATGAAGCAAATGTATGCTGCGGCGAGATACATTCTCGGTACGACAGAATTCAATCTGGAGCCACAGCCAAAGTACGAGAAAGACATGTTCCTGTGCAGAGTTGCTGTCATAGCTAGTCCAAAGTCTGACATCGAATTGGGTAATGCAGCGACTCGTTCAAAATCTCAGAAGGAAGCAGCCCGAGAAGACATAACCAAATACCTGAATGGAAGTGATCAGAACAACATCATGGTCTTCACTGACGGGTCATCACTAGGAAATCCAGGTCCAACTGGTGCAGCTGCTGTTATATACCTAGATGGCCTCAATTCAGAACCAGTTATACTGAAAGAATCCGTTAGCAAGGATAGTAATAACTACCACGGCGAGATAAGAGGTCTGCTACTTGCCATAACCTTCATCGAGAAATGGATCACATCCAGAGGAGTTAGAAACAGCTGCATCATTTGTGATTGCCAATCAGCTATAGACGCAGTGACTGGTAACAGGCTACCTGAGAAATATGTCCAAACCATAACAGAGTGCCGCAGGAAACTCAACACTGTAAACAGCAGTGGAGCGGATGTACATATTAAATGGGTTGGAGGCCATATTAATATTAAGGGAAATGATATAGCAGATGGTGCGGCCAAAGAGGCAGAACATGCATCAGAGATGATAGATTCGGACTTAAAAGAGACCAACAATACAGTAACAGATTTGAAGAAGGCCATGCAGAAAAATATAATGATGAAATGGCAGTTTCAATGCTCAAATCTGCAAAAGGCACGTCACACTGAAGAGCTATTCCCCAATATAGTGGAGGCGGTAAAATATGTGAAGAACCATATCAGCGATGACGAACAAATACAACATAAAATGAACAGATTGAGATCCGGACACTCCAGCTTGAAGGGACACATCGGGAAATTCATAAAGGATACCACCACAAGCTGTGAATGCGGTAACAAGGAAACGGTGTGCCATTTTATTCTGGAATGTCCATTGTATGCTGTCGAAAGGGAAGAAATGATAAATGAGATCGAGATGGGGTTCGTTCAGACTGAAGTAGAGGTTGATAAAATAATGATTAATGCCATATCACTGATTGGAGATAGCTCTTATTTAAATATGACTATGCAGCAAATTATCCAGAAGGCTCTGGCAGAGGTGGAGCGAACAAGTCATATTTTATTTGGCTTTATTAGTTCCTCTTTGTCAGAGAGTTGGCACGGTGATCTGAGCGGATTGTAATCGAAAGAGAACAGCTGCCCCGTGTCAATGCCGGAGTGAGACTGTTTTGGTTTAGGCTCAGGACGGATTATGGAGCTAATCCCTGACGCCGCGTTGGCTGCTATGCAGAGAAGCCGGATTGTGGACGCTGTTAGTTGGACACTCCAAGCTAACAGGGGCTCTCTGGTTCTATGCGTAGAATTCCGGACAGAACATGCTGGCATCCAGAGGTCTTCTGCCACGGACAGGAACGCCAAGACCCGCCGTAACATGAAGAAGGGGCCTCCCAAGAGGAAGACACCATCACAGAAAAGAAGAGACGCTGCCAGACGGGCGAAATGGAAGAAGAAGATGGGAGTGACTGTTGATCGGCCAGTCGCCCCTCCCCGTGTGGTTCAGCCGTCCAGAGTCACAGCCGGCAGGCCGGAGTTATCTGAGAGACGCCCAGACGACCCGACCTGCATGGGGACTGACGACATCGTACCAGCTAGCAGGGACTCCGTGGATCTGCCGGAGGTCCCTGCTGTCGTCATCGAGGCGAGCGGAGACAGGGACGTGGACACCACCCCAGATGTTCCTGCCGCCAGCTTTGAGGTGGAGTTGGACAGCTTGCCACCACGGACACCGGAATTTCATCTCATCCCGGTGTCCCCCAACTCTACCACCAGCAACAACAACAACAGCACCAGCTCCAAATATTCCACCGCCGAAATTGAAGCTCTCATGACAACTGCGCGTGAGAATATAGCTCGATATAGTCAAGAACAAACGGAAGCACAAGCCATCTGTGAATCAGCAGCGGATGCGATCCAACAAAAGCAACAACAACAACAGCAAACAGAAATACAACAAAGAAAGAAAAAGAAACCTAAGAAAAAAAAATAAGATCATTTCCATTTCACCTTCATCAATCTCATGTTAATGTGTAATACCATTACATGTATTTTATTAAATTCAAAAGTGGGTTGTAGGAAAGGGGTGCCGCCCCTTTCAAATCCTCCCGGGTCAAATCCCAAACCCCCATAGTAGTAGTAGTAGTAGTAGTATTATCCAGAAGGCAGTTCGAGGCTTCCTTTCGACTACATCGAAAAGAATTTGAAAATCCGACCTTTCCGTTATGAAGTAGAGTGTATTAGTAATTGTAGTGGTAATACCTGAGGGAACACAGCACATGAGTTCTTATTCAACGGATAGTGAATAGCGGAAGTCAACAACAACAACAAATGAATTTGAGCCACAACAAAAAAAAAATCTTTCTTTCGTCAAAGAAAAACATCTTGGCAACCCGTCAGCACACCTTATATATAGGCCACATCCCTCACCCGATCTTAACCAAACTTTAAGTGGATCTTCGGTGTCACCTCCAGATTGGAGTAATTGATTTTTTTTTCTCCGATTTCGTTGGAAAATCATATTATTTTTTTTGCAAGGTTCCAAGCATGTAAGATGTGGAAACCGGTGGTATACTGCACAAGTATATATATATGTGTTACAAGTAAACTGTTGCATCTGGAGTATTTGGCGTTAAATATGCACAATACCATGGCACCTCACATCCATATGGATTATATCATTTTAAATATTATGGAGTTAAGCTTTTTAGAAGACTACTCCACGAATCTGCACTATATAGGATTGAAATCAAACACAACATCTATGAAAGTAATACTTTATTTTATTCAGTAACAAACAACGGAAACAAATTCAGGAGAATTTAACAACGAGGCTGAGTGAGCATATCCGACATGTTTTTGGCTCATGGCATATATATATATATATATATATATATATATATATATATATATATATATTGTAAACATAATCACATCTTCGTCAAATACGTTAGCCGCCGTTAGCTAAATACGTTAGCTGCTACACTTGTGGTTCAGGGGAGGCCATTCCATCGATCGGTGCACGCGCTTCTGATGAGTTATCAACTGACTGAACCGTTATAGGCGTTACAACATTCCATCAGTCTAGTATGGAGAGAACATACACGGATGAAGCACCTGTGGTATTGGCGTCGTGATGTTTGGTGTGTTCATTGGAACTCTTCCGATGTTCGTTGGTGAGTATGGGAGGTATGATGTGACAAGAGACGGTGCCATCTGGTATGGCGAAATGAAGCCAAACGGGGACATCGGTTGCATGTACGGTAGTGGGGAATTCATGGGCGATAGAAAGCTGGTCGTTGGACGTCGGGAACACTTTGTTCGTGCTCTCTTGTTCTGGAACCATATCTGAAAAAGAAATAATACGAATTTCTATTTTAATTGTCACAATTATAATTACACATAAGATGTATATAATATGCCAGTAAAATATTTTGATACAAGAAGGCCTACAATCGTTGTTTCACAAAAGTATAAAAGAGATGGTCGGTATTCGGCAGTAGTGCTGTTTCAGTTCGGCAGTGCTTGATGGGATTAACCACGGGATGGCTGAATATTTCAAGGACCTTTATAAACAGAGACAGCGTATTAATAGTCCTGAGAACAGAGTATTCACTATGAAAACCCAATAATTGTATACGCTTGAAGCCATTGCATAAACGTACTCCCATTAATTCGTTTCTAGAATAGATTGGTAGGAGTACAACACCTCCACCACCCACCAAAATGCCACGATAACGTGATTGTAGCAGTATCACATATTCGCATTCCAATACATGCTGATGAAAAATTATTGTGGTAGGCATGATGGTCACAACCTAACAGAGAATTCACATGATTTGTATTTAATTGCTAATCTCCGGGCATAGATTATCTTCAAAAAGAAACATGATAGAAAACCCACATGCAAAAGAGCCCGTGTTAACGTATACTATGTAAGGCATTTCCTAACCATGACCTTTCGCCTGCCTTAATGTTCTTCTCTGGTATATCGAGCTCGCTGGCCAGTTGTTCTCGCTCGTCATTGTCTGGGTAAGGGTTCGTGTTGAACGCGTCGAGAAGCTTCCCCATCTGATCTGGAGAATAGTTAGATTCTTTTTCTTGTTGCTCTTCTCTGCGGAGGATGTTGGTGTCGTGGTCACACTTCCGGTTGACGACGGTGAGCTACCAGTGATGAGTGGCGAACTACCGGTTGATGACACATAGCTATCGTCTGCATCAGCTGGTCTTATGAAGTCTCCACCAATCAAATCAACGTGTTTTCCTAAAATAGAAAAGATAATTGAAAATCAGTTACAAAAATGAAACGCAAAGTTTTCTTAATTTTAACTGATTGCAATTAATGTTGGAAGCGTTCAATTATTCGATAGATAATTATTAAATTATCTAATATTCAATGAATTTAATTGTTCGATTTCTAACTTAATTATATAAGTACAATTAATTAATGAAATGTTGTTATCTGATGGTATGGTGACCATCGAATCGGATTGAGTACATTTAATATGTCCCAATTGCGATTATTGTAGCTTTTCGCTAGCTCTCAATGTTAACGGGACACAAGGCCTCAACGTGGGTTCGTGCGATATAACATAAAAGTCTGTAAAACAACTATAATCAACAATTACACATGGAAAAATATATTGACTTATTTTGATTATTAATACCTTTCGAATAATTAAATATTTCGCATAACAAAATCGTTGTTATTTAAACGTTACTGTTACAGTTAAATTACCGATAAAAGTCCTAATAACCTACCAAAGGAATCAAAACTTGACCGTAACCATTGCATGGATATGGTCAAAGCATTGAAAAATATTCTGATAAATCACTGTAACCGTTTTGTTTACATAATAATGTTTTCAACACGTGAAAGAATTTTTTTTGGAGAACTATTAATACTGTATATAGTAGTTTATCCAATTCTCCATGGTCTTCGTAGTGGTGCTGTTTCTACAGACTTATATATTTTTGCACATTTAGGCCTACCCATTGCTACAGACATATATATTTTTTTCAGATTTACCCACTGCTACAGACATAGATATTTTTTTTAGATTTACTCACTGTCTTGTGTCCCTTTAATTATGAATTATTCTAACAATCTGAATGTGTATCTTAAATCTACATTGAGAGATATATATATATATAGTTTGCCGAATTTACACGAATATAATTTTATATAGACGACCAGTGTACGTGGATATGTACGTTTTGGGTTATTTTAACTGTATACCCAGCAATTTCGTGTGCCTTACCTGGACTGGTGGTGCTGGTGAGCTGGGCTTCCGGTTGAAAGATGAGGTTCTCCTCCATCGTTTTCACTAAGGTGTGAGGACTGTCGCCGAAATTCTGCAAAATCAACATTTGGTTTATGTATAACAGTTTATTGACCTCAAAAGTAGGTAATTATGTAAGATTATAACATGTGAACTTTCGTGTTATACAGCCAGAGAAACCATTTTATGATGGAAATACAAAGCACGGATATAAACTGAACTCTTTTTTGTTGTTGCACAAGGTAAGTTATACGCCCAGTGAGAAACAAAACAAATGACGCAAAGTACATACAGATCTTATTGCAGTAATAAAATATGTCCAACTTCTTTGATGATATATACCGGGAATAAAACATAGAATATAAATTGATATAAATATAATTGTCACAAATAGTGTTTCACCTGGTTGGACTTTCCAACAGCATGTGGCAAAATAGAAGATATGGAGAAGATTGTAGAGTTCATAGCTGTTTGGTTCTTCTGTGAGTATGGACAATTTGATAATGATGGTTAGTGATAATCGCAACATATTTATACAATTGGGAAGGTGCTATCTCTATGACAGATATGTTTGGAGTAAACGCCGTCAAAGGTTTCCTTTATCAAAACAGACAATTAACTCAATCATTAGGACACAGGTTCTCTTTCAAAACACCTGGACATAATTGGATTATAGTTGCTTTCGGAAGTCGACGATAGCTGTTTTCTTAACTATCAGGTGTCATCAAAGTATAGACTTGAGTTGTGACAGCTAAGGGCCGAAACGACCGGCATTTTTTATGATAGTTAGAACCCCCTTCCAAACAAGATACATGCATAGTTTGGTATAATTTTATTTTCCTCCCTATGTCTCTAATTATCGAGGTTAAATATGAGACCTTTCCGGACCATTAAGATACCTATTACAGTTTTTTTTTTTTCAGAGAGCGGCTTTGCTATTATGCATTATCTGCCGATTAATATACAGAACACAAACGTGTGCATTAGCGAACAAACACATATTTGGAGTTCTTATATTTTCATTTCAAAACAGTTCGTTTCAAAACAACTTATTCGTTTTGAAAATTGTTCGTTTCATAAGTTAGTTTCAAAATTTTCAGAATGTCCTTTCACATACACACTCTTTCTCTCTATCCTTCTACATTTCTCAGTCTCGCATTCCTCGTGAATATACCCCATCTCCTTATTACTTTTCTAAGCTTATCCTTCCAACACATATTGTAAACTTGTTTGTATGTATAATTTCATAATATACCATCATTTCTTAAACCTGTTGTTTTTTGTTTTTTTTGCTTTATTCTCTGCCATTATACATGGTACATGAGATAACGCATATACACTATATACAAATTAGAACTTTCCAGGGTTTGTTCCGAATATTGGAACGTACTGTAATTACAAGTATACATAGATAAAATACAATGCAGAACTAGGCCACTTTCCATTCGCGCTTTCTTTATTGCTACAGTCTTTCTATACTTACCCGAGAAGATGGCTCAACAAAATCGGATATCTGCTTGCTGCTAGATCATCTTCCCCTTTTCTATTCTACTCATGTTGTCATCCTCAAAATGTTGTTCATCATAATTATAATATTAATAGGGGCATATAAATATTGTTTAAATCAAATCCCGTTCAAGATTGATTTTGGATTCTGTATGACTGCCCAAACGTAATAAGCCATGCTCGATCCAGTTGTGTGCGTTTCATGAATGTACAATTAATTATTCAAAATTGTGCGAATTAAAGTATTGTGGGAATATTAAGAAATTCCTGTATTTTAATACATTATTATTAGAATCTCATTATTTATTTTGTGTGTTAACAGCGTAGATGAAATTCCGATTAGTCAAGTCAGTAATCACAACAGGGTGATTTCTCCGTTGGCAAGTTGCGCTCGACCTAATCAGTTGTAGGTGTCAACCAACACAACGCTCTCGAACACATTTGCCACTTCGTTGTCGTGAAAACATTGGGCTTCGGTCCCTTTAGTGACATGTGTCTGCCTATCAGCGAAAGTGTTATCACAACAAAGGCGGATAAAGTTCCTTGCGAATTAACCAATGAAAGACGCGTTTGTATAGAAGATTTCAACAAATAGAGCTGCTCAAAGGGTTTCTGTCACATGTTACTCCCCTATTTAAGTTCCATCAAAAATTAAAAACACCAACATATGTAGCCAAACTTTCATCCATTATGAATGCTATTAACTTTGGCGTTTCCAGTTTGATTGCTGATATGGTCGTCAAAGACGAATATGTGAGTATTAAAGATGGATTATCTCTTTAAATAACAAATTTGAAATAGTTGCGTGGGTATAAAATAATAAATATGAATTGAAGACCCCTGTCCGGAAAGGCTTCTATCGGTTAATATTGATTTTATTTCAAATATTTTGTTATGATTAATTGGGACACTTTATTGGTCTATTTTTAGTACAGACCATTCGGGCGATACCATATAGCGATAGAGAGCATTAGGATGTTCCTATATAGCTACATACTGAACGTCAAATGTCCCAGATTTATTTATTGTATTGTTTTATTCCATAGTAATAATCGACAATGAGTCTAATTAACGTTTATTTGTGACAAAATTACACAATAAAATTTCCGGTCTCTGTTAACAGTAACCACTATTGTTCGTTAGCTCCTTGCTCAATTTAAACATTTTTTTGTATTTATTTATTTACTTATTATTAATATTATGAAAATGTAACGCCGTTGTAACATCCGCCAGGGTACCCTGACTCACCACACCATAGTTGGTTGAAATCGGTCCAGGGTCTGGGAGAAAAATACGAACAGACAGACTTATCATATATATAATCGTATACTATATATATCGATTATCTCGGGCTGATATATAAGCTTGTCTATGTTGTCTGGACCAGGTGCCATTGTACATTTACACAGATAAACTTTTAAAACTATCATAATTGTATTGCTTCGTTGTGAAATTTTCAGGAATGCCCACTGCTCGGAGAAAATGGTACAGAAAACGCGATATATCTGAATGGCATGGGGTTTCCACTGGAAAGCAGTCTTGGTAAGTCGGTAATTATATTATAGGCATAGCCATTCGATCCAATATATATAGTATATGGTTTTTCATAAGTTTTAACCATTGCTCGATTATAAAAGCTGGCAGCACATAGCTTTCAATATATGTACATATATAGAGTGATATTCCAAACAGTTGAAATGGCAAACGATGTATTGGAAGAGTGCAAAAATTCAATATGGACGAAAACAAGCTGGATATTTCGAGTGATTTGCCATCATTATATTTTAACGTATTTTTTATATGAATTTTATATAAATATTGTTTACACCAACGTATTTTATATGACAATATACAATTAAATCATAAATGACCATGGTTAGACTATATAGTGGTGACAACAAGTAGTATGATCGTACTATATATTTTTATTGCAATAATTTTCCGACATCTTGTTTCATTCAATCTATCGTGGCTTAATGGACTATCGGACTTCAATTTTCTTTTGAGTTTGTAGTGTGGAAAAGTTATATCACGACAGTCATTGTTGCCATCAATTGCTATGTCTTTGCCAGTATTTAACTTTAAGAGGAGGTGAAGTAATCAATTTTGAATACGGATTTCCATGCAAATCTCCGGGACAAATGTTATATGTGAGAAGCAGTTGTCCGGGAACCAAAGCCGGTATATAATTGAATATTAAAATGAACAGTCATAACATGTTATGACTGTTCATTTTAACTCGTGGCGAGTGCGCTATATTATAAATTTTCAAATAAATTTATTTTTGAAAAATTTATTCTGGAATATGGAACAACCCTTTACATACTTTTAAAAAATCATTATAATTTTTTTTAAATAAATGCACAAACATTATAATGGAACAGGTTCCAAGCGGCCCACCATTGCAATTGCAGTTGGAAAGTTCAAGGTAGACACCACCACCGCACATCTGAGACCCCATATAGCTATGTACATGTTGAGAACTGCTTGTTTTAAAGTGAAGTACTGACTGTTGTCGCAGTATTCTCAATATTGACTGTCTTGATTAAGTCTGCCACCGAGGGGAGTGTGTATATGTAAGCATTATTTTGCCAGATATTGCGAGAAATAGCGCATATAAAGAATATCCCATCTATCGATACAGACCACGCTGGGGTAGCTGAGCAACACATAGGCAATTATAATATTACCAAATAATATCTTCTTAACAAATTTCTTCACTATATATCACAAGCGACCAGAAACGTCTCCATAAGCTTTGTGCTCCCTCCATAAACAACTAATATTCATACATTCTATTTTATATTGTACACATTTAATTATTACGCGCGCCGCGTGTATACTAATGTACAAATTATTGTTTCGCCTGGGCGCTGCCATAGCGCATGGGGTTCTATATATAGACTGTTAATTATTGGGACACATTAAAAGTTGTAGTGCGACCCCGAGACCGAGCCCGGTAAAAGGTGTAGTTGAGAATTTCAATTTCGTTTATTGGCGTTTACATTATGTCAATAATGTAGATTTTTGGTTTGTGATAAGCTATGCCAATTACAAATAACAGAAATGAAAAAGATTCTATAATTACTATCATGGGTATATAATATATGATCTTGAGCGCGTTTACATTTCTGACTATGGTTTTCTTGTATGGATTACATACTGTTTATATCAACTGCAGCTAATGTATTCCTTACAGGAAACCAGCGATCGACTGAAGGCGATATCAGGAGTTCACCAACAACTGGGTGTTCTCCAGGGACAACTGCGACCAACAGCCCCCCTGACTACTTTTACTCGGCAACAACCGCCACACCAACAGGTGACCGAAACACACCGGGAAGTAGAACAAAACGGGTCAGAACCAGCTACTCGTCTGAACATCTTGGGAAACTATACGACGCTTTCCATGCCAATCCATACCCACGCAACGAGGCAATTGAACGTATGAGCGGCGAGCTTGAAATTTCTACAAAAAGCATCAAGGTAAATATCAGACTTAGCCCTTTACTTAAATAAATATATTTCTCCTACATTTTTGGTTTGTATACTGAAATATCTCATGATTGTCTGGAAAGAAATATCGAAAATAAACAAACAAAACTGTAGGTGTTCTTTTTATGATATGCGCCTTATTTAAGGATTAACTGTCATGTGGACTGTTTTTATGGAGATGTAACCGTGAGGTAAGTGGTCATAACTTGTGTAAAACCCAGTTATGACCACTTACCTCACGGTTACATCTCCATAAAAACAGTCAATTCAATTCAATTGTGTATTCACATAAACCACAATCGTGGTACAAATGGTGAAAAAGAATTACAAAAATAAATTAAATTAGCGGCGTCCCTGTAAGACAGGGGTATGTAGGTTGTATATAGATAATTACGTAGTAAATAGATAAATTCGGCACAATTGAGTATATGTATATATAATGCTCATGTAGCATAAAATATGTGGTTGTCCACATAGTCCACATGACAGTTAATCCTTATATTTATATACATTTAGCGAAAAAGCCACTTTTGTAAATATATTTAAATCGAAAAGTGTATCGTGTTTCCGCGTTTTTCTTTCCGATATCTATGACGCGTCGATGTAATTCTTGGGTTGCAGTTATGAACTGTTGCGCGTTCACCGAGAAATAATTGCAACTAGTCACGTGGGCGCCGACCAATCGGAATGCTGGATTTAGTGATAATCCCACCCAGTATGTAAATATTAATGCTTAAATTTGCTAAATTACGCCGCATTTTCATTTTTAATAGCATTCACAACAGATTAAACAATATACACGAAAAGCAACACCTGGTTGACCCAAATTTCTTATGCCTATAAGCTGTAGGTCGCGATTCACTATATAACCTCTAAGGTCGAGATACATCATACATACGACGATATATTTACATATATAGCCTGTCTGTGTTACACTAAATCCTGTTTGGTGATTGGACAACTGCCAAGTGGGTCACCCGGTTTACAACTGTTTTTGCAGAGATCTCTCGAGTATAACACGAACAGGAAGTTACAAATTGTTGACCCAATCTGACCTAATCACTAAAAGCGGTCAGCGGGCATTCTTTTCAAACTTCAGCCGAATTGCATCTGAAGCCAGTTATTACATCGATGACATTATCATCACCAATAATTTGGAAATCCTGTATCGGGCTGACTAAATGTGCTGCGTGGGCTAGTCTCAAAATATCGGCCATTTTGTTTAAAAAAAAAAAATGAAAAGTTTTTTATGGGAATAAATCCTGATAAATCATCAAAAAAATCATCACAAATGAATGTAGTGGGCGAACAGATACTTCCTATTATCTGTATGATATATGTTCGTCTGCTTGTGGTCTGCTTATATTTCATGAACATCGATCCTCCAGATGAATAACAGTCCATTCCAAGGTAAGAATGATCCAAATTTCGCAGTGTCACTCAAGCTAGACCAAGATCTCATTATAGTAGTTGAACGAGATCTTGGCACAATGATTGAGCGAGACTGCATGTATATATATCTCTCGTTGGTTAGGGAACTATACCCGTGAGTCAATGGGTACCCCCGCCGAAAAACGATCGATGTCGCTATATATACATGTGTCGTAATTTTCAAAGTTAAATTATAAGCCATGTGATGCACTATATGTGGTTGTTTAAAATAAGACTCTGTATATCAAAGACACTTGTGAATTGACAAATAACAACTATAGTCAGCACCGACCGTAAGCCTTGCCACTGAGTCGCGGCTATATTGGAACCATTCCGTCGTTTTAGTACTACCCATGTCAAAGTTCTGGAGTAGCATTCCATATTTGGAACTCATGAATATTCAAAAGCTCCATATATGGAATGCTACTCCAGAACTTTGACCTGCATGTATAGCACTAAAACAACGGAGCGTGGCTGGAAGGATCCAATATATGGCGCAACTCGATGACAAGACTTATTTGCTGAAGCTAAATGATCTCCTGAGACACAATCACCGTCATGCCATTATAGCACAGCCATTATAAACAGTTATTTATATTTGAACCTATGCTCAATAATTTAGTACCATATTTTCTTTTCATTTATCGGAACCGACTATTCTCCCAATCGTCTGTGTGACCATATATGACCCATCTGTATTCTATGGCTGGAAAATGTGCAACCTTGCCATTGTAAGAAAGAAAATCAATCGTTTTGTGAACGTTCCTTTGCTTCTTAAGGGCCTACTTAATTTTCCAACCCCCATATCACATTATATACAATATATGCCATATTATATACCATTTGGAAGAGCAAGCTCCAAAACATTGTAGTATCAAATGTTATAAACTGTGAACATGTTGTTTGTGTTGAGGTGCCGACGTGTTTTTGTGCTTAAGTTTAATCTGGTTTGTGCTACACAGTCTATAATTTTCAATGGAAGGGGAATAACCCTATATGTTAATTTGAATTTTGTTGCATTCTGGGAGCGAGACGGTGGATTTTTTTCTGTGATTTCAGTATCTATATCTATTGATTTTAAAATGATTTATGCTAATTTGGAATTGACTGTTGACTAGCTGTTATTCCATCTATAGTAATTTTCATTTTGACGTATATTGAGTTTAATATTACTTCTGTTAAGTTGGAATTGATTTATTGTCGGTTATTCGACATCTATTCGTTTTCATTTGACTTGAATTGACTTATTGATTATCAGTTAACACGTATTATTTTTATTTTACGGTTTTTAGACCAAATGGCGGCACATAGTTAGTTCTAGTCAGGGATGTGGCTAGAGGGTCTCCGCTGGGGGGGTGTCCACCTTGGGAATTTCCGACTGCACCCCCCCCCCTTGAGTCGCAATCACACCAACACAACTTTTTGCATAATTCCATTTGCACCCCCCCCCCCCCCCCTTGAGTCGGAATCACACCGACACAACTTTTTGCATAATTCCATTTTGCACCCCCCCCCCCTTGAGTCGGAATCGTACCAACACGACTGTTTGCATATTTCCATTTGCACCCCCCCCCCCCTTGTACCTCATGCTCAGGCCTAATTTCCTATATATTCATAAGCCATGCTTCTATTTTCCCAGTATGAGAACATTAAGATATTTTAACCTGAAAATTGCCCCCAAAAAAACAACTAGTGATCTAATTCCAGACAAATGCACACAGCTACCGACAACAGACCAGGAAACACCGGGCCGACCATGGTTGTTCGGCCCGGTGTGAGAAAATTTTGAAAACTATACAAGAAAATCGCAAATCCTAGCATCAAGACTGGCCTCAACTGAAGCTTTCCTAGTGTTGGAAATTTCAAACCTCATACTCCCCCTCAGGTTGGAAAATTCTTCAACTGATGACCATTTATGTCTACAAGTTTGACCAAATGTAGTAAAATATTGTTTTGCTAAACTAATTAGCAGTTTTGTATTGGCCATGTGAATGGGGCAATGACACACTGGGCCGACCATGGTTCGGCCCGGTGTGCGAAAATTTTGAAATCTGAACAAGAAAATCGCAAAATCCTAACATCTAGACTAGCCTCAAGTCTTCCTACTGTTCGAAATTTCAAACCCTACACCCCCACTTAGGTTGGAAATTTTCCAACTGATGACAATTCCAATGACAATGTTGACCAATTGTATGACAATATTGTTTTCTTAAATTAACTAGAAGTTTTTGACTGGCCACGGGGGAGAGACCAGGACACAAGCTTTCCAAGTGTTGGAAATTTCCAACCTGTCACCCCCCTAAGGTTGGAAAATTTCCAACTGATGACCATTTCTGTCAAAATTTTTGACCAAAAATAGGAACATATGCAAATATTGGTCGAAAAACAATAAATTCCCCCAATAAATTGTTTTATAATCAAACTACAAGAACATTTTCAACCTATTGTTGGTGTGAAATTTCGTTGTGGCAGGTATGAAATTTCCAACTATTGAAAATATAGCTCTCTGCTGGGGGGGTGAGACACCCCCCCCCACACCCCCCCCCTCTAGCCACATCCCTGGTTCTAGTAAGACTAGTATAATTGAGCATATCGGTTAGCCCGTCAGCCCTTATATATCTTCAGAGGAAGGTTCTGTTGATAGTGATATCGAATCGATATATGAGAGACTTATATATCAGGAAAAATAACTTCAGTTTGTTTGTCATATAAATCTTAGTACAAATTATCTGATTATATTTCTTCAATTTATTATCTTCCAGATATGGTTCCAAAACAAAAGAGCGAAGGATAAACGTTCCAACCCGGTTAAAATCAAGTCTCCAACAATGAGAATACATGATGCTCAGATGTTATCTCACTGCATTTCACAGTATACCCAAGAGCCCTTAACGAATATAACGAACACTCACAGCAAGGAGCGGGACGTAGTCCCGGAAGTCCCGGAAGCCAATTTGACCACGTCGCCAGTTTCAAATGAAAATATGTCGACGCGTACATCTCCTACAGAAGTCAGCAAACAAGACCCAATGTCTTCGAGGTTGGTTGAATGTGATCAAAAACCAAACGTGAGCAGCATGAGAGTTCCAATTGTCATCAAACCGTGGCCGAGTTCGCCATCTTCAGATCGGGAGCAGGAATCTCCTCCATTCAGCAGTCACATCTCATTCCACGGTTCACTGCACACGCCTAACTTGACCACAGTTGATGTTTCTCCGAACAGTGCTCCTCTACAGGTTCAAGTGTCTCAAGCATTTAGGCATTACCATGGTAACACGTACTCTTCGATTCTGTGATCTTGTTTCCCTTGTAACGTATGATATCTATAGCGATGGGTTATTTTTAAATATGTATTGTTACAAAAAGTACTCGTTTTGATGACAACCACTTGTGGTGTTCACCTTGATGTGTGGTCATCTGTACCCGTTAAATAATATCGCATAGAATGCGAACGTAACTGTTCACGCGCTCGGGTCATGGTCCATCGATGTTATGTAATGGTTACACTTCTCAGTGTAGGTTGATCACCAAGAGCTAGGAACAACCTGGATCGAGCAAGTTGACCCCCAAGCGAAGCGAGGGAGTTAAGAAGCGGAGGTGTACGCGTCGACAAATTTTCACTTGAAACGGGCGACGTGGTCAAATTGAATTTTACTGACAATATTGGATTTTGGAATGAAAGTTTATCGCGAATTATTGAAGCAAACGTCCCCAAAAGTCATGCATTTGTCCCCTATATGAATATTGACTTCGTCCGCTATCAGATTCGGTTTATCACGAGTGAGCTGTGTGTGGGCAGCCGTTTGGTCGGAAAATACGTCAAATAAAAATTAATAGTGGATTTTTTAACTAATTGCACGCACCAAGCATTCAATATAGGTATATTCCATTTTAATAGCAATCTTTTCTAAATCAATATATTATTTACCAACCAATATTCTTTCTTATATTAAATATGAGACAACTCCATTCTTTTATAAATATGTTGAAAGACGCAGAATTAATGTTCTTTTAATTATCTATTTCGATAGCAGTCATATTCCAACCAATATGTTAAAACAAATTATAATACAGTAATTATACATTTTAATACAGCTATCGTACATTTAAAGGTACTCAATCCGATCAGACCCTCATAAATTACTACTTCTGTGGCTTCCGGGGTAAAAAATATTTGATTCGAGTCGAGGAACCTACCCATCAACGCTCAGAGTGATCAGATATAAATTTTTGAAGTTTTGTTATTTCTATTGTTTGTGGCCCATAAACACGCCGTCAAAAGGATGGTCTCGGTCAAAATTGCATTATTATTACCACTTGATTTTAGAGTTATCCATCTTCGTCCGTTTTAATAAGTGTTTCTGGGGCATGCAATTATTAGTACACATCTCGAGAAATAACAAACTTCAAAAATCAATATCTGATCACTCCCATCGACTCGAATCAAATATTTGTTACCCCTGAAGCCAAAGAAATAGTAATTTAGGGGTGCTTAATCGGAGTATCTTTAATATACGTCCATATACGACAATACGAAACTACTTTTAACAGCAGTCCATGGAAATCAAATAGACGAGAAATCTTGACCAATATACGTGCATTTTTGTTTTAAATAGACGTCGCTATACAGGGCGCGTTCAAAGTAAAATATGGAGAGATAACTCTATACCAATTATGAACGAGCTCATTCGGCGTCGAAATTGAAAACTGATGCCAATATTTTGGTCATGACGGGGGAGCTCTAGGGGCGTAACCTAGTTTTTATCCTCGTAGTGCCCCGCAGAGATGAGGTAATGAGGTCAATTACCGCATTCGTAGTTCGGGACGAATATTTTATTATAAAATGAGATGATTAAATGGGACACTTTATTGGTCTATTTTTTTAACAGACAATTCATGCGATACGATTAGTTTATAGATATCATTATGGTGTATAGATATCACATATCGTCATATAGCGACACAAGGTTGAAGTTTTCTGAGAATATTATATATGTGTGCGGTATATCATCAAAACAAAAACAGATTTCATAGACACAAACATGTTGTTTGTCAAAACTATTTTTGTGCCATCTTATGTTTGGTGAGTACTATATTATTAATAAAACATTTAAAATTATATCCAACAATTTTCTTTCAATCCAAGTTCATTTAAAGCCATGACGGTTTCGCTCCAAAATACACCTAATAATATTCGCTTTTGAATTTGTCCCGGTGTATCGAAATATATAGGTCGATAAAAATACAACTTCAAACGGAATGTATGGGCCCCGTATAAAACGGTGCAATTTTCATTCATCGGAATTCTGGAATCGGAAACGGAATGTTTCTTAGTTATAATCATAAAAAGTTGTACCATACACGTTTTTAGAGCGAAGACAGCTCTTGTTTTTTCCAGATCGTCTGCAAGTGCATTTTTTTACAATTAATGAAAAGCCAACGAAAGGTTGACCCAATCCCCAGCGGCATATTCCACTGCATAATGAACTAAAGTAATAATTTGTACGCGTTTTTCGTATAGTATACTGTAATTAGAGGCGGAGAAACATCCGACAATTTTTGCAACGACGAACATGCTAATTTCGCACAAACGATTAGCAAGATTTGTTTTCAAACAACTTATTGTGTCTCGGCATAAAATCACATCAACCTGGGTTTCTTGTGACCGGGCGTTTGTCACCCACTGTACCAACAGTACAATAACACTCCGCATCGAATTACAGTACTATGAACTAGTGCAAGTTATAACTTCCGTTCACTATCCACAGTCATGTTGGCGCCAATGTCACATTGGAACGTAACGCGAATGCTCACTTCTGTCCGGTATAATATAACTTAAAATTCCCGATTCTGCGTGTATTTCATGCATGTGCGTTCAAATGCATGGGTCGTTGTATATATAATTGAAAAATGACACCACCACTTTAGTATCAGACTAATCATATTGCATGTACATGATATACATGATACAGTGTTACATATAAGTATCGATGAAGGGTATGCAATGTATCCATGTAATACAACATTTGTCAACCGGAAGTTCACATATACCTATGTACATATTGTATATATATATATATATATATTTATATTATCTCCATACCAATGTTATGTATTGGAGTATGAGAAATAAACTGATTGATTGATTGCATGCATATACGCAAACTATTTACTATTATATATTTCCAAAGTTCCGATAAACACTGATATATATGTTGTATCGGCATTGTCACTGACACACAATAAACCTTATACATTCATGCGCCATGTAGATATTTCAGTCAGACAGTTTGAGTCCGGGCTTTTCTTTTTCTGAAAAGAGAGGACATTGGTTTATTATATTATTGGCAAATTATATCTTTCATATATGGTTATAGACACGGGATGGGGAACTCGTCGAACTAAACGAACAACATTAAAATTGCTTTTAAAATTAAAGGTGCATTCAGGGTTCCAGAATATATGGGTGGTGTTTTGGTCAAAATTACGTCAAATAAAACTTATATAGGACTGGTGTTAACTAATAATCAATAAAGCTTTAACTAATAATCAACCGTTGTTGATATGAATCAATGGGGGAGTCAACTCCAACTTAATAGAAGTCAAATGAGAATGAACAGGTATAAAATAACCATCAATAAATAAATCCCAACTGAACAAAACTATTTTAAAACTAATAGACCTAAATGTAAATAATAAAGACCGAATTACAGACAATAAGTAAATTCCAACTTAACAGAATTGGTAATTTTACAATCAATATATATATTTACCAAATATATATATACTAGCAGATTAGCTCGCCACTGGCGGGATTGGTCCCATGGCTTTGGTCGACCATTAATTTTTGTTTTTCAATGTAACCCCGTACAGGCACGCCGACAGCATGATATCATTTGCGGGTACCCGTTTCAAGGTCATGTTGGGTGGACAAAATAACCCGACAAAAATATTCCCCGTCCCGAGTTGACCATACATAACAAATTTCACGTCGATGTCACCGCTGATGACCGAGATATCGCCCAAGGTCATTTGTGGGTACCCGTTTCAAGGTCAAGGTCACCTCAGGCGGACAAACTGACCCGACGAAAATCTCCCCCGTCCCTTGGAAGCCCTAAGTACGAAATTTCGTCTCGATATCCCCCAGTTTCCGAGACGGTCGATTGAGCCGTATTTATACTCGTGTATATAAACGCTCTTTAACAACGACACCGCAGATACGAACGCTCTTTAATCATTAACCCATCAATTCCAACGACGGTGGCGGTGATAGGGCGAAGTGTGAATGAGTGCTCGGACGTTCTCAGAAGCGGTGCGATGACACTTCTCGTGGCTTTTTACCCTTAGATAGCAAGTTTGGGCTCAATCGGTCGAGCCGTGTATAAAGGATATACACATATTTATACGGAAGTCTCAAAATATATAGTAGACTAACCGATGAGCCCGACGTTGTCCGGGCTATTCAAAAACCAAATTTCAAGTCGATAGCTCTACCCGTTTCCGAGATCTGGTCTGCGCATGCGCGAAGCTGGCATCGCACGGCCTCGGCGACCCGATAAAATATACATTCACATACCAAATTTCAAGTCGATAGCTCCACCAGTTTCCGAGATCTGGTCTGCGCATGCGCGAAGCTGGCGTCGCACGGGCTCGGCGACCCGATAAAATTCGATTAGCCCGACGTTGTCCGGGCTATTCAAAAACCAAATTTCAAGTCGATAGCTCCACCCGTTTCCGATATCTGGTCTGCGCATGCGCGAAGCTGGCGTCGCACGGGCTCGGCGACCCGATAAATTTCGTATCCGGGGCAAGATACATTCACATAGCAAATTTCAAGTCGATAGCTCCACCCGTTTCCGAGATCTGGTATGCGCATGCGCGAAGCTGGCGTCGCACGGGCTCGGCGACCCGATAAAATTCGTATCCGGGGCAAGATACATTCACATAGCAAATTTCAAGTCAATCGCTCTACCCGTTTCCGAGATCTCGTCAGCGCATGCGCAAAGCGGGCGCCACACGGGCTCGCCAATACGACAACGACGACCGCCTTGTCAAACTACACACACATACCAAGTTTCGTCCCGATCGGTCGAGAATCGTAGATTTGTATTAATGACATACAGACAGACAGACATACAGACAGACAGACAAACAGAGGTCTTCAAAATATATTATAGACTAGCAGATTAGCCCGCCACTGACGGGATTGGTCTCATGGCTTTGGTCGATCCATTAATTTTTGTTTTTCAAGGTAACCCCGTGTACGTCGCGGCCACCGCTGATGCCCGAAATATCGCCCAAGGTCATTTGCGGGTACCCGTGTCAAGGTCATGTTGGGTGGACAAAATAACCCGACAAAAATATTTCCCGAGTTGACCATACATAAAACATTTCACATCGATGTCACCGCTGACTACCGAGATATCACCCAAGGTCATTTGTGGGTACCCGTTTCAAGGTCAATGTCATCTCGGGCGGACAAGCTGACCCGACGAAAATCTCCCCCGTCCCTTGGAACCCCTAAGTGCGAAATTTCGTCTCGATATCCCCAGTTTCCGAGCGAGACGGTCAAATGCCGTATGTTCACTAAAGTAGATAAACGCTCTTTAAAAGCGACGCCTCATATACAAACGCTCATTAATTATCACGCGATTAACCCATCAATCCCAATTACGGTGGCAGTTGAAGGGTGAATGAGTGCTCGGACATTCTCAGAAGCGGTCCGATGACACTTCCCTTGGTTTTTTACCCTTAGATAGCAAGTTTGGGCTCAATCGGTCGAGCCGCTTTCGAGTCTATAAAGGATATTATATATATAATATATATATATATATATATATATATATATATATATACTAGAAGGTGACCCGACTTCGTCCGGGCTTTGACCTTGAATTGTCTATTTTGAAGGCCAAGGTCAAGTGGGGTCACGATTTGACCCGTCCAAAACACAGTGCCCGAACAAAAGTACCCGACAAAAGTACCCGTCGAAATCCATCCGGTTTTACCCGATTTGACCTTGAATTGACCATTTTGAAGGTGGAAATCGGCCCAGCGGATACCGGGAAATCGGCCCAGCGGATACCGAGATACCCTATGCATCAAATTTCGTCCGTAAAAATCCGCCAGTTTAACCCGATTTGATTTCCACTGAAGTATATAAACGCGCCTCATTAATTATCAAGTTTCAACGTAAAGATAAATTACCATCGGTGCCCGAGATATCGCCAAGACGTCTGAAACAGTCAAATGCATCGGCCGGAGAAGAGTTAACGACGTCATAGAAGTTACGCATTGTTTTTACCCTGATAGAAGATCGTACCACTTCTTCTTAATAATTGAGGCAGATAACTAAAACGGATACATACATATTATATATCGTTGGAAAGAGGAAACACGAAAGATTCTCATAGTGTCATTATTATGACTGGCATGTTATTATTCGCGCTGTTTCGAATCGATTTGTAAGCACCGAACTGAAATATATTAGCGCAAAACGGCGTAAAAACAGATTTGACCTCGGCACGTGAAAAGTTGACCTCGCACGGACAAATTAATAGGCCTATGTTGGTCCTGACCCGAAAATACCCCCACATACCAAGTTTCATCGAAATCGGCTGGGCCATTTTCGAGTCCATCGATTACAAACACACAATCAAACAAACAAACAAACAGATCTTCCAAAATATATAATAGATATATATACGGCGACCCGATAAAATTCGTATCCGGGGCAAGATACATTCAGATAGCAAATTTCAAGTCGATAGCTCCACCCGTTTTCGAGATCTCGTCTGCGCACGCGCTGCACGGGCGTCGCACGGGCTCGGCGACCCGATAAAATTCGTACCCGGGGCAAGATACATTCACATACCAAATTTCAAGTCGATAGCTCCAACCGTTTCCGAGATCTCGTCTGCGCATGCGCGAAGCTGGCGTCGCACGGGCTCGGCGACCCGATAAAATTTGTATCCGGGGCAAGATACATTCACATAGCAAATTTAGAGTCGATAGCTCCACCCGTTTCCGAGATAACGCATTCTTTGTTTTTCAATGAGTTAATTCATGGTACCCGTCCTCCCCGTCCTAATCTTCAGAGCGGACAGTCAATTAATCCCGTCGTGAAATCCCTCTGAGTCGTAATTTCGCTAAAATCCGGATTGAGAATCCGAAGCCGATTACGGGGGCGGGGCTAATTCCCGATTCTAGGTCAGATTTTGAAATCCACGTGGTCTCCGAAACTATGTTTAATGTTCTCCCAGCGTCAAACATGGCTCATGTATTTGACACAAGTATCATTTGTATCTTATATTTATAAAGTTCATGTTTGTTGTGAAAGTCATGTTTTTCTTCTATGTGTATATACACGGCACATAATTTGCTGCCAATCCGACTTAATCGCATCTTTTTTTCTTCAAGTTAAAGTGTGTTTATTGATGATGGCAAGCATATCCTAACGTGACAGCTCTAGGCCTCCTGAATCAAATTCCGAAGATGTTGTGAAGAACACACGAAACTTGTCAGTTGAACAGGGACGTGACGACAGGGGTTGATTGGGTGTCTCGACCCCCACCCCGAACTTTGGTACAATTTGCTAAGCTGTGCAGTCATTCATACGTGAGGAAAATCAGGATTATTTTGACTAACTGTTTCAAATAATGATACGTACAAGCCAACAAACGCAACAAACAAACCCGATTTTAAATAAATACATATACAAACTTATGACTAACTCGGGAGATCTGTATATATGTTCAACTTGTTTTGGTAGTCATGTTGCTTTGCCATTACTAATTATTTATTTTTTCAGTGTAATAACATATGGGAGAGGGGGTACCCTTAAGTGAATCAGTACTTGTCCCCCAATTCCTTTGTTTGTATAAACAAATGTATGTGTTATATATCATGTGTTATCTAAATTTGACATATATTTGAAATAAATATATCTAAACTAAACTTTGGTACATTCCAGCAGTCGGAAATTTCATGCATGACACAACATTAGTTGGACATTAATTTGACACCATATATAGGTTGGCATTGTTCTCATTGTTTGATTTTTTTCCAACCAGTAAAAGTTGGTAATTTTCCAATCTTAGTGTTTGTCAGATTGGATATTTCCATGGGGAGCAAATTGAATTCTGCGAATCTGTGAGATTGATGTTTGGTTCAATGGGGGGGGGGGGGGGGGGTGCAGTTGGCCGGAAATTTGAGGAAACTTCTAGCCACGTCCCTAGAACATGTGTCTGTTGTCTATACAGAGACTATTGTGCAAAACGACTGCATTTAACGAAACGAAACATGAAATTGCTATAACTTTAAGACTAGATGATAGTACATATGTGTATCTGATAATCCATCGATACCATAAAATCCTACTATTTCTTGAATAAGAAGAAACATTATAATAACGAACACAGCAGAAGACATATCCATGCAGGTTCATATGAATTCGGTCAATGGTGACGTATCCGCCGAATTCGAAATCGACATGCGTTCGGGCGGTATTTTAAGGATGGAATTATGAAATGGACATATGAAAGTGACAATCAACAATGATTTGCAATTGCTTCGCCATCAACCGAAGTGCTCCCCCAGCGTTACTATCAATAGCTTTATTATTTGGCTAATTTCAGTAATATTCTCCCAGTTTACATTCAATAAAACAAATTTGTCTCCGCATTTAAAATTCTTTAATATAGATCGTTTATATTCTGCAATAAATTGTACACAAGAGACGGATTCTTATGTTATATTGTGTTTTTAAACTCCGAGGTGGCGAAATCTCGGTTTGTTTACATTACGAACATTTGAGTCCGTAATCGGAATCCGAATCCCAATCGGATTACCACGAAATTGAGATTACGGTCTGTTCGTTTACTGATTCTGCCAATTTCTGGTCTGTTCTTTTGCCGAACCAAGTCGTACGGGGACCAATCTGTAATCTGAATCCAAAATCTGAATCGGATTTTAGCGAAATAACGCCTCTGCATAATATTTCGAGCTCTTAGATCAATTCTGCATTTTTAGTCGAGATAATTGCATTTCGTCCGCATCCGTATTTCGGACGCATGGGGTCAGTCGTTTAGCCACGTCCATTGGAATCCGTATTTCGGACGCATGGGGTCAGTCGTTTAGCCACGTCCATTGCAATAAAGAGCGTTGATTGTTAACACCTCCGTATAAGGTCAATATAAAGATCGTTGATGTCTTAACCACCGAAGTGCCGTTTTTTTGTGACTGAGAGTGGAGAAATGGTGCTCTGAGCTTCTCCAAAACGCGACCACGGCGGTGTCCGTGGGATTTCACACTTACATACGACATTTGAGCTCAATCCGTACACGCGTTTTCGATTCTATGAAGTACATATATATATATATATATACGGAAGTCTCAAAATATATAGTATAGACTAGCAGATTAGCCCGCCACCGGCGGGATTGGTCCCATGGCTTTGGTCGATCCATTAATGTTTGTTTTTCAAGGTAAGTTACCACCGTACAGGCACTACCCACACGTCCTACAGGGTCAATGACGTCGTCCGTTAAAGCAGCACCCTTATGACGTCATACAGATAAATCCTCTCAGCGATGACGTCAATAACGGTATGATTACGGACAAACTCAAAAGTTACCAAATTATGCTACCCCCCCCCCCCCCCCCCCCCCCCGCTACTGAAAATTACAATGTATTTTATATGTCTGGACATGCACAGACATAACAATCACACTATGTTTCTGTATGATGTAGGCGAAGTAACTCTGAAATTTCGGCAAGTATTTAACCCATCAATCCCCATTACGGTTGAAGGGTGAATGAGTGGTCGCATGGGCTCGCGAATTGTCCGATGACACTTCCCGTGGTTTTTTACCCTTAGATAGCAAGTTTGGGCTCAATCGGTCGAGCCTTTTTCGAGTCTATAGCGCACATATATACAATATACGGAAGTCTCAAAATATATAGTAGACTAGCAGATTAGCCCGCCACTGGCGGGATTGGTCCCATGCTTTGGTCGATCCACAAATTTCACGTCGATGTCACCGCTGACGACCGAGATATCGCCCAAGGTCATTTATGGGTACCCGTTTCACGGTCAAGGTCACCTCAGGCGGACAATAACCCGACAAAAATATGCCCCGTCCCGAGTTGACCATACATAACAAATTTCACGTCGATGTCACCGCTGACGACCAAGATATCGCCCAGAGTCATTTGTGGGTACCCGTTTCAAGGTCAAGGTCACATCAGGCGGACAAACTGACTCGACGAAAATCTCCCCCGTCCCTTGGAAGCCCTAAGTACGAAATTTCGTCTCGATGTTTTTAAGATGCGCGTATGTTAACATTAAATTTATTATTATAAGTCTTCACATGACATGGATAGTTCATAATAGTATATCAACTTAACAATCATTCTTCACAATTATGTTACATTGAACGATCGGCACAAGAGCGAAATAGCGTACGATGCTAATATAGTATGTTTGCGCTGTTGCGTATATCGCGACGTTCCGTAAACTTTGAGGTTTTTTTATAATAACTAATAGATTGTCATGATATTGAAGCATTTGGGGAATGATATATACATGGCAACTTATACCAACACATTCCATATACAATTCGCTTAATTTTGGTGTGATTCATATTCTTGAATTACACGAAGGTGGTGAATTAGTCTGCACTTTAACGATTATTTTACGATTAGCCGACGAACGTGCGGCTGTTCGTAAGTTAAACGTATTCAATACGTTGTGTGAATTTAGAGTTGTCATTCCTGCATCGGATCAGACACATCAAAGAGACCACTTAACCCCTCAATTACAAGGACGGTGTCAGGGGGGTGGGTGAAGGAGTGTTCGGACATTCTCAGAAGCGGTGCGAAGGGACTTTGTGTGTCTTTTTACCCTTAGATAGGAAGTTTGGGCTCAATCGGTCGAGCCGTTTTCGAGTCTATAAAGGATATACACACATACACACAGAAGTCTCAAAATATATAGTAGACTAGCCGATGAGCCCGACGTTGTCCGGGCTATTCAAATACCAAATTTCAAGTCGATAGCTCCACCCGTTTCCGAGATCTGGGCGTTTCCGAGATCTCGTCTGCGCATGCGCGAAGCTGGCGTCGCACGGGCTCGGCGACCCGATAAAATTCGTACTCGGGGCAAGATACATTCACATACCAAATTTCAAGTCGATAGCTCCACCCGTTTCCGAGATCTCGTCTGCACATGCGCTGCACGGGCGTCGCACGGGCTCGCCAATACGACAACAACCACCGCCTGGTCAAACTACACACACGTACCAAGTTTCGTCCCGATCGGTCGAGAATCGTAGATTTGTATTAAGGACAGACAGACAGACAGACAAACAGACAGAGGTCTTCAAAATATATATGAGAATATATATCTCATATATATTTTGAAGACCTCTGTCTGTCTGTCTGTCTGTATGTCTGTCTGTATGTCATTGATACAAATCTACGATTCTCGACCGATCGGGACGAAACTTGGTACGTGTGTGTAGTTTGTAGTCGTTGTCGTATTGGCGAGCCCGTGTGGCGCCCGCTTCGCGCATGCGCAGACGAGATCTCGGAAACGGGTGAAGCTATCGACTTTAAATTTGGTATGTGTGTGTAGTTTGACCAGGCGGTCGTCGTTGTCGTATTGGCGAGCCCGTGCGACGCCCGTGCAGCGCATGCGCAGACGAGATCTCGGAAAAGGGTGGAGCTGTCGACTTGAAATTTGCTATGTGAATGTATCTTGCCCCGGATACGAATTTTATCGGGTCGCCGAGCCCGTGCGACGCAAGCTTCGCGCATGCGCAGACCAGATCTCGGAAACGGGTGGAGCTATCGACTTGAAATTTGGTGTGTGAATGTATCTTGCCCCGGATACGAATTTTATCGGGTCGACGAGCCCGTGCGACGCAAGCTTCGCGCATGCGCAGACCAGATCTCGGAAACGGGTGGAGCTATCGACTTGAAATTTGGTTTTTGAATAGCCCGGACAACGTCGGGCTCATCGGCTAGTGTATTATATATTTTGGGAAGTCTGTCTGTCTGTCTGTCTGTGTGTGTGTGTTCGCGATGGACTCGAAAATGGCCGAGCCAATTTCGATGAAGCTTGGTATGTGGGGGTAATTTCGGCATAGGCATATTAATTTGCCCGTGCGTCGTGAAATTGACCTTGAAATCGGGTCATTTCAAGGTCAAACACCCGAGAATCACGGGATTTCGATGAAAATTAGTGTCTGGGGATACTTTCGTATGGGGAGAGTCGTAAGCCTATTCGTTTGCCCGTGCGACGTGACCTTGATCTTGAAATCGGGTTAATTCAAGGTCAAATCGCGAATTTTGATGGGATTTCGACTAAATTTGATACGTGGGGTTACTTTTGTCCACTGGGTGTTTTGGACGGGTCGAGTCGTGACCCCGACCTGACCTTGACCTTCAAAATGATCAATTCGAGGTCAAATCGGGTAAAACCGGATGGATTTCGACGGGTACTTTTGTCGGGTACTTTTGTCCGGGCAGTGTTTTGGACGGGTCAAATCGTGACCCCCACCTGACCTTGACCTTCAAAATGGACAATTCAAAGTCAAATCTCGCAATTCGCCGAAAAGCAGAGGGGAAACAGCCCGGACGAAATCGGGTCCACCTGCTAGTATATATATATATATATATATATAAACGTTTACTACCAGTTGTTGCAGACACCGCTGTCAATATGAATCAATGGGGGAGAACTCTATTATATCGTGAAATATTTGCGAATGGTGTTCGTTTTGAAAATCAGTAGATGGCGTTTAATGTAATCTAATTCGAGATCAAGCTGCATACGGTGCCATCGATCTGCGCTAATGCTACGAATAGGTCCTGCGTAGCAAGGGAACTTGGCATGGCATGCGGGTGTAAACGGATGGTAACGTTGCGTTACGCAAACTAAATTACATATATGCAATAAGTTTGCATAAGATAGATATTAAAAAGATATGTACAGAGAAGATTAAAAACAACAGTGGCACGCCCGATAACCCTGTAGGCTGGTGGCTGTGGGTAGGCATATTGCTGTAGTGATATTGCGTGGCGGGTTTCTCAACCTAGGTATGTTTTAGATTATAATTGATCAAATACGCTGTAAAAGGTCAGATTTTGTTATCACGTCAGATGCAGTAATGTCTGATTTATAAGTTGAACCTCTTGGTAACAATTTGGCATTGTAGAATACGTTGTTTGAAGACAAAATATCTCGGATTTTGTCGACTTTTTCAAACTTTCAAAGTATAGCCCAAACTATTCAGCATATTTTAATGTAAAAAAAATGAGCCATGCCAGCTTTGTGCAGTTTTCAGGCTGAATGGTCATGGTCCACTACATATAGATAATATAACTACCATTTATAGCCGGTTTTATTTTTGGCGTTCTGCGAAAGAATGGCGTTCATATATTTGTTTTTTTCTCTTCGACCAGAACGATTCATGTTTACGCCGGTTTATGGAATATAAACCGCACACAAATAAATAACAGCATACGATGCTATTAACAATAATTCAATGTCCCGCCAATGCTAAATGTAGCTAAAAGTTATACATAATTTTATGTGGTATCAATATAGGTAAAGGCATTGGGCTCAGAGAAATATCAGGTGCGAAAATTAGGGTACGCTAGATCCTGTATAGCTAGAGCATACATATGGTGGACCTGGACCATGACCCAGTTATGCCGCATATACATAAACAGGAGCACGAGCAATAATACAAATGTGTGTGGGCCGTTAACTTAATTGACCCTACCGCAATTAGCTGTGTGAGCCAATGAGATAATTGCATTATACAGCCTGGAGCAATGGTCGCTTCTGCGAATAGGCGGTTAGACAAAAAGACTCATTTTACCGGCTTACTCTATGTCGCTTTGATTTTGTTTTGTATAAAAGAGTATTGGTTTCATGTAAGTTGACACAATATAATAATATAACAGTAACAGAATGCGAAAGCTTTGCCCTATGGGCTTTTTGGATTAGTAAATTATGAAGGTTGGACATGTCACGCTGAGCTAGAGAAGTGACAACTGGAAATATGATGAGGGGATTAGGAAGTGCTAGATAAGCTTATTAGTTAAAACTATCAAATCAAACTATGTACACATTTGAGATAATGGACCACATAGTGTTGTAATATCCAAGGGATGATTTGTTGGGGAAAGAGGGACACTAAAATGGCCAAAGTATATGACAGCACCTGTTAAATTCACCTGTTGTCGATTAATACAGACTGATTAGGGCGCCTCTTCCTGATAGCTTTCGGATTTGTGAAAGTAATGAAAAATAATTTCTCAATATACTGAAACATGTTTGTTCTATACGCGTAATGTGCCAATTATGAAGATTATTAATTGTTATTATAACATTTTTTTTTATAATTTAAATGTCTTTATTAATTCCTTAGATATATAAGTCACGTTTTTACATAGCCCATACACACCCACATGGCAGGGACAAAGGCGTTCTTTTTGTCTGAAATAAAAGGATTATTATATATTGTACAGATGTTGCCCCATAACGCCCTTCTTGGTAATAGGGTGGTCTGCTCTACGTCATTTGAAAATTGAAAATTATTACAAGTTACAACACACAGAGGCTCCATACACACGGCAAACAGTCCCTATATTATTCTAGGACATATATAAACACTATATTGCAATATATGCCGTATGTATTGGAACCTATGTCTATGGAATTGCATACAAGTCCTCTAATTTTTATCGAAATAGGGAAATTGTATGGTACACCATCGACAAATTGATAGATCGTGTGTCTATTGTGAAGAGATATATTATAATAACATTAAATATTTATTATGTGTTACATATCCAGCTTGACAAGAACAGTGAATATCCGAAATTATCGAACAATTTATCTCAAAATCGACGCCATGTGCAGGTTCATTTTTCATCATGCTTCGGTGGTAAATTGCCACAATAAAGAACTTGTCGTCGCAAATAAACATTGAAACTGAATGTATGTAGCCTTCACTAAAGTACTTGTATTCTTGTTGCCGCGATTTCAATGAAGTACAAGTCGAATTGAAGAAAAATCCAGCTGCGAATTCATTCTGGTGGTAAGTCCACCAAATTTGAAACACGTCGTTCCTTGTTGTCAGACATATCGGCGTGTGATGTCTAACCTGCTATAATTCAGTCTGGCAATTTATGGCAGGCGTGGTTATCGCCGCTGGGCAGTAGCGTGAATTGGGTGGGCGCTGTTGTCTCATGGGCTATATATATGAGGAATCGCCGTGAGATTTCCGTGTGCATTTATAGTGGTAAATGTTTTTGTCAATACCGTGGGGCAGGTTTTTGGGTGCGTCTAAAATTCACCGAGTACGATATCATATCGGAGAAATGATCACCTCAGAAAAAAAACATCGAGTTGTCATCGCGGGATGATTTCAGATTTTCTGACATTTAAATCTAAGATTCTGCTTCTAAATGCAGAAATTAGTCAATAAATCTGATAAAATGTATTAAAACTTAGAAATAATTAGTATTTATTCAGTTTATTATGAAATAATAGCACAAATTTGAGCGGGTTTTGAAACTTCCGTTTAAACTGTAATGCATATCTCAGAAATGGTTGACGTTAGAAGGCCATTAGTGAAAGGGCCGACACTTTGTACCTACATCATACCCAACCTGTCCCACGGTATTGACAAAAAATGCCAACCATTTATAGTGGTCCAATTGTATTTATATCTGACTCAGGCTCCGCTCAATTATCTATTTCAGAAAGAAGCTAAAATAATGTCGGAACCAGAAGAAATAGAGCCCGATCTAGATGAATCTTTGTGTTAATTTTCTTATATTGAGCAGTGTGTAGCCCATACAACATCTTTACCAACGTATTCAACACGTATACAATACGGAAAACGTCGACGTCACGAGTCACAAATTACGTCAACTTTATCTTTTGAACAAGAACTACAAACTTTATTAATAAAGTCGCCTATCAGTTTGATAAAAATGGCTATAAATTACGGCAGAAACGAATCAATAAACGCTAAATCTCGATGTTGAATAGTTCTAGTGGGTGTGTAATAAAACACAACCACACATTATGTGTGCGTGGTGAGAAAATTAAATTATGCTGCAAGTTACAACTCGCGCCCCATCGTTGTAACGTTGTAACATTCCGCGTAACAAACTCATGCGTTAATGTTCACGTCATGCACACATATGTGTGGTTCTGTCTATTTTATATGAATGAATAATCATTCCAGAGTGTATTTATCAAATAATATATGCCAGAAGTTGCATATTGTTGGCTTTAAAGTGCTAAATTGGAGCTTGGTCAATATTTACCACGTGCCTATCAACAATGCCACTTGCCTATCATAACAAGTTTGTGCTTTGCCATGAGCCTATCTGCGGAGGCAATATGCCTGTCATAAATTTGTGATATGATACTCAGGAAAATCGATATTTTTCCACGAAAAATATGTGTTTTATTGTGGATTTTGGTTTCATTGTATCAATGGAATGTGCATCTAGTGACATGTGTACATGAAGCCTACATATCGAGATTTCTACCATTTATATTAGGTAGTTTCTTTGATAAATGACAAAAACCGGTTGTAAAATTCGACAAATTACGTAATAAAAAATATATCTAAAGGCACACGACTATCACAAACGATGTATGAATACACCATTCATGGTCCTATCTAATGCCATAAGCGTTCTCGCCGGGTGGATTCCAGAATTTATGATTTTCCTCAATTTCTGAGCACACGTGTGAAAACCGCCACACAATCTCACTACAGCAATATGCCTACCCACAGCCACCAGCCTATAGGGTTATCGGGCGTGAGTGGGGAGGGGGTCACAATCTTTTGGCCATACCCGCCGCCAGTTACCGACGACTGGTATGTTGAAGTCACTTCTTGTATTCTTTCAATTAATATGTACCGAACAACCAATTATCTACCCCGATTATCTCCTCCACGAGTAGAACAACAAGGCTACCCCACACCGTGACGTCACCTCTTGTATTATTTCCACACACCGGCTATGCGCCCCGCCCTGCCCCACACTTTTGTTTGGATCTTCCGCCGCCCATCATGTACATTTCTTTTTTAATAATTATTTATCAAATGATCCATCCGAACTTATTGTATACATGTATCTGTTCTTTAGTTGTGCGTAACGTTACCAGTGTGCAACTCTCGACGCTGTGGGAGCTCGTTCATAATTGATAGAGTTATCTTGCACTAGAATACATTAAACTCCAGCTGGGGACGTCTCTTGATTTTCAAACGAAAGCTCTCAATATTTGTAAGAGTAGGAGGAGGATACAATGTACGCATACAATGTTTTTACTATATCAATGTGTGTGCAAGGTGTCTGTGAGTTGTGATCGAATGTCGACACCCCCACCATTCCCGTCTATATATCTATACAATCGTTGTTATCAGATATTATATTGTTCTGTACATAAATGTGTAATATGATGAAAAAATAAAAAAAAATAAAAAAAAGAAAGGAGGAGGATCTCTCTGCCTGTCCGGATTTTTCTCCCAGACTGCTGGTCCGTGACTCGGGGGAACATGGCTCATGGCGGAAGTTATAACTGCGTTAGTTTTTCAAAAATTTTATCTAAAAAAATTACTAAATAATTTTAAAACAAAAAAATATTGAAATATGACATCACACGCGTACAGTTGACCTATACAACAGTTGACCTATACATGTATAAACTGTTCAAGTGAATATGAATTATTTTCCGGGAGAAATTCCATGATTTTAAGCGATGCTAATGGAAATCGGCTCAACAAAGCCAGCTAAATCAAGCAATCTCGAGATATATAGGCATACTATGAAATACATTATTAAGAGACAGGTATAAACCAAGAAAACCATAATCAGAAATGGTAACGCCCTCAAGATTATATTATTACGCATAAATATAAATTATCAAAAAAAATGTCAAATATATTGGTTACATGAATGCACTGCTTCAGAATTCCGTTAAAACAACTAATCCTTCAAATTATAAAAAAAAACTACGCCTTATTACTGCAGGTTTCTAATTCACCACACCAGAAGTCTCTAAATACGGATCAAAAATCGGAGTCATTGTGTTCCTGCTATAAATCGTGTCGTTATTTGTTTAAAATACGTATCAATTGACATATACGCACCCGTTCCCTCATTAAAATCAACATATTTCGACAATTTTAGGGGAACTCCGCCAATTCATGGATCTCCGCAAATAGATCCCCGCAAATATGGACCTACTGCGAATTGTCACAACGGGCTCCCAATAGGTTATAAATTATTTTCAGGCTATCAGTTGGTTGAATACTCTTTCCCTTTTTACTAAAGTAAACAAGTAAATATCGAATGACGATACATATATTTGTAAACAAGCATTGCAAATAATATTATTGGGACGAAAAGTCGCAAGACTTGTTCCGTATTATGATGATGATGATGATATGATTGATAGAACAAACCACTATTATGATGGTCGTGTTGTTATTTGTTTAAAATACGTATCAATTGACATATACGCACCCGTTCCCTCATTAAAATCAACATATTTCGACAATTTTAGGGGAACTCCGCGAATTCGGGGACTTCCGCAAATAGGGACCTACTGCGAATTGTCAAAACCGGAAAAACCGATTATCTATTTATAAAACGTCCACAGACACACAGCGATTTAAAATTTGCCCACCAGTATACACCCGATGGGCGTTAATAAGATATATATTATTTGCACTGATTTTGTTTTTCAATGTTATAAACTACCCTGGTAGAGTATGCTCTCAACGGGAGTAGCCAGAACAGAGATGATGCATGATATGATCTATAGACGCGAGGACACCTCGATAATCTGTATCAATTAATTTCAAATTTATTTAGAACGGCTATTTTTAGAACTGAAATCTTGCTGTAACTTTCGGAGCGTACCAAGGGGGAGAACTCTAACGTGTTTATAACCAATGCAAATAGCATTTCAGGTGAGAATTTAACCTCGAATTACACTCGGCTGCATCAGAAATGAACCACTTTATTTTGCCTTTATAGACAAATAATATAGGCCTATACATGCAAACTACATGCCGTTTTATCTGTAATCTATTCACAAAACACAATGTGTAGTCTTTCAATGTGGTTTTATAAAATTTATGTTGTTATAATTTTGGCACGGAGGAGATACACTAGTAGCTCTCTTGGATATGTGCATATTACAAACACTTACTGTATGCAAATGATGGTCACAGCAATTACCAGCACGAGGAAAACGGATATACAGAAACCGATTACAATTTGTGCATCTGAAAGGCAAATCAACATAAATATATAATATAACTGAAAGTATTTATAATAGCATGCGAGTTTTTGTATGGAGAAAGTCAACGTCTCATTTCAAATATCGACTACTATATATTCCTCTTACTACGATTGGAAGGGAAATATCCGAATAGCTGTATTCTATTTCCACACGAAGTGTGTGTATCAGTTTTCACTTGTCTTTTAGTCGGCAGCGAGAAACAGTCCGGAATATATGCGACGGCTGTCCGTGCGAACAAGTCGGTGGGTGTCATGATGCTCTTACTACATGTAATTATATTGGTATTTATTATTCACATATAGTCATTTTGTCATTGTGTGGATTTTATGATTATATAGCCTTGAAATTTAATAGTATGTCGATGCTTGAATTGCAATGTAATTATAACAAAACTCTCAATTATAAAACGGCCTCAAATGAGTGTATGTGGCTTGTATTATGTTATAACTCCGATAAGTAAATCGTGAATATTCTCCAAAGAAATTAAAGGCTGTAGCTAGAGAGCGATGTTTTTCATCAGGGAGTAAAATAACTGTATATAGCATAGCCAATTCCTGATCAAATATTGGAGAATGCTATATAATTAATATGTCCCGTATATTGTTATTAAACAGGACCGAGTTACGTATTCCGGGGGTTGCTCTTCGCATATGTCCAAACGATATAGCAGCCAACCTGTCAGGTGTGTCCTCTAGTAGGCACGTGTCTGGGGTTGGGGTGGGTATACCGATGAGACGATATTTTGGAAATCTATTCGGAATAACTGCTGGATTCCAAGAATACAATTTTAGACAAAGAACTTTGACTTTAAAAGCCCACTTTATTTTCGAGTCACCGATTATTATGTTTATAGTACCTTGATATACCGTTCAAATAACAATCTATGACATACAATATGATTAAAACACTACAATTCATCACCATTTGGATTCTGGAGTGTCTGTGTCTCAGAATGTGCCCATATATAGTAATAGAAAATAGCTAAAATCATATAGAAACATATCTCTTCAATATAGATTAGCCAATATATCACCAGATCAAAGAGACGGTACATCTTACAGTTTATGTAAAACTAATTTTCACGTTGCAATTGTCAAGTTTAGAATTTATTGAAGATAGACCATGGTACTCCCTTTTTGTTTTTGATAAATTGCGTTCATAGTATATTGCCACCATGCTTTATTATGTCGCGGGGTTCAAAATCGACATCCAGGTATTAAATCTCCATGTACCCCCGATATTGCCGAAGATAACTAATAATATCTCTCATAGTGTTCTGTAGCTGTATATTTGATAAGGTTTGGTGTTGTAGATATCAAAATAAATTATGATTCACATGCATGCTCTGACTGCATATATTTCTGATTCTAGAATATGTCACAGAATCAATACATCCCTGATTCCCTATTAAATCGCATTTAACTGTTTAGTTACACATGATTCAAGATCAAAGGTAGATATAAATCTGTGTTAATATTCCGTTTCTGGGCGCCCAAATGTCGAGATTTAACCGTTGCACGAGTCCCTGCTTTCGATTGCTCTCTCGTGAGTCATCAGAGATAATTCCTACATCTCTGATAAAAAGTGTCTCTTATACCAGATATATTATCTCTGTTTATACTCTGCAGTGATTATTCCTCGAATAATTCGAGCGTTTGTTCACTCTTATAGTACTAACTATATATTAAATGTTACAAAAATATGCACAAAATGTTAATTTCATTCGGTTTTGTCCATTTTGGCGGCCATTTTGGGACATATATTCTGCAAATATGGTTTACGACTAAGCATTGTTTGTCAATATTTAAATTTATTACGAGTTTGGCATTAAAGGATTACACCAATGTATCTTGTCTCAGTCATTACCGCGATGCCGACCCGCTACTAACAATTTGTTATAGGTCTAATGCTTCAACGACCAGACTATTGGAGAATACAATGTCTATACCATATATGAATTTACCAGCGTGCAAACACACTCTATGTTGGTTTCATATAATGGGTGAGTTAGTTGGCATAGCTCTGCCGATGCTTACCCGGCTGCGTGGAAAGTAAATCTGAAGCCGCAACATCACAAACTGAAAACAAGAAGTGTACTGATATTAGTCATCGAAATATTGCCTATAATTTAAAAACAAATAAGGTTATTTCTTGCAAAACATATTTAACAAAGAAATTGGCTGAACATTTAGTGTAGCCTTCATGGGGTTTATTTATACTGATAACCTAATAAACCTAATAAATATTAAAAATATTAAAAATCTATCTATAAATTTTCGTACAATAAATTGTGCTTCAGTGCAGTTGAGTCGCAATTAGTAATAAATGTGAATTTCACCACACATTATACAAAACCCCGACCAGAACGCATCAAATTAAATGATTTACTTTCTTTTGAAAATTTTCCCGAGGAGTGCATGTTGACACCGCAATAATATATATGCATGCTTTCTGTTCATTGTATAAACGCAATGAATATACCCATGCACAATGCATGAGTATCTCATCCGAGGGCCCCATGCATGGATGTGTGAGGTTTATTTTCATCCTATGTTCTGACTAAGTTTTATGATGAAAATATCAAATCGGATACTTCATTAACGTATATATAATATCGGAAGAAACCCTCTTAGCATATTGCCTTTGTGGAGGCATCGGTGCAGAAGTTCACATCATCTCCTATGTGTATGTCTTAAACATCTTATCTTGCAGTATATTATTCCCACAATTTATTTATAGTGCTTCATGAACCATTGTTCGGTCTTCGGTATGGTGACTGGAAAGTCATCAGTTCTCCCGTTATTTTGATTATCACTTAAAGGTACTCAATCCGATCAGAGGGTCCTATATTACTATTTCTTTGGCTTCGGGGGTAAAAAATATTTGATTCGAGTCGAGGAACCCACACATCAAAGCTCAGAGTGATCAGATATCGATTTTTTAAATTCTTTAATTTCTCGAGATCTGGGACACAAATTTAGTCTGCCCCGTGCTCAAACAGACACATTGCGGGTGTAAGATGGATAACTCTAAAATCAAGTGGCTAGTTATTAACAATAATAACCACTTGATTTTTAGAGTTATCCATCTTACATTTATAGTTATCCATTGTACCATAATGGTCTCCATATTTGGAGGAATAAACATATCTCCCTCACTCAATGTTTTTGGAGCTTCCGCCCTCCCGGTACATTCCTTTTTAATAGTTATCAATGATCCGTCCAAACTTATTATTATATTGTATATAAGTACTTTACTATTGCGTAACGTTTTCATAATTTCCATAAGTTTGCATTCCACGTGTTCGTCATTGATTTATACGATAGTGTTCTCTCTCATAACTTTACATTAAACGACTTCTACCTAGTATTGCCCACAAATATTTAAAATCGTTTTCGTCTATCTATTATATATTTTGAGATCATAGAGTTCTTCTCCATTGGATTGACATTGACAGCGGTATATGTTGATTGTTGACACGTCTATTGATTTTGAAAACAAAACGTATATTGATTTTTAAATTACTTTCTGTTAAGTTTGAATTGACTTATTGACTGTTATGCGACCTCTATTCATTTCCGTTTGACGTATACTGATTTTTAAATGTCTTACGTTAAGTTGGAGTTGACTTATTTACTGTTATCCGACCCCAATTAATTTCAATTGACGTACGTTGATTTAAAATGACATCTATAAAGTTGGATCGATTTATTGCTTATTAGTTAACACCTTGTTGATTTTTATTTGACGTCTTTTTAGACCAAATGGCCACCCATATGAATCTGTCTATAAAAATGAAAATCAACTTAGCAAGACTGTTCCAGGCGACGGATACCGACCAGTTCATGTTTACATGCATATAATATGGTACAATATAATCTCGTAGTATCCATGTGGTTTGCATGTACTATAATTATATAGTCTCAACAAAAGCGGTCTCATGTTACAATTATTGTTGGCTTAATATTTGTTTACAGGCACATGGGCCTGTAACGCGCTCCGCTGCCCACCCCTTTACATCATGCCCCAATACGCCAAACCTATATATACGCGCCTGCTTTACGTTAATTGTATCATATATAATTATATAGGACCTATATATGATACCATTAACGTAAAGCAGGCGCGTGTATGGAACACCATAGCTGCCTTATATTGGCGATTGTCATTATATGTAGATACTTTGCCATTATATGCAGATACTTTGTCATTATATGCAGATAGTATGTCACTATATGTAGATACGTTGTCATTATATGCAGATATTTCGTCTTTATATGCAGATAATGTGTCATTATATGTAGATACTTTGTCATTATATGCACATACTTTGTCATTATATGCAGATATTTTGTCATTATATGTAGATACTTTGTCTTTATATGCAGATACTTTGTTAATATATGCAGATACTTTGTCATTATATGCAGATATTTCGTCTTTATATGCACATACTTTGTCTTTATATGCAGATACTTTGTTAATATATGCAGATACTTTGTCATTATATGCAGATATTTTGTCATTATATGCGCATACTGTGTTAATATATGCAGATACTTTGTCATTATATGCAGATATTTTGTCATTATATGTAGATACTTTGTCCTTATATGCAGATACTTTGTTAATATATGCAGATACTTTGTCTTTATATGCAGATACTTTGTTAATATATGCAGATACTTTGTCATTATATGCAGATATTTTGTCATTATATGCCGATATTTTATCATTATATGGAGATACTTTGTCATTATATGTACATACTTTGTCTTTATATGCAGATACTTTGTTAATATATGCGCATACTGTGTTAATATATGCAGATACTTTGTCATTATATGCAGATATTTTGTCATTATATGTAGATACTTTGTCCTTATATGCAGATACTTTGTTAATATATGCAGATACTTTGTCTTTATATGCAGATACTTTGTTAATATATGCACATACTTTGTCTTTATATGTGGATATTTTGTCATTATATGTAGATACTTTGTCTTTATATACAGATACTTGGTCTTTATATGCAGATACTTTGTTAATATATGCAGATACTTTGTCTTCATATGCAGATACTTTGTCGTTATATGCAGATATTTTGTCATTATATGTAGATACTTTGTCATTATATGCAGATATTTCGTCTTTATATGCAGATACTGTGTCATTATATGCACATACTTTGTCATTATATGCACATACTTTGCGAAGAACCAACATTATTTCCGAAGAACCCTTTTGGTTCCACACTGGTGAACCCAGGGTTCGGAAGGATTTGGTTCTGAGATTTTTATGCTGAAAAACCCTTTCTTCGCAAAGAACCCTTTTGGTTGCGCTTCACACCCTGAAGAACCCTTTTGCTTCTTCGTGGGTTCCACCCTGGGGACAAATGTCATTTGTAGAGTAAAAGACATTGCTACTCTCTGAACTATTCCGTTAATCACTAAACTAATATGCAGTAAAGTTGCACTGACTGTACATGTATGTGATTATTGCAGGCCACAGTAATTATTAAGGAACGCATAATCAAAGTAGGAGAACAACTTCTCTTCATCAGGCATCAGTACTTCATGACTTGGTCTCGGAAGACTGAGACGGTTTATACCGGTACTATAGCTGTAGGGATGAAATTGTTATCGGAATCAGCTGGGAAAAACACTATGCTTGGTTTTAAAGTGAAGCCTAGAGGTGGCTCATCTTCGCAGCCAGTAACGAATCGCAGGATGTCATTCAATGCAACACCTCTTCTTCGGCCACCTGAAACAAAAAGTAATATTATTGTACTTTGTCTCACAAATTATAGTATGATTATGAATTTTACAATTACATGTATTACCAAATTGTACCACAGGTTAGAAAAACAAAATGCCGGTATTCTAAGGCTAAAATGGCCATAACTATATTCAAAATTGTCTGACCACACCCAAATTCGAACTTGGCCTTCATTTCCAGCTATGTGACCGTTTTATACGTCGAGCCAGACACGGGTCGCGCCAGCCTAATTAGTGTGAAAATTACAAAGTCCAAGATAGCGCGACTGGAGCACGACGTATCAAACCAACTGGCACGTCAGAATTTCTCTGGCACGACCCGACGTGCTACACGTCTGGTACCGACGTGCTACACATCTGGGACTCGATGCTGTTTTATGCATAAATCAATCAATCAATCAATCTAGTTTATCATATCTTCACGAAGATAGATGTTTTAAAGATATGTCCAGGTGCTCCTCTTCTGTTCTGGTGCTATAATTATACTGGCTAATCATTTTCAGTTTAAAAGAATTGATGTTATGATGTATATCAGCTATATATGTGCCCGACACAGCGAGATTTTGAGTTGTTTGTGTTAGGCGATGAGTCTGTTCTAAAAAATGAAAGAAACCCTCTGTATCGGGCAGATATACTCTTGTCAGATGTCAATATTGGAGGATCCTGCAAAGTCATGTGCTACGGACTGCGTTTTCCATTATCTCAGAAGTAACCATATTTTACTGCACACTGTGACCATTATTTTTGAACAGGCCTGCTCTACATTTCCATATCTCTTGGCAATTGTAACTGTTTTGTGGAAACTATATTGGATGGGACAGACTCAATCGTGTTATAATATATACATGAGCCATTCTAATATGAAATCCTCTGACGATTCAAGGTCCCTCAGTTTGAATGAATATATGTATCTCTTAAATAGATTGATATAAATATATGTTAATACTTTCTTCTATGTATCTGTGTTGCTAGATCATTATAGGAATGCCCTGATTTCCATCCCCATATAAATGACAATTTATATATAGAAAACAGACAGATATTCGCAAAATTTCGATTCATTGTATCATTTGAGACGAAATTGTATATATGAGTTTGATGGTAATTGGCACTAAACATATTTTCATAAGTTTTTGGTGACCCTCCCGTCCCTATTTCGGCTGAAGCGGCGCCACTTTTGACATAATTAAACCACACACTTATACTTATTATAGAGATTAATATATATATATATAATTTATGGCGAGTATACAAATTCGTGTCAAATTTAGGGCTACCATTGCTTATATCTCACCCAAAAGGCACCAATTTGGCGCATTTAAACCACACGATTAGATTATTCGTATCACGGGGAAGAATATGTATCAATCAGGTGGAAATCGGCGCTAAACATATTGTTTATCAATGTTTGTCACCCTCTCATCCTCTAGGCACCCCTGACTCGAATGGCCCCACTTTTGACATCTTTAAACCACACGCTTAGACTCCTGATATCATGGAGATTATTATTTGTAAGATTGGTGCTAATCCGCGACTAAACAAATTTTTATCAAATTTAGTGCCCACCCCACCCCCATCTCTCACCAAAACAGCACCAATATGACGTCTTTAAAATCACACGATTAGATTCCTCATATAATGTATAAGAATGTGTATCAATTTGGTGGAAATTGGCGCTAAAAATATTGTGTATCAATTTTGGTGCCCCTCTCCCTTTCAGTGCACCCCTGACTCGAATAATGACACTTTTGACACCTTTAAAGCCACACCATTAGACACCTCATACCATGGGGATGAATTTGTATAAGTTTCATGGCAATCAGGGACTAAACCAAATCTTATCAGAGTTAGTACCCACCAAAGCCCCCCCACCAAATATCTCATCCCAACGACACTAATTTGGCGTCTTTAAATCACACAATAAGATTCTTTGTATCATGGAGAAGATCTGAGAAGAATGTGCATCAATTTGGTGGAATTCGGCGCTTAAATTATTTTTGATCAATTTTGGTGCCCCTCTCCCTTTCCGGGCATCCCCGACGCGAACGGCGCGACTTTTAACATATTTACATCACACCATTAGATTCTTTGTATTTCTATAGAATGCAGACAGACAGACAGACATGGTCAAATATAGATATAGATGCTTTAATATCTCAAATTATAACATTGCATTATATACGGGTTTCTCTCCCCCCCCCCCTCTCTCTCTCTCTCTCTCTCTCTCTCTCTGGTGCCCGGCTGTTCCCTGATTACAACATGGTGTCAGAAGTGGGATGGACTATCACCTGCAGACAAATTCCTAAATGGGAGCATTAGAACGAGACTGCCTAACAATCAAACAAATGTGACATTTGGCTCCAAAGCCACATCAGACTCCGAGTCAAAGGGTCAACGTACACTGTCGGAACTACCAATAAATCACAGTGTGCGATTGAGGTGACAGTACGCCACGTTCTTATCAAATTCTCACAGAAAATGGTAATGTTGTTCACAGAAACAGGAAACATATGTTAAAAACTTACGAACATTTCGAACGTGAGATACGAAGACACATGTGAACCATCAACTCAACCATCGAGGATGGTGTAACAACAACTAGGTCGGGCAGGCCAATTAGACCGCCTGTCAGGTTCAATGACTATGTCAAATAAAAAGAAAAAGGGAGATGTTACGATCAGAACTGTACCTCCGCACATGTTATCTGCTCTACATAAAGCAGTGACCCAGAGACCTGATTTTATATAATATCATGGAACGAACGTATAATGAAAAGTATCCGCATATAATGACAAAGTATCTGCATATAATGCCAAAGTATCTGCATATAAACACACAATAGCTGCATATAATGACAAAATATCTACATATAATGACCAACTATCTGCATAGAATGCCAACGTATCTACATATAATGACAAAGTGTCTACATATAATGACAAAGTGTCTGCAAATAAAGACAAAATATCTACATATAATGACAGGGTACGGTATCTGCATATAATGACAAAATATCTGCATATAATGACAAAGTATCTGCATATAATGACAAAGTATCTACATATAATGACGAAGTGTCTGCATATAATGACAAAATATCTGCATACAATGACAAAGTATCTGCATATAATGACAAAGTATCTACATATAATGACAAAGTATCTGCATATAATGACGAAGTGTCTGCATATAAAGACAAAATATCTACATATAATGACAGGGTACGGCATCTGCATATAAAGACGAAGTATCTACATATAATGACAAACTATCTGCATATAACGCCAAAGTATCTACATATAATGACAAAGTATCTGCATATAATGCCAAAATATCTACATATACTGACAAAGTATCTGCATATAATGCCAAAGTGTCTGCATATAAAGACAAAACATCTACATATAATGCCAGGGTACGGTATCTGCATATAAAGACAAAGTATCTACATATAATGACAAAGTATCTGCATATAATGACAAACTATCTGCATATAATGACAAAGTGTCTGCATATAATGATACAGTATCTGCATATAAAGACGAAATATCTCCATATAATGACAAAGTATAGACATATAATGACATACTATCTGCATATAATGACAAAGTATCTGCATATAATGACAAAGTGTCTGCAAATAAAGACAAAGTATCTACATATAGTGACAAACTATCTGCATATAATGACAAAGTATCTGCATATAATGGTAAAGTATCTACATATAATGACAATCGCCAATATAAGGCAGCTATGGCGTTCCATACGCGTGTATAGTTTAATTTGGCGTATACAGGGGAAGTGTAAAGGCCGGGGGCGGGCAGAGGAGCGCATTACATGTCCCTGTGTTTACAAGCAATAATGATAAATTCTTCAAGTATTCGTAAATGACGCAGTGACAATTATTATTGGTATAACAAAGTCGGTCTTATCAATCATGATCATTCGTGTTTTTTCGTTGTGTAAAATCTGGAACTGTTACAGTATAGTCTCAGGTAAAATCAACCCTATATATATAGTTCCAGCCTGACTCATGCAGAGCCCCACTATCAGGCTTTAGATCACCATTCACCATGTGTATAGATCATAAAAGTGCATTGCTGTTTCATTGCTTTGTAGAAGCAACAATTTAGTTAAAAATATGCAGAAAGCGATAATTTTATTGAGCAAGGTGCATACTTTTTCACAACACGCATAACGCACGCGATGATCTCAGGAATTATAAATGAACTTGACTTACCGAGCTGGGTTAGTGTGAATAAAATTGCCAGGAAGATAGAAAGAGTCTCCATTTTAACAGCTTAAAATGTCCAAGGGACTACTAATCAAATCAAGAAGCTTTCACGTGTCCTTGAATTTTATATTAAAGTGTGAATGCATACACACTCATGTGGTCACACATGTTTAGATTTCCATCATGTAAATTACTTCACGCATTGCTAGTCTGAATTATATTTTAGTGCCACGGATCCATGATTGCATTCAATTTGAATGAACCCACATTACTTTCCGTATGACATTTAATCAAAACCAGTGGACTGTATATACACTACATATACCTTTTGTAACACAATCTATCATAAGTGATATTGTCAATCAATTTATTTTATCTTATTTCGGTGCAATGATTTTCGCATTAACTTTTCAACAACAAAATGGTATTGTTTGCGTTGCATTTTAAAGGGAGACTGTATACGCAATTTTCAAAACAATTCCGATAATAACAACGATTTAACACACAGGCCCCTGTGGGAATTACTAAATACCAATATAGACTATACCAGTTGGACAGTCTATATTGGTATTTTAGTAATTTTCCCCAGGGGCATTTGCTCTAATTTAATATATCGATAATATTTAGAAAAAATAATTAATTTGGGTCGAAGATGTCTTCTGTAAACATTAATTGCAGGTTAACAGGTTATCTTAAAATCAAATTTAACAGTTTGATCTAAATTTTACTTCAGGCATAAACTAAGGTATACGATCGAATTTCCACGTACAAGTCGTAATACAATTAATTGACGGATAGAGTCGTTATTTTGTGGGAAAATCTGGATTCAGATTACGGATTAGACCCCGTACGACGTCGTTCGGTAAACGAACAGACCGTAATCAGTAAATGAACAGACCGTAATCGTAATCAATCGCTATATCGTTGTAATCTGGATTCAGATTCTGATTCCGATTACGGAATCAAACGTTCATAATGTAAACAAACAGAGATTTCCCCACCTTGGAGTTTAAAAAAACACAATAAAACAAAAGAATCCGTCCCTTGTGGATAAATTATTGCAGAATATAAACGATCTATGTATATCATAGAATTTTAAATGCGGAGACAAATTTGTGTTATCGAGTGTAAACGGGAAGAATATTACTGAAATTAGCCAAATAATAATGTTATTGATAGTAACGCTGGGGGAGCCCTTCGGTTGATGGCGAACTTGAAGCAAATCATTGGCAATTTCATCATGTTAATTCATTTCATAATTCCATCCATAAAATAGCACCCGAACGCATGTCGATTTCAAATTCGGCGGATACGTCACCATTGACCGAATTCACGGAACCTACATGTATAATGTATTCTGCTTTGTTCGTTATTATAATTATGTTCCTTCTTATTCAATAAATAGTAGGATTATATGATATCGATGGATTATCAGATACACATATGTATACTATCTAGTCGTATAACAATTTCATATTTAAAATGTTTTGTTTCGTTAAATGCAGTCGTTTTGCACAATAGTCTCTGTATAGTGCAGAAACACAACAAAATTTTGGCCAACGTGCTGTGCAATAGTTGGAAAATAAAGCTTTGCCCATGAAGCTAATGCTGTGGTCTTGTGATCGCACGTGAACTGCTTCTCCCAATCGCACAAACACAAATGTAAACCTTATTCTTGAATCGCATGACTATATGGTGGAAATGTCAGTCAATTCATTTGATTAAATACCCATACGTACAAGTTCCAGGGACGTGGCTCTAGAGGGTTCCCATCGGGTTTGCAGAATTCCATTTGCACCACTTGGAAATATCCAACCCGACACACCTATGATTGGAGAATTACCAACTAATATGACCACACGCTAGCGTAATTAACGAACCACCGCTAAAGCACACGCATAAGCTATATGTGTCTTTTTTAATCCCATAAAATAACTTCACATATGTGTATTCCCATCAAATAAGATTAACTTATGCCTTATATTATGATTATGATATATTACACTCCAGACAACACAATGGTTCATCGACAAAGTGGGTTCTATAGCAATTTCGTGTATAAATTAGGTCAATCATATCATACACCAAGGCATGTGAGAAATCAGAGATTCACAATGCAAACAGACTACGAGCTCACCGACTCAGACTTAAAACCTAAATAAAAAACTATTAAAAGCCATTCCTTTTGAACAAATTATGATAGAATATAAACTACCAACAACAAACTGAAAGTATTCAAAAGTCAAGACTGTTGGTTGTTGTCCAGAGGGGAGTATTTTACTGAAATTAACCATATTATTATTGACGCTGTGCATATGTGCGCAATCCGAATGAGATGTGTACTATGAGAAGAAGCTTGTCGATTTCATTCATAAAATGTCATCATGTCGATTTCAACGAAACTCGACGAGCAACGTCATCATGTAGCTTTCACCATCGACCGAATTTGCAATAACCTGAATGTATCTTCTGCCTTGTTCATAAGTAGGTGTTTCTTGTCGATTCAAGAAAACAAAAGGATATCTGAGGATTATCAGATTCACGTATGTACTGTGTAATATGAGGATAATTTAAACACGATATAATAACGTTTGCTTGCATCACGAATTTCGATTTCGATACCAGTATTGTCCCAAGCCCAGCCAGAATGATTTAGGTTTCCCCACTGCACGCGACATTTATATTTTAGGCAACTCCAATACAAATATTTGACAGTCCATAATATGTTATAATTATGTTCTCAATAAAATGTAAACCGCGGCTACCAATGAACTTCACTGTGCATAATTCCGATAGTAACTCCCTTCATTTTGGAACGTCGCGCGGCCATTGAAAGACGCACACGTTTATTTCAGATTACGACATTAATGCTTTAAGCCCACCGAACTACTGTGCGACAAAAGCGCTCGCAAAAATTCAAAACAGCAGTGTTCTATTAGATAATAATTGGTGACGTCACAAAATCAGATATTGTCTATATACGACCCAAAGCGTCCGGCCTTGGTTCGTTATTAGTGGTTGGAATGAGAACAGTGAGAACAATTCCAACCTATAATGGTGTCAAATTATTTTCCAACTAATGTTGTGTGAGGCATGAAATGATGTCCAATTCTTGGAAGTGTACCAACGTTCGGACGAGACACAAACCCCCCCCCCAAAAAAACCCTGTCGCCACGTCTCTGTACAACTGACAAGTTTCGTGTGTTTTCCGCAACGTCTTCGGAATTTGAATTAGGAGAGCTGTTAATTAGAAATGCTTGCCCTCATCAATAAACACACTTAACCCCTTATTTGAAAAAAATATGCGATTAAGTCGGATTGGCAGCGAATTAGGTGCCATGTATATACATATAGAAGAAAGGGATGACTTTCACAACAAACATGGACATTTATATAAGATACAAATGATACTTGTGTCAAGTACATGTTTGACGCTGGGAGAACATTAAACCAAGTACCGGCGGCCACGTGGATTTCAAAATCTGAAAGAATCCGTGTGATCTCTATTTAGCCCCGCCCCGTAATCGGTTTCGGATTCTGAATCTAGATTCTCACACGAAACAACGGCTCAAACGACTCGCGGATTATACAAATTATGAGTGGCTGGGTGACGAGCGTTCTATTTTTGCATTCTGGCTTATCTGCCATATGTAATATTACATCTTAATCATGCAGCAGACAGTCACATACTGGACATCTTGTTACCATATTCTACGAAGCAGAGGATATAGAAACCACGAACAAAGTTAGAGTGTAGTACCCGCTTAAGTCGTGTGTCTTATAGTAATCAAATAATGTATATATCTCATGTATTTGATTTGCACTAAGTTTTGACTTAGGGTATATTTCAAAAGCATTCAACCAAATTCTAAGGGGTGGGCAGGAACAAAATCCACATATATATCAGGATACAATTAAGGTTGAATGTTTTTGTTTTATATTTGGGACCTACCCGGGACGCAAATCATGCATGTCATTCTCAAGCGTGGTGACTTCCGTTCCTTATTCCCTAATTTATATATTTCGCTAAAATAAAGGGTGCTGTACCAGAAACTATTTCCACACACCCCACGCCAATCCAATATGACCGGCTTCCAGATGGATTCAAATAGGACATGCACCCATGTCATTTCTCGACCCTTTGGCCGATTTAAGTCAAATAAAGGGTAATTGTTGGGTGGCACCCAAGACATTCTAAATATTCAACACACACCCACCCGATTCACCCTACATCACCCTTTAATTGACCTATAATTCGGTCAAGGGCCGAGAAATGACATGGGTGCCCTATTTGAACCCCGGCGGCTGCCATTTTATATTAGCGTAGGGTGTGTGGAAAGAGTGTCTTGGTGGGGGGGGGGGGGGGGTCCAACAACTCCCTTTATTTTAACGAAGTATAACAAACCGTAAGGCTGGTTCTACGGTGACTTAGCAATTTGGGTATCCCGATACGTCAGAAATGCAAACTTCGTTTTGTGGTGTATGGTAGGGCGCATTATGTGTAGTTAGTCAGAAACATTCGAAAAATCCGATGGTAAAAAATCTATGCTGATTATTTTCATTTTGTCTGTATTAGACCGTTAGTGTAAACCATAAACGGCATTACACTAACGCACATTATCATCATTTCAAGCAGGCACCACATGTATAGTTACGAAGATATCACCGGGGTATCCGTATAATTCGGCCCTATTTTGATAGTTCATCCATGTGCATGATACTCCAGCCTTGCAAACAGTATGTTAGGTTGTTACCGATACAAACTACGTAAAATCACATTATATCGGACAAAACATGATAAACGACGAGGTTTAGATGACAATAGTGTGTCGGAACAACAGAGAATAATGTTCGGGATATATGTGGATTTTACCAAATTTGGTTGCCATTTTGCAAGCCATCTTGCGTAATTTTGTCTAAAAACACCTCAGTGTGACACATTTAAGACCGTTCAAAACAATAAACACCTTTATTACAAATTATAGTTCCATTTTGCTTGAAAAAAATGGTCCAAACCTGAAAAGTTAATTTTTGCCGATTATGATGTCACGTTTGTGAGAGCAAAAAAATGCAACATTTCTGGTAATGTCAGTCGTTAAAATAGTAATAATTATTAACCAATGTGCATCAGCAGTGTTAGTATTCAGTGTATAGATGGTATATTAGTCGATTTTATTCATCAACCACAACTTGTATGTTATTGCATGACGCGCTGGGGCAATATCTACCATTTCCCCATAATTTGGCCGCCATCTTTGCGGTCAGTTTGAGTCAAAGTGACAATTTTGGTTCCAATGAATTGCAATATTCATACGCAAAGGTATGCCTCACTTACATTGCACAGTGTTGTTCGTTCATTTTTTTTTTAAATGACTAGAATCCCAATGGTGATTTTTTTTTTGGTGAAATGTTATACCACGTTCTGTAAAATAAAATTGTTGAGGGACCATAAGTGCCGGGCCCACATAACTGCATATTTCATTGCTCCAATGATCAGTTAACAAGAACAATACAAAATAAAGTCGCAATTTTCAACCAGTTCCAAACAGCAGAAACTAATCTAGAACATATTAGTGAAAAATAGTTACATTTTCAACGTCCGGTGGCCACTTGTTGGGCCAAGAAGTTCCAATTTTGCCCTAAAATGCTAGCGCTGTGTCATAGCTTCACAAAAATGTATAGGCCTACATTTGTATACATTTGTCAAGAATTTCTCTCTAATTCAGCTGTCTAATTTGCATGAAACTGACTAGTGTCTCGTCTAAAAAAAACCGGTGACCATGTTGGACGCCGCCACGTCTTGTTTCGTGTTAACATTGCTTAAAAGTTGAGGGACATAATCTATTCTATCTATCTATTATATATTTTGGAAGATCTGTCTGTGTATCTGTGGTCTAGCTGTGGTCTGTGGTCTGTGTGTTCGCGATGAACTCGAAAACGGCCGACCCGATTTCGATGAAACTTGGTATGTGGGGGTATTTTCGGCCGGGGGGTGGCATAGGCATATTTATTTTCAGATCCGAGGTCAACTTTTCACGTGTCGAGGTCAAATCTGTTTTTACGCTGTGTTACGGGACTTTCATTTGAGTTCGGTGCTTACAAATCGATTCGAAACAGCGCGAATAATTAAATGCCAGTCATAATAATGACACTGTGAGAATCTTTCGTGTTTCCTCTTTCCAACGATATATAATGGGTATGTATCCGTTTTAGTTATCTGCCTCAATTATCAAGAAGAAATGGTACTATCTTCCATCAGGATAAAAACAATGCGTAACTTCTATGACGTCGTTAGAGTTCATAACGTTAGATCACGTTAACGCTTAACCGGCCGATGCATTTGACTGTTTCAGACGTCTTGGCGATATCTCGGGCACCGATGGTAATTTATCTTTACGTTGAAACTTGATAATTAATGAGCGTGTGTATATGAGGCGCGTTTATATACTTGAGTGGAAATCAAATCTGGTTAAAAGGTCAAATCGGGTAAAACCGGATGGATTTCGACGGGTACTTTTGTCGGGTACTTTTGTTCGGGCAGTGTTTTGGACGGGTCAAATCGTGACCCCACTTGACCTTGGCCTTCAAAATAGACAATTCAAGGTCAAACCCCGGACGAAGTCGGGTCACCTTCTAGTCTCATATATATTTTGAAGACCTCTGTCTGTATGTATGTTTGTTTGTTTGTTTGTCTGTCTGTCTGTCTGTCATTTATACAAATCTACGATTCTCGACCGATCGGGACGAAACTTGGTACGTGTGTGTAGTTTGACCAGGCGGTGAACGTTGTCGTATTGGCGAGCCCGTGCGGCGCCCGCTTCGCGCATGCGCAGACGAGATCTCGGAAACGGGTGGAGCTATCGACTTGAAATTTGCTATGTGAATGTATCTTGCCCCGGATACGAATTTTATCGGGACGCCGAGCCCGTGCGACACCAGCTTCGCGCATGCGCAGACGAGATCTCGGAAACGGGTGGAGCTATCGACTTGAAATTTGCTATGTGAATGTATCTTGCCCCGGATACGAATTTTATCGGGTCGCCGAGCCCGTGCGACGCCAGCTTCGCGCATGCGCAGACCAGATCTCGGAAACGGGTGGAGCTATCGACTTGAAATTTGGTTTTTGAATAGCCCGGACAACGTCGGGTTCATCGGCTAGTCTATTATATATTTTTGGAAGATCTGTCTGTGTATCTGTGTGTGGTCTGTGTGTGGTCTGTGTGTGTGTTCGCGATGAACTCGAAAACGGCCGACACGATTTCGATGAAACTTGGTATGTGGGGGTATTTTCGGCCGGGGGGGTGGCATAGGCATATTGATTTTCAGATCCGAGGTCAACTTTTCACGTGCCGAGGTCAAATCTGTTTTTACGCTGTGTTACGGGACTTTCATTTGAGTTCGGTACTTACAAATCGATTCGAAACAGCGCGAATAATTAAATGCCAGTCATAATAATGACACTGTGAGAATCTTTCGTGTTTCCTCTTTCCAACGATATATAATGGGTATGTATCCGTTTTAGTTATCTGCCTCAATTATCAAGAAGAAGTGGTACTATCTTCCATCAGGATAAAAACAATGCGTAACTTCTATGACGTCGTTAGAGTTCATAACGTTAGATCACGTTAACGCTTAACCGGCCGATGCATTTGACTGTTTCAGACGTCTTGGCGATATCTCGGGCACCGATGGTAATTTATCTTTACGTTGAAACTTGATAATTAATGAGCGTGTGTATATGAGGCGCGTTTATATACTTGAGTGGAAATCAAATCTGGTTAAAAGGTCAAATCGGGTAAAACCGGATGGATTTCGACGGGTACTTTTGTTCGGGCAGTGTTTTGGACGGGTCAAATCGTGACCCCACTTGACATTGGCCTTCAAAATAGACAATTCAAGGTCAAACCCCGGACGAAGTCGGGTAACCTTCTAGTCTATTATATATTTTGGAAGATCTGTCTGTGTATCTGTGGTATGTCTGTGTGTGTGTTCGCGATGAACTCGAAAACGGCCGACCCGATTTCGATGAAACTTCGTTTGTGAGGGTACTATCGGTCGGGAAGTGGCATAGGCATATTAATTTTCAGATCCGAGGTCAACTTTTCACGTGCCGAGGTCAAATCTGTTTTACGCTGTGTTACGGGACTTTCATTTGAGTTCGGTGCTTACAAATCGATTCGAAACAGCGCGAATAATAAAATGCCAGTCATAATAATGACACTGTGAGAATCTTTCGTATTTCCTCTTTCCAACGATATATAATGCGTATGTATCCGTTTTAGTTATCTGCCTCAATTATCAAGAAGAAGTGGTACTATCTTCCATCAGGATAAAAACAATGCGTAACTTCTATGACGCCGTTAGAGGTCATAACGTTAGATCACGTTAACGCTTAACCGGCCGATGCATTTGACTTTTTCAGACGTCTTGGCGATATCTCGGGCACGTTGAAAATTGATAATTAATGAGCGTGTGTATATGAGGCGCGTTTATATACTTGAGTGGAAATCAAATCGGGTTAAACTGGCGGATTTTTACGGACGAAATTTGATGCATAGGGTATCTCGGTATCCGCTGGGCCGATTTCCCGGTATCCGCCGGGCCGATTTCCACCATTTTTGGGGTGTTGGTGTTTGACCCCACCTGACCTTGACCTTCAAAATGGTCAATTCAAGGTCAACGCCCGGACGAAGTCGTGTCACCTTCTAGTCTATTATATATTTTGGAAGATCTGTTTGTGTGTCTGTGTGTCTGTGTGTTCGCGATGAACTCGAAAACGGCTGAGCCGATTTCGATGAAACTTGGTATGTGGGGGTATTTTCGGCCGGCGGGTGGCATGGGCCTATTAATTTGTCCGTGCGACGTGACCTCGGGTCATTTCAAGGTCAAACGCCCGAACTTGGTATGTGGGGATACTTTCTTATGGCGAGTCTCATAAGCATATTCATTTGCCCGTGCGACGTGACCTTGACCTTGAAATCGGGTAACTTCAAGGTCAAATCGCCAATTTTGATGGGATTTTGACGAAACTTGATACGTGGGGTTACTTTTGTCCACTGATTGTTTTGGACGGGTCCAATCGTGACCCCGACCAGACCTTGACCTTCAAAATGATAAATTCAAGGTCAAATCGGGTAAAACCGGATGGATTTCGACGGGCACGTTTGTCGGGTACTTTTGTCCGGGCAGTGTTTTTGGACTGGTCAAATCGTTACCCCACTTGACCTTGACCTTCAAAATGGACAATTCAAGGTCAAAGCCCGGACGAAGTCGGGTCACCTTCTAGTCTCATATATATTTTGAAGACCTCTGTTTGTATGTTTGTATGTCTGTCTGTCATTAATACAAATCTACGATTCTCGACCGATCGGGACGAAACTTGGTACGTGTGTGTAGTTTGACCAGGCGGTGGGCGTTGTCGTATTGGCGAGCCCGTGTGGCGCCCGCTTCGCGCATGCGCAGACGAGATCTCGGAAACGGGTGGAGCTATCGACTTAAAATTTGCTACGTGAATGTATCTTGCCCCGGATACCAATTTTATCGGGTCGCCGAGCCCGTGCGACGCCAGCTTCGCGCATGCGCAGACGAGATCTTGGAAACGGGTGGAGCTATCGACTTGAAATTTGCTATGTGAATGTATCTTGCCCCGGATACGAATTTTATCGGGTCGCCGAGCCCGTGCGACGCCAGCTTCGCGCATGCGCAGACCAGATATCGGAAACGGGTAGAGCTATCGACTTGAAATCGTCGGGCTGGGTACGTAGAGCTATCGACTTGAAAATTTGGTTTTTGAATAGCCCGGACAACGTCGGGCTCATCGGCTAGTCTATTATATATTTTGGAAGATCTGTCTGTGTGTGGTGTATCTGTCTGCCTGTGTGTGTGTGTGTGTGTGTGGGGGGGGGGGGGGGGGTGTTCGCGATGAACTCGAAAACGGCCGACCCGATTTCGATGAAACTTCGTATGTGAGGGTACTATCGGTCGGGAAGTGGCATAGGCATATTAATTTTCAGATCCGATGTCAACTTTTCAGGTGCCGAGGTCATATCTGTTTTTACGCCGTTTTGCGCTAATATATTTCAGTTCGGTGCTCACAAATCGATTCGATATAGCGCGAATAATAAATTGCCAGTCATATAATTTACAAGGTTAGAATCTGTGGCGCTTCCTCTTTCCAATGATGTATCACCCGCCTGTGTACGTTTAAAATTTCTACCTTAATTATCGGGAAGAACGTAGGACCATGTTTCGCTCATCGAAAAACATTCCGTAAATATATTACGCCGTCAACAGATCGTGACGTGATCGCGTTTAACTCTTAACCGGCCGATGTCGCGTTAACTCATCACCGGCCGAGGTATCCGCAAATGACATTGGGCAATATATATATCTCGGAAACGGGTGGAGCTATCGACTTGAAATTTGGTATGTGAATGTATCTTGCCCCGGATACGAATTTTATCGGGTCGCCGAGCCCGTGCGACGCCAGCTTCGCGCATGCGCAGACCAGATCTCGGAAACGGGTGGAGCTATCGACTTGAAATTTGGTTTTTGAATAGCTCGGACGAAGTCGGTTCACCTTCTAGTCTATCTATACTATATATTTTGAGACTTCGTATATATGTGTGTGTGTGTGTGTGTACTTCATAGAATCCAAAACGCGTGTACAGATTGAGCTCAAACTTCCTATGTAAGTGTCAAATCCCACCGACACGACCGTGGTCGCGGTTTAGAGAAGCTCAGAGCACCCGTTCTCCAATCTCAAATCACCGCAAAGGCACGGCGTGGGTTAATCAAGTGATTATTTAATGAGCGTTTGTTTTTGACGCATCTCTATAAAGAGCGTCTGTTTGCCATTCAACGTTATTTGCATCTGCAGAGAGATATACGGAACATACATTAAATTTAAAAAACATTTGTTTCTGACCAACCCTGCGAGCACGGATGGCGCGCTTTGTTTTTACAGTATATAATTATATACCGAAATCATCCCAGATAATCACGAATATAGCATCAGATTTCTCCCCAGATATACCGTTATAAAGCTACTGGAATCTGCCAATCTACGGGAAATTCCAGGGAATGCCGATTGAGCTCAAACTTGCTACCCACGGGAAGTGTCATATATATGAGTGTGTCCGATAAACGATAGTCTCATCATGGACCAATAACAATTCAAGTACAACATTTGGGGATTTTTCCCCACACCAATTCAATTTCCTGTGTAACTGGATTTGCATTTTTCTGTCTATACATTCACTCATCTAAGAGTTTCTTAATACATTAATTATCGTTGTTCATTGATTCGTTAATTAAACTGAGTGGTCAGAATACAGAACTGAAAAAGTGAGGAGATAATGAGTTAATTCTGCCTATTTAATCAAGAGAAACGATAGTCTCATCATGGACCAATAACAATTCAAGTACAACATTTGGGGATTTTTCCCCACATCAATTCAATTTCCTGTGTAACTGGATTTGCATTTTTCTGTCTATACATTCACTCATCTAAGAGTTTCTTAATACATTAATTATAGTTGTTGATTGATTCGTTAAATGAACTGAATGATTGAGCTCAAACTTGCTAAATACGGGAAGTGTCATGGACGGGTTCATTGAAAAAAAAAATCGGGTAAAATTGAAAAACAAAATTAAAAAGGCACAATTAACTCATTGAAAAACCAAAAAAAATCGGTTTAAAAAGGCACAATTAACTCATTGAAAAACAAAAATATTAACTCATTGAAAAACAAAAAATTAAATTAATTAAAAAAATTATTTAAAACTTAAAAATTGTCGGGCTAACCTGCTAGTACTATATATTTTGAGAACTCCGTATATATAATATATATGTGTGTGGGTACTTCATAGAATCCAAAACGCGTGTACAGATTGAGCTCAAATTTCGTATGTAAGTGTAAAATCCCACCGACACCGCCGTGGTCGCGTTTTGGGGAAGCTCTGATCACCCTTTATCCACTCCCAAATCACCGCAAAGGCACGGCGTGGGTTAATCAAGTGATTATTTAATGAGCGTTTGTTTTTGACGCATCGCTATAAAGAGCGTCTGTTTACCATTCAACGTTATTATCATCTGCAGAGAGATATACGGGAACATTGAGTGGTTTCCTATGCGGGGAGATTTATTGGATGCCATAGTACTCTTACAACATCATTGTTATAGTATGCATGACACTTAGGTCAGGGCTTAGGGGGGGGTAGTTATAGGCATAATGCTTCTCAGAAATCCCGGTTACAAACCAACACTCACAGTTTCGTATTTACGCAAACGCATATATACGGGAACAAGTGCTTTCCTATTTTTAGAACGCAACACATGATACCAAACAAAATTACGTCGCGTTGGTGATGGCGTTCACGACGGGATTAATTGACTGTCCGCTCTTTGCGAGGATGGGGTTCACGACGGGATTAACTTTGCGGGGACTATTGACCATCTCGTAAGGGTGGACAACCTCTGTCAGGGGCTGCTCAATGGCCACGGGCAGGTTAAAAAAAATCATACCTCTTCTGGGTCTGGGCGTGTATATTTGTTTATTGTTCACCTCCATTAAATTTGGAGAGCATATATACAAAAGACAAATGTACATATATAAGTATGCATGACAATATGTGAACACAAAACAACTTGTGTGCACAGAACACTATTGAATTAGACATTGTAAGACACGTACAATTATTTAGTAAGTTATATGTTATATTTGCGTGCGATGGCACTTGCATTGCACTGACGATGCCATGTCACACACATATGGTTATGTTATGAAATTTAATAATTTCAGTGTCCAATATCGTAAATGTTTTGCAAATGTATATATCTATATCACATGCGTCCGGTTTAGATGTATGTACAACATTCGTTACAGTATAACTGCATGTTACAGATATACGAAATAGATAAACATCTCCTGCGTGTATACGTGGTATATATACAACTCGTAGTGTTTATATTTGTTACATGAAATTAGACTTGCGGGGACTATTGACCATCTCGTAAGGGTGGACAACCTCTGTCAGGGGCTGCTCAATGGCCACGGGCAGGTTAAAAAAAATCATACCTCTTCTGGGTCTGGGCGTGTATATATAGACATGAGCGTGTTGTGTTCCTAAGAACGCGGAGCGTGTTGTGTTCCTTTATAAGAACGCGGATCGGGTAAGTTTTTCCGCCCTAGGTGAGCTCAAACTTCGTATATCATGAATTCCAGCGTGACGGAATCACCAAATTTTACGGAATTTCACTTTTCTGTGGCCTATAAAATCTAAAATTATGACCAGTAGGGTACCGCTTAAAATAAAAAACATTGTACATACTATACAAAGTTGTTTGATTATATACAATGCTATGTGTATTTAAGTATCATCTCACTCTGGGTCAAATTGTGTCCGTGACGGAATCACCAAAAAAGTGCCATCAATATGAGGGTAGGTCCGTACTATTGAAGAACCCTGCTCATTCAGCCAAGCTGACCTGGAAAAAGTTCCCAATTAGTAAACTAGATACATTATACTTACAGAAAAAACCGCATTGTCACACACTTATGTGTATATTACTAGTTAACTCGGTTTGTTCGCCGTGACGGAATCACACAACGGGCGTGACGGAATCACCGTGCGATTTTTTTAGGTATAGTTTTTTGTGTAACAAATGCGGACATTGTCATAAAAGCATAAAACTTGGCACATTTGTATATTAGGTCCCACGTATTATTTTCAGATATGGGGGCAATCACGAAAATACTTTCCATGGCAACGGTTGCTATGCGACTGTTTTTACCTTAGAAACGGGTTGTTGGTAGGGGTTAAACCGTCATTTTACTAAAATATATGTGCAAAAAGGGGATACTATGGTAATTGAGGCAGATTGTGATATGGGAAATGTGACAAAAATAACATTTCCACACATGCCCCACTATTAACCTAGAATGACCATTGAGCTGCTTGAAATGATATTTTGGTTCATTTGACCTTATTTGGCAAAACATGAAAATATGCGTTGACTGCGCATGCGCGCATCATTGATCCCCAGTCACACAATATCTGGTGTTTAAGAGATTGTATAGTGAGGGCAATGACCATTCCAAAATATATTCATTGGATAGTAATAATGAAATACAGAAGAAGCAACAACATTCCCCGATGACATGACAATGATGCAAATACCCATTATCGGTATCCATGGCCGCCTTTTCGTGGAATTCATGATATAAGTGTAAAAACACACGGGGATCGTCGACGTCGCATTGTGTGAAACATTCTTATGTCTGTCGTTCCTAGGAACGGGGGAATTTTTCATCGGGTCAGTCTTAACCTTCAAACGGGTACCCACAAATTATATATTGTGACCCCGACATGACCTTGAAAATGATCAATTCAAGGTCAAATCGGGTAAAATATTGAAAACCCCAATATTAACTCATTGAAAAACACAAACAAAACATAAAACATTGTCATGTTTCTGACCAAGCACGCCAGTGGTGGGCTAACCTGCTAGTAAGGAATAAAATGAGTGGGGTGAGGCACAGGGGCCTGTAACGCGCTCCGCTACCCCCCCCCCCCCCATTTGAGCTGCCCATATACGCCTCTTCTATATACGCGCCCGATTCACGTTAATGGTAGTATAATATGGACCTTATTAAACTACCATTAACGTGAAGCAGACGCGCATCGAAGCGGCGTATATGTGCAGCTCAAAGGGGGGGGGGGGGGGGTATCGGAGCGTGTTACAGGCCCCTGTGGATGAGGTTTAAGTCAGGACTGTAAAATGAAAACATGAATTCCAGCGTGACGGAATCACCAAATTTTACGGAATTTCACTTTTCTGTGGCCTATAAAATCTAAAATTATGACCAGTAGGGTACCGCTTAAAATGAAAAACATTGTACATACTATACTAAGTTGTTTGATTATATACAATTATATGTGTATTTAAGTATCATCTCACTCTGGGTCAAATTGTGTCCGTGACGGAATCACCAAAAAAGTGCCATCAATATGAGGGTAGGTCCGTACTATTGAAGAACCCTGCTCATTCAGCCAAGCTGACCTGGAAAAAATTCTCAATTAGCAAAGTAGATACATTATACTTGCAGAAAAAAGCCACATTGTCACACACTTGTGTGTATATTACTAGTTAACTCTGTTTGTTCGCCGTGACGGAATCACACAACGGGCGTGACGGAATCACCGTGCGATTTTTTTAGGAAGAGTTTTTTGTGTAACAAGTGCGGACATTGTCATAAAAGCATAAAACTTGGCACATGGGTATATTAGGTCCCACGTATTATTTTCAGATATGGGGGCAATCACGAAAATACTTTCCATGGCAACGGTTGCTATGCGACTGTTTTTACCTTAGAAACGGGTTGTTGGTATATAGGAGTTAAACCGTCATTTTACTAAAATATATGTGCAAAAATGGGATACTATGGTAATTGAGGCAGATTGTGATATGGGAAATGTGACAAAAATAACATTTCCACACATGCCTCACTATTAACCTAGAATGACCCTTGAACTGCTTGAAAATGATATTTTGGTTCATTTGACCTTATATGGCAAAATATGAAAATATGCGTTGACTGCGCATGCGCGCATCATTGATCCCCAGTCACACAATATCTGGTGTTTAAGAGATTGTATAGTGAGGGCAATGACCATTCCAAAATATATTCATTGGATAGTAATAATGAAATACAGAAGAAGCAACAACATTCCCCGATGACATGCTTATGATGCAAATACCCATTATTGGTATCCATGGCCGCTTTTTCGTGGAATTCATGAAAAGTACCGTTCAGCGATCGAGTCGCATATATAATATCCGTTGTCATGCAGGATCGGTGGAGTATATAGATTAGTAATAAAATTGTTCACTTTGTGACTATAAATCATGACATTTTGCACATATCTACATATTCACATACTAATTGATATTAGATGTGGAGCCACGCTGAAATTTCACTTTAACCCCTCTCTTAAGCTGAATAGGTCACTCTCACCGGTTTTCTGTGATAAAGTTACCCAGGTTCCTGAAATTGTGATAAAGTTACCCAGGTTGGAGAGGATTGTGATAAAGTTACCCAGGTTAATAACATTTCATGTTTAGCAACAAATTATTGATTTTTGCGATCAAAATGACGAACTACAGTACTAATATGTCTTAATTTTATGCTTAAAGGTACTCAACCCGTAAAGAGGGTCCCCATCTCAACAGATTCCAACAACAACAATCCGATCGGAGGGTCCTATATTACTATTTCTTTGGCTTTGGGGGTAAAAAATATTTGATTCGAGTCGAGGAACCCATCAAACAAAGCTCAGAGTTATTAGATATTGATTTTTGAAATTTGTTATAAACTCGAGATGAGTACTGCTAACTGCCGTAATCTGCTCTGGATGTGTTCTCCAAATCTATTCAAACAGACAAGGATGGATAATTCTAAAATCAAGTGGCAATTTTGACTGAGTTCTGGGCCAGATAGTATTCCCGATAATGAAAAATAATAGATTTTTAAAATCGATATCTAACAAATCTGAGCTTTGATGGGTGACTTCCTCGACTCGAATCAAATATTTTTGACCCCCGAAGCCATTGAAATAGTAATTGAGAGGAGTTTTATCGGGTTGAGTACCTTTAATAAGGGCTATTACTTGCCAAACTGAACAATATTTCTCTCTGTTACTTTTAAATCGAGTTGATATTGTGAGAGTCGCTTAACCTGGGTAACTTTTGTCACAATTCTCTCCAACCTGTGTAACTTTATCATTAATTTAGGAACCTGGGTAAATTTATCACAGAAAACCGGTGAGAGTGACATATTCAGCCTCTCTTAAGGGGGTTTCCGAATTTAAAGAGCGTTTTTAGTGATTTTATAATTTATTAAATGTCGCAATTAATCTTACCATGGAATATGCGATATACAATGAATCATGTACAATAAGTGTGACTCTGCGAGATGTAATGGCACATTTTTTGGGCGAAATTGGAGCTCCCCGTCCAAGATGGCCGTCAAAATGGCAGCCGTAACATGAACATTTTACGATTTTCATTAATATCTTCGATATAAGTTTCTGCTGTATGAAACTTGTTCGGAAATGTGACTTTATTTTGTATTGGTCGTGTTAACTTGTCACTGAAGCAATGAAATATGCCCTCCGTGGAATCCCAGCGCATTAGTACCACCCATCAATAATTCGATTTTACAGAACAGTATGAAACTTAACCAAAAATCACCATTGGGATTCTACTCATTCTAGTCATATCCAACAAGAATTGAGCAGAACTGTGCAAACTAAGTGAGGCATATTATTACTCGTGAATATTTCAACTCAGTGGAACCAAAAATGGCTGTCAAAATGGCGACTGAAATATAGAAAATGGTAAATATTGTCCCAGAGTGCCATGCAATCGCTTATATAGAAGCAGGGTCCGCACTGGACCGAAATTTATTTTTGCCAAATAATTTGCCAAATGAAAATATTTGTTTGCCAAATTATTTTAGCATTTGCCAAATGCTATCCTGATAGTATTATTTTCGTAAACATCATGTCTAATGTTTCGACATTCGTGGTTTGGACAACTTTTATATCGATATAGAAAAGCAGTTAAGAACATAAACATTTCTTCCTGAGTAAATGCAACATTTTTTGGCAACAAGAATTACGTCTTCTTTATAATCTCCAAAACATAAAGAGCCATAACTTATTTGATTTCAAATCATATTCGCCCAAGAAAGACGCCGCACAAGTTTCACACCGGAAAGGACGCGTTTTGTCATGGCCAAACTCGTGGCGCTCCAAATGCTACTAGCGTGCGCCGCAATTTTGATAACTGAACGGGGCGCTGTTCGTGTGTCTGCATTCATGCTGTCCCAGTGAGGTCTAGGAACACATCGTAAAACTGGCAAAGCAATTGTTGTCTGAAATATACAAATGATATATTAAAAGTATATATAATAGCAATAACGCCCATTACAAAGTTTTCAAGTTCTGATACTCGCATATTATATAGCAAATATGGACATATATATGTGTTTACAAGAGTTTGGTGTTATTGAATAAAAGTGAAATTTGGGATTGCATAGTCTTAAACGTGAAGATGCACTTATATATTTATTATGTATAATTATTTATAAATTGTTCTAATTACTTATCAAATATCAACGATTGAGTATGGTTGCCGGCAAAACAGATTGTAATAATAATTAACCACATACGGTAGGGAAACCCGGGCAAAGCGGATTACGTAAGGGTTTCTTGTACAAAATGCAACCGGCAATCAGAATTATTAGCACTGTCAGTTTCTAATCATGATGGCATAACATTTGATGGATGATGCATTAAGATACATCTATTGGTTTGGATGCTATAGATGGTGATTTTTAATTTTGATCCGCTTTGCCCGGCCGTTGGGCAAATCGGATCACCACATCGGGCAAAGCGGATCAGCAAACGAATCCTTCTGAAAATGCAATAATTTTCAACTATTCATATGCTTTTTAGTTTTATTTATTACAATAATACATATTTATCACAAATAATTAATACCGCGTGTTTTCAAACGCTCAAGTTTTCCAATTATGGTCATGCTCCGACAATGCACTAGTTTTGTCGATACATCGGACTAAAATTGGCAAGGACGCGGATCTTCGATTTTGAAGATCCCCCGAATATTGCCGAGCCGATTCGGGTATCTCCGGGGGATCTTCAACATCGGAGATCTGAGTATACTTCGCTGTTGTTTTTGTTGATGTTGACTGCCGTTGTGTGTTTTATTTTATGTTATAATTTACATTTATTTGTGTACTCTGCGATTATAAAAATACCGTATATATAATAAAGACGAATTAACAATTAATTAATTATTGAATGTCAATCAATCATGAATGAAAATTGTTTTTTAACAATCATGCAGACGATATTTATATACGTCTATTGTTTGACTTTGAACAGACACAGAACAGTCAGTTACGGTGGTGTAGAACGCCACCAGACGTTACGAAAAAGACTTTAAAAAAAAAAAAAATAAGCGCACAAAGTAAATAAATAAATTGTTTTAATCATTAAGTGCCGAAATAGTAGAAGTATAGTCTACTATTGAAAACATAAATTCCAACATGCTATACTCGTGTTCACTGCACTATCAATCACTACCTATTTATACAGTGCTTAAATAGGTACACATTTCACGTTTCGACTTGACTGTGGTGTTTGTTCCTTCAATACGGCGAAATGTCTTGATGAAACTTGGTATGTATGGATTAGAGTTATGTCCCGTAGCTCGGGTATGTTACAAATTGGGGATCTGTTCGGAGTATGTGCAGAATACACACAGACGTCAAACCGAGTAATGCCGAAAATCTTTCGGTAGGAATCGGGGGATCTTCAAAATCGAAGATCAGATAAATTGCCTAAAATTGTCCAAATTCACTTAATCTACGCATGTGTACCGGAAGTTAGTCATGTTATGAATGATCCGCTTTGCCCGATCCGCTTTGCCCAGATCACATCTTTTTACAGTCCGGCGTATTACGCGCGTGTCCTATCAAATATAGCAAATTGACATATTGTCTTATTCCACATATATATTGCCTAAGACACCGACAACATTTATTCGGGTAGATGGGTATGTGACCATCGACCTGCGCAATAGATATGCGCAAACGCACAGTTATTACAAATTTGGTAAAATCGTAAAATGTCGACGAAAATGTTCTAATGGGCTACAAAATTTTAGTTATATACCTAGTTCTCTGTGAAAACGTATAAAAACTAAAAAAAAAAAAAAATATCTTATTCTAAAATACGGATAGAATCGGAATAATTTGCTAGTAGGGCCTACTTATTGAAATAATAAAGGTGATCGGCTTTGCCCGGGTCTCTCCTAGACATGTGAATGCTTCAATGCACACGTTACATAAATGTGAAGGCATACAATAGTCGTAAAACCAATTGTGATATTCGGCAAGTATTCAGTGAAATTGCCGATTTTGGAATCACATCATGGTTATATGTACCTAGGCGTTATATCAGTTTCGTTAAAATTCCAATGTTAAAAGCCCATGTAGGCGTTACCATTTCAAAACAATGAAACATGTCGCGAAAATTGGTGACGGAAACCACCTTAACGCGATAATTTTGACCACAGTTACATATATATATCTCGGTGGGGTTGACTGCGAGCTAGCAAACAATGTTTTACGGCTCATTTATAAGCACTGATTTTTTAGTGGTTTATGCAAATAATTTGCAAAAACGAGAAATACTCACTTCGAGTCGTTTCCAACATCCGCCATTTTTCAGCAAAAAACTTTGTTTTATGACGTAGGTTCCAGGCCCTGGCTTTGTCTTTGTTGGTTCTAGATAGAGATAGGTAGCGGGGTAATACCGCAAGAGCTATACGCGCATCTATAATCTCAATTCGACTCCATTCCACCCGCATGTTCAATTTGAATTATGTATCAAAATGTTCCACCCACTTTGGTGTTCTAGAAACCACCCGAAAAATACCCGTTAATTAGTTGAATATAACGAGACTGCAAATTCTGAAGTGAAGGTCGAGTATAGCTCTTGCAACATCACCCCTCTACCATAGAGATGGCAATAGAGATAGATAGATTTGCCATTCTTCTTGCGGATTTTTGTGAGTGCACATTATAGACACGGTACGAAATAACATGTGTACAAGTTCAACAGGTGTCGTTTCGTTCAGCGTTCCCGATTTTATTTTTGAGATTAGCAGATTTGCGGATTTTGATGCCGACTTTCAACGGAATGGAAGGCAAAGTAAGTTTTAAATTATATTTAAAAATATTATTTCTTTGATATACTTATATTTTCTATATGTCCGCAGTTTAATATTGATTTACATCTCAGAAAAATCAAGGTGACTAATCTCAGATGATCTCGTAAAAATGCGGAAGTGAATCAACTGATCAGCTGGTGATAATTCATTGTTTCATTATCATTAATAATATCAATGATTTAATCACTGAATCAGGCATGCCGTATCAACCTAGATCCATTGTCTTACGGATTTAAGTTCCATAGCGAGATCTAAATGCTATGATGTGAGTATGACTTCTATAAACAGTAGGCTAACAATTATGACCAACACACAATCACATGTATTTATCAACTAAATACTATAAATATAATAATATTAATATAATTATAAGTGTGAAGGCCGCTAGTAGTAGTGGCATAATAAGGTCCGATTTTTATTCTGCCGCTAGCGGGAGAATAGCCTGATGGCATGATATGGCTATTATGCCACTAGCAGCACAATAAGATAATCCCCTTACAGTGGCGGTCCAGGAAATTTGAAAAGGGGGGGTGCTATGTATTATTATATATATTGTAGCGGTCGCGTTGTAAATATAGAAGGCCGATTAATCAACAGCTCCAACGGAGCATGCTTCTTTGGTCCAGTGGTTAAGACGCCTCGTCTCGTCACCGAAGTTAAGCAACGTCGAGCCCGGTTAGTACTTGGATGGGTGACCGGTGGCCTGAGATTTCGGGTGCTGCTAACTTTCGGTGCGACTCCCGCATACCACCCTTCTCCCGTTACACTGGGGGCTCGTCCGGTCCTCAGAGTCTGTGTCATGGTGCGACCGCTCTGAGAGAGGAACTTGGGTGAGGATCACTTGGTGATGAACCTCAAAACGAGGAAGGGAGGAATGTAGCGGTCGCGTTGTAAATATAGAAGGCCGATTAATCAACAGCTCCAACGGAGCATGCTTCTTTGGTCCAGTGGTTAAGACGCCTTGTCTCGTCACCGAAGTTAAGCAACGTCGAGCCCGGTTAGTACTTGGATGGGTGACCGGTGGCCTGAGATTTAGGGTGCTGCTAACTTTCGGTGCGACTCCCGCATTCCACCCTTCTCCCGTTACATATGATGAGCCGCGAAGCGGCAAGTGGGGGAGAGCACGAGAGGGGGGTTTAAGCCCCTTCTCGTTGGTGTGGGTTGAGGGAAATTTTGCGTATACTACATTCAAAACGACGCGTTTTCCTGTGTTCTGGAGCCTGTTTATATTGCTTTATATTAGGCCTATATGGAACGAGTGACAATAACATTCAGTACAATTACGGTATACTATGGAAGGTTAGTGATGGAAGATCAAAGCTTCTTTGAACAGTGAACTATCTTCTGAAAGTCAGTGCAAATGTGAATTATCTGGGCGACATGATGATTTTGGCGCACCGGACATGCCCATGGATAAGCCCCGGAATCACCGGGTCGCCTATGGTTTGGGCTGGTGCATGGGAGAATATTTTGTAATTCAGAATGAATAATCGCAAAATCATGGCCTCTAGACAGTACTAGTATAGAGGTGTTTCGGCTGGTAATACAATGCATGTATCCAACCACTTAATTCCTCCATTGACCATGCTGATTTGTTCAGTTTTACTTCTAATAGCCATCAGCTTCATGCATGATACACCAGAAAAATATGTCTTCAGTCATCAATACAAGCCAAATGGATGGTCTGATCACACTCCAATCACGTACTCGTTTTATTAGTATAAACACAGTTTTCACCAAAATATATCTGACACGGAACTGATTAACTAGTATTCCAATCCCCTATTCATCTACATTCTGGTTGCATCCATAATGTTAATTAAAATATTGTATGTAAATTAATATCTGTTGTGTAAATGTTTGGGTTATGAATAAATATATGTTCAGCCAATCAACTGACTAATGACGATAACGACACATGGAAACCGATGTTTTGAAGAATGAGTTCGTGTCAGACTTTTTTTATTAAGCAATGGCAGATGCGTATTTGTCGTGACCTGAAGATGTCTTGTTATCACACATAAATTTGTTCCTATTAGGGTGGCACAACATGTGATGGAAGATATAACCGATTTTAAATGCCATGCATATATACCATTGGAAACGAACCAGCAATGTATTTCTATAATAATTCGAAAATATACTATGTACGGTACATGTATACCATATAGTAGTATGACGTATGTGCATGCCTTTAGATAATCTCTTTTTGATGATACTGCCGCCAGTGCGTTTTATAGTCCGGGCATTGATCGGACTACATTGTATAACCTAGAGTGCACTGTAGACGACTCATGTTTATCATTCATTTGTTTTTACATATTTGTAGATGGAATTGTCTAAATTTTGACTCCACTTTTAGAATTGCTATATTTATTTTTGATAGAAATATTCAGTATTGAAACTTCGGGCGCCCAAAACTTGGCACCGGGCGAGATATTTTCCGACACTCCGATACAAAATGTCGCAGAAATTGTTTGCTCTGCATGGCAAAAAATAGCCCTCGGGCCTTCATCTCGGGATGTTGGATTCGCCCCTTGCATGGCTATACATATCGCGTGGAATACCAAATTGAAGTCAATTCAACCCACAGTTAAAATAAACTATACGTTTGAGTAATGCAAAGCATGTAAACTGCTGTAGTTGCATGCACGTTTATAGCAATATTCAGTGCGGAATCTTCGGGCGCCCGAGACAAATGGCGCCAGGACACCTCGCAAAAATTCCTTGCTCTGGCGAAAATAAAAATATGCGTGATATATACTGTAATTAGGGTTGCCACGATTAATCGTATAATCGATGAACCGTTGATAAAGCCGAAAATCGATTATCGTTTCCGTCGTCGATTAATCTGCGTTATTTATTTCGGAAGTTATAAAATGCCGGTTATTGTTTAATACCCTGATTGTTTTACACAGTTTAATCTACAACCGAGGGGTTAACAACATTTGATCATGTATCAAAGAGATTCCGACAACATGAGTACTACTAATATATGTTGCAAACAGTCGGCAGTTCATTTGATGATGTGACATGGTTACTCTTCAGGTCGTTGTATATTCTTCACATTGGCGGCACTGCAGCCTTGAACTTATGCCGACGTCGTTGTATATTTCTTCAAGAAAGGCGGCACTATGTCTTTGAAATGAGCTGACTGTCAATGAACTGAATGCACTCGCCCTCGAATCTCATTGGACCAAAGGGGAGTTGATTGACATTCTCTTGAAATCAGGGAACCTACGGCATTTTAATCAGCGATATTCTCCGCATTGTCATTTGCAGCAAGTATACTTTGTTTGTATAAGTATACTTAGATGTTACTAGTACAGGCTATCGCTTATAGTGTGGTGACTGCTAAATGAAATTGACTATTATCAATTACTTAACTTGTTCTGAGTCCTGAAATTTGCGGGCGGGGGCCCACCTTTGTGATTGTTATCTACGCTCTGGAAGTTTGCTGAAACTTATAGTTTCCGTAACATTAGATTCCTTTTTTAGAAACCACCGTCGGTCCGTCGTGCATTCCTACTTTTCTATTGCTTGTATGTTTGACTATTAAATTAATCGCTATGTTCGTTCCAATGAACTCACAAATATTATAACCATGACATCGCCGAGAACTGTGCTCGTATTCAATACATTGTGCTCATTAGTCATTACTGGCGGTTTATGATGCACTTTATTAACATAAAAATACATCAGCCGATGTCTCAAACAAGCAGCAATAGCAGTTAACCAGCACACAGCCAATACGGCAATAGGCCATATTACGGAATTCTTTCACTGATGTTATTAATATTAGGTACGATTAATCGATTGTAGTCGATTATTGATGACCGATTATTGATTATCAAAATCAATAATTGTGGCACCCCCTAACTGTAATATGTCAACTCTTCTAACCATCCGTTTGGACATATGGCGCTGGATGGTTTTACTGTCCAGTTTCCAATACTTTGTATTCATTGCCAGTTCGTGTCTGGCCACGGCATCAAAAACTGCCGCATGAGATTCAAAAGAATCTACTACAGATTTGTTCGACCAACGTCGCATGCTATGACGGGTGGATAAGTACAATTTTGGTGACTTCATTTTTGTCGGCAGAATAGCCAAACAGGCTATTCTGCCGCAAGCGGAATAATAAGATTGCACTCTTATTTTGCTGCTAGCGGCAGAATAGCCTTTCCCAAGTGTGAAACCATGCACTCACCTACCACGAGTACTGGTACGACTACGTGTCATTTATCCTTAAAATCTGACAAATAACAGAACGTAAACACTGACATGTATGTCTACCATTACATATGTGACCGCAGCATGTGACCGCAGCATGTATTCAGGTCAGGTCTTAAGATAAAATGAAACAAACATTCTGATTGGCTACTCAAAACAGGCTCCCTACATGTGTTTATAAGTATGATTTTAATTGAATTTCACCAGTTATAATGTATGGAAAGCCACTTGCTTAACCATATTGACAAAATAGAAAACACAGTAAGCAATGCATAAAATTATACAGTAGAATACAAATTTATTGACTGCTTGTGCTTCCGTATTTCTTCCTCTCCTAATGGGAGTTCAGTCACTTTGGAAAAAATATTTCTCGAAAATGGATGCCATCGGTTTATCCAATCGGACAAGACGTTGTAACCTTGTGTCCTCAACCTTCAGAAATACATTCCAGGTAAATGTATATCCAGAAGCGGCATTTTATGTACACAATTTCTAAGTTCGATAAGAAGTTTAGTCAAATTACTAAGTGTTATTCAAATCACCTTTGGTCGCACCAGGGCTGTTTTAATTAGTTGTACCAAGGTGTTTCTGTGAAGCTTGACATGGGGTCTAACTAATGAAGGTAAATTTGCATTGCGATAACTTGCGGCATGTGTTGAACTGAAGAAATAGACTGAAATCATATTAAAAATTTAGCTCAAATGAGAATCAGCTCAAATCAGGTCGAGTGTAACTACACTCTGCGCATGCGTAACCTTTGTTCAACTAACCTTACTACGTGTAACTGAAACAGTTTTTTGTCACATATGTTATGATTTCCCCATGCACTGGTAGTCATGTGATGTTTAGGGCTACCTACTCGGCCATCTTACAAGGTGGTTTCAACATTGTGTTACTGACTAGAATTTTGGATTAAATAATTACGGAATTATGCACACTTTCTGGTAGGTGTCAAAGTTAATATAAATTGCAATATTGATAATATTAATGACTATGGTACTCGATTCTCAAAATTAAGTTTATTTTAAGAAATTAATTAATCTCATCATGCTATATAGGTATGGCTGTCTAGCGTGATCCGAACATTAAGTCCATCATATCAGGTCTGACTAGCATCAGCCATAGCTCACCAGTGTTTCACTATCAGATCAGTAGCAGGAAAAAAAAATGATCCATGCATCAGATCGTCCATGAACTAATTTACAAGATTTAATCACATATATTTGGAAAATATGAAAAATATATGTGACTTGCAAGTCATCAGTTCTGGTAAATGTGAGAATACAGCTACAAGAGCTGTATTCAGCAAACCTAGCTGAATTCAGCTATATATTCTGCTCTCAAACAGGATGTTTTTCGATAATAAACTAGAAACGCTAATTTGCACAACAAAACTAGGTTACATCATTCTCCAATCACTTTCAAAGAAATCAAAACTGTTACTCGTTTTGTGACAAAGTATTGTGTTTTGACTTTTGCCGTCTCGGCTATGTCGATTATGTGTCGATGATGTCGGTCATAACAGTTTAATAACTCTCTTATGCATTGTGGAATACCTTGAAAACTATATTTAATACAATATTCAATGCCGAAGGTGCAATTTCTTTATCAGTTCCAGAAATAGCAATCAGGTGCTGCTCAAACGCTCGAAAATTATTAAATAGTTGAAAGGGTGGACATGATCTCTAGCCTGAGATTAATTGAGGGAGCACAACTCACAACTTTAGATTACCGCACACTATCTATATAAATTATAATACCGTTACGAATAGTTATCGATATCGCACACAACCCGACAAGTGGTGTGTGAGTTCAATTGCTTGAGGTTATGTACACCAATCTACTTTCTCCTTTCCAGCGGGAAGAAATACAGGAATGTCTCTGATTGGGTACATCTTTGTTTTACAAGTCATTTAGTTCATGTTTTCACAGAAAATAGTCCCCAGGATATTTTTGTTCGCCTCCTGTTGTCGTAAGTTTTTACACAAAATCACTGTGTCGATAAATTACAACTTTGTGACAAAACAAGTGTCATTTTTTATTTGGTTGAAAGTGACCAGATAATAGGGTGACCTAAATTTGATGCGTATATTAGCGCTTCAAGTTTATTATTGAAAAACAGCCAGTTCGAGAGTAGAATATATATCTGGATTCAGCTATGTTAGCTGAATACAGCTACCGGTACCGTACTTTAGCTGTATTTTCACATTTGCCAGATCTGGTCATGTTATTGCAGGCACAATATTGAAATTCTGGCAAGTTAGATGTTAATATATAGTGGCACTTCTACATGGCCCTCGTCCGTGAATATGTGGATTTTCAGGTGAACCCATCCCAATGTTCTGGCCACTAAAATCACTCGGACGTTCCAGGGATGGTCCGTGCTGGTTCGCTTCATTCGCGACAAACATATTGGCGATGTAGGCATTTCAAGTGTTAATTGCCTGCCATGGTTTTTGTGGGTGATTCGCACTTGTTTCTTTGCGAATGTAGTCGATGCTAGTTCCGCTACATATACGTGTGGAGTTCTTAATAGAAATACTCAAGTAATGAAGCCATTACCAAATAGCCTGACAAACATATAAAAAATAAAAGCACTAAACAAAAAACACTGGGCATATGTTGCCTGTTTCCTATAAATAACATACTCATCTACAACTCTGCAGCGATAAAATCATTCCCAGGGCTTATATTTCATCTGATTTTGTGAGAATGCATACATACTTTTTCACGAGAATCCAGGGTAATTTGCAAGAATATTTACGAGAATCTAGGTTTGGATTCTCGCTGAAATATAGGCTCTGATTCCGGTCGTCAAATTAACAGCATTTAAACCATATTCACATTTAGTGCCGAGTGAAACTTTGCCATCTATACTTGTTCAATCAGAAGTTGGAAAAACCTGTGTTCTGCAACAAATAGTATGTTGGAACACATGCAATTTTTCAGAACACTGGTTCCGTTCACATTATGGTAACAAACAAAATGGCGATGATTCACTCGGCACTAAATGTTGTAGATAAGTATTTATAGGAAACAGGTGATATATGTGTTTTGTGTTTAGTGCATTTATTTGAGATATGTTTATATGGCTATTTGGTACCCGGGAATGCCTTCATTACTTGAGCATAAAATTCATATTAGTTATACCAATTTATAAATTTTATTAAAACCTTATTTTTGGGACTTTATGTCCAGTAACGCTGATGGGGTCATTGTCACAAGGCATCGATCACATTCGTAGCCAGCTTTTTAAATCGATCACACATGTAGCCAGCTTTTCTAGGGCGATCACATTTGAAGCCAACTTTTCATATTCATTTGAGCCTCAACAAACAAGACAAGGTTAATCTAATTTTTTCTGAGTTGATGGATGAAAAACGACTTGAATTTTAATTCGATATTAGTTCATCTAATAACCTAAGGTTTCCGATCAATGTCGTTAGAATGCTCAAATTATATTCCAACTAGCAGATTAGCCCGCCACTGGCAGGATTGGTCCCATGGCTTTGGTCGATCCATTATTTTTTTTGTTTCAAGGTAACCCCGTACAGGCACTGTGGACAAAATAACCCGACAAAAATATTTCCCGTCCCGAGTTGACCATACATAACAAATTTCACATCGATGTCACCGCTGACTACCGAGATATCGCCCAAGGTCATTTGTGGGTACCCGTTTCAAGGTCAAGGTCACCACGGGCAGACAAACTGACCCGACGAAAATCATTTCCCCCATCCCTTGGAACCCCTAAGTACGAAATTTCGTCTCGATATCCCCAGTTTTGACCTGCCGTATATTTTCACTAAAGTAGATAAACGCTCTTTAATAGTGACGCCTCATATACAAACGCTCATTAATAATCACGCGATTAACCCATCAATCCCCATTACTGTGGCAGTTGAAGGGTGAAGGAGAGCTTGGACGTTCCACAGAAGCGGTGCGATGACACTTCCCGTGGCTTTTTACCCAAAGATAGGAAGTTTGGGCTCAATCGGTAGAGCCGTTTTCAAGTCTATAAAGGATATACATACACATATACGGAAGTCTTAAAATATATAGTAGTCTAGCAGATTAGCCCGCCACTGGCGGGATTGGTCCCATAGCTTTGGTCGATCCATTAATTTTTGTTTTTCAAGGTAACCCGTACATCGCTGCCACCGCTGATGGCTGAAATATCGCCCAAGGTCATTTGCGGTACCCGTGTCAAGGTCATGTTGGGTGGACAAAATAACAATATTTCCCATCCCGAGTTGACCATACATAACAAATTTCACATCGATGTCACCGCTGACTACCGAGATATCGCCCAAGGTCATTTGTGGGTACCCGTTTCAAGGTCAAGGTCACCTCGGGCGGACAAACTAACCCGACGAAAATCTCCCCCGTCCCTTGGAACCCCTAAGTACGAAATTTCGTCTCGATATCCCTAGTTTTGACCTGCCGTATATTTTCACTAAAGTAGATAAACGCTCTTTAATAGCGACACCTCATATACAAGCGCTCATTAATAATCACGCGATTAACCCATCAATCCCCATTACGGTGGCAGTTGAAGGGTGAAGGAGTGGTCGCAAGGGCTCGCGAATGGTCCGAGTGCACTGCCTGTGGCTTTTTACCCTTACACAGCAAGTTTGGGTTCAATCGGCCCAGCAGTTTTCGTCTCGATATCCCCAGTTTCCGAGACGGTCAAATGCTGTATATTTTCAGTAGATAAACGCTCTTTTATAGCGATGCAACATATACAAACGCTCATTAATTATCATGCAATTAACCCATCAATCCCCATTGCTGTGGCAGTTGAAGGGTGAAGGAGTTGTTCCACGGGCTCGCGAATGGTCCGATGACACTTCCCGTGGCTTTTTACCCTTACACCGCAAGTTTGGGCTCAATCGGTCAAGCCGTTTTCGAGTCTATAAAGGACATACACACATATATAGGGAAGTCTTAAAATATATAGTAGATATGAGTTGACAAACGAAGTCAGCTTTGAAACATGGCGTTGATATTTTAGTCACGAACATGATAACGTCATATTTCGCGTCTTATAAAGCATGGAATTAGAAAAGTTGGCTATGAATGTGTTTGCCACTGAAAAGCTGGCTACATCAGTGATCGATTTAAAAAACTGGCAACGAATGTGACTGGAGCCTTGTAACAATGACCCCATCAGCTCCAGCAACTGTGTTGAAATTCTGGCAAGTTAGTGGTTAATATCGCCACTTCTGCGTAGCCGCTGCCCCAACCATGAATATGTGGGTTTTCATGAGATCCCGCACTGTTCGGGTAAAATCCCGCCAATACACCATGGGGCCGGTCTGGGCTGATCCGGATCCGAGCGTCTCCCGGCAGAGTTTAGTCACACCGGTAATTGGCACCTTGTCAATATATTTAGGCTGGTATTTAGGGGCTGGTTTAATACGATTCCATATGATATTAAAGAAAAGCAATGGTACCATCTATTTCGTGTTGGTAAACCCTGAGACCCAGGTGAAATCTATTGACACAGTGTAAACGAATAGTTTCAATATGCATAATCCGAATTAACGCTTGTAAATTACTATTTCCTTGGCTTCGGGGGTAAAAAATATTTGATACGAGTGGAGGAACCCACCTATCAAAGGTGAGAGTGATACCCACCCATCAAAGCTCAGCACTTGATCAGATATTGATTTTTTAAAATTATTATTTTTCACCACAGATAATTTTGATTAGTCCAGTAAACAATCGACGAGAAGACGGTCTCAGACCAAATTGCGAATGAAGATGGATAGCTCTAAAATCAGGTGGCTTTTTTGTGTCAGATATTGACAAACCGGCAAAATTTTGGTGAACAAAAAGTTGATAAATAACAGGTTTTGGGCAATTTTATACTATAGATGACGGTGGTTAGCATTATTTTTGGGCTATTAAACGATTATGATAACTGAATCGGCATTTAAAAAAATGTTGTTGTTGGAATCTGATGATATGGGGACCATCAAATCAGATTGAGTACCTTTAGTATCATCCTTTGGGCGAAATAAGGTCTAGCATATCCTGATTTCAACTATTATAGTTGTCAGGTCTGGGAAACGTTAAATTCGGCTACGATAGCTGAAATCAGCTTTAAAAGCTTTAATACATGTATATTATACTCTCCAATACTAACTCTAGTCTCTTAGCCAGTAAGTTTTATAGAAGACAACAAAATATGGAAAATGCACATCTAAAATGAGCTACTGATGTCATCATCTAGTTTCTGAATGATTAAATTGGGCATTTTTTTTTTTATTGGAATAAACAGACATCAATGAATGAATGTAAATACAGACAGGGGTGCATGCTATTATAGATAAAGTAACACATTCTTCCAATTCGCTCACATCTCACTCACTTCATTTACACGTCATTCGTACATCATATGCACTCCCAGTGACTTACATTTGAATAGGGTTAAATTGAATATATGTTAATTTTTATATAGTTATTTAGATTTTAAATCTTTGAACTTTTTTCCTGTGTACAGCACATCGGTACGACATCTAACCATAGACGACATTGTGGTATTGGGGGGGGGGGGGGGGGGGGGGTCAGTAATAGTATTTCCTGGGTATAGTAATTAAGTGAGTTTCGAACTGGTGAAGAGATAATTTCCAGGACACTCAAGTTTATTGGTGTTGACTCGTGCATACATGTATATGTATAGCCTTTTCTAAAAGGAACAAGTTTTTCGAAAATTCTTGTTGTTCGATTGGTATAGTGCGGTATACTTCTCACATTGGTATCTATAATTCAATTCTTTGAGGAAAACATTTAGCAATAAGTTAGTTGGCTAGAATTTAGTCTTATAAATGTATTTTTTAATTAGAAGCCATAGCATGTTTGTTGTAAAGTTCAGATTCTTTGGTGATTAGCTGAGAATCATTGTCCTCTGTTGCACAGTGGTGCAAGATCGGTGGAGAAAACGGTGGAGAGTTTCAAGATGGCGACGGACAAAAGTAGCATACGGTACGTGGTTCAAATCAATGAACGTTATCTCTCATTTAAGTAATTCATTTCACTACGACAAAGTTGCACTGGCAGTCGAATTGTGTGTGGAATCTATTCGGCATGATGTTCAATTGATATTAAGTATTTTAAGTGTGCTAGAAATGTCAACATGTGGTGAATTTTTTGTTTACCTTTTGAGGTGGCGAGATTCGTGCATTTTTGTGTATAGACTGTGAATCCGACGGGATTCAGATGGAATCCAAACAGTTGTGTTTGCTAGAGGATATGAAGTTACACGAGTAATGTAATTTTATAATTCACATTTAGGACTAATTAAATTGGCAAAAATGAAATTATTTTCCAAATTGTCAAAATGGCGGTGTAGATGAATACAATTTACACAATAATGATGTCGGTGTAGAGTACAATATTTACCGGTATGATGGTGCAGAGTATTTTCTAAATTAAAATGCATGGGTGTAATTATAAGCAATCAACGTCGTTTGTGATGTCATTTCGGGGGTAGACCTATATATCAATGTCAGGCACTATAGACATATGGTATAGGCTATTTTGTATGGCAATTTCAGCCTCTGACACCTACATTGGCCTATGCATAAATGACATCGCAAACGATGTTGAAAACTTGATTCCATAATTATATTGTCTAACTGCAGAGCAAAGATACACTATTAATTTGAATTTATGCTGGGGAAAACTCTTTTTATTGAATCCTAATGGATTTTAAAACCCATTAAAGGGCCTACCGTATATGATCAGTTGGATTGTATCGGTGTCTGATAATCATGGATGAAGGTCATGAAGACCATTCTTCTATAGTGGAATTTATCAATATGACTATAATAACCATATGCCTACTTAATAGAGATGACAAACATAATAAATTATTTTTATT
>CP136061.1:188961107-189234844 GCA_032622095.1 Siphonodentalium dalli | reverse complement strand
GCGAATTGAATTTAAAATAAAATTTTCTCTGCAATTTACCTCTTCCTGGATATTCAGAGGGAGAGCTGCAAGAAATTCTGGGCTAACTTCAGCCATGCTGCTTGAGGAAGCCTCTGGGTTCTGAGTTTGCTGCTGTGCCCGCTGCTGTATGCGCTGGAGTCGAAGCTGTTCAGCAATCACCTCTTGTCTGATACTGTCAGGCAAAGCAGCAAGGAAGGATGGATCCACACCGTCAGGTAGTGTAACATCTGCAAAACGAACATGGAAGTTAGCCTTGCAAGTTAGTTTTGTAACACTTTCCTTCCCATTAATATTGGTATATTGTATTGTACCCATGGTTCCTTTAACCCTTTTCCCAACAGCACCTGTAGTTACACCACGTCATATAGCCAACGTCACCAGGTATAAAGGTAATTACGTTGGCCAACAGGTATTTGACGTTATAACATAATTGGGTATTTTTCCCCCACACTGACCACAGCATGTACCATGTGTATCATCAGATATACAACAAGGAAACATGCTCTCATTTAAAGAATAGATGTTGGTATACGATAATGGAGACATAAATCAGTAGTCAAACTAAATAGGTGCCAAAAACCACTGTTTATCTTCATTTTATCAGATATGTGAGTAAAAGTAAAAAAATACTCAGTTTATGCCAATTTATGGTACCGGTAAGTCAATGTCCTTTTAAGTTTGTTTACCCACGTGCCGATACTCCTGTTGTGATTGAAAAAATAACTCATGATTTTTAAAACAAAAAGCGTATTACAGTCAATTCCGCTTTACTGCATAGCGTCGGTGCATGACCTTTCCCATGCATATAACCGAATATGCATAAAGCCGAAATCACCCCATCTGAGGTTCTTAAGATTGTTTAGTTTGTACAGTACGTAGTACCACGAAATGGCGAAATAGCGAAATCATTAGATTGCTGTATCATATTTTCATCTCATACCTTGTTGTAAATTACTATGGATCCGGGCCACTCGCCCCAGGGCCAGCTCGCCCCAGGCCGTTTTTGGGGCGAGCTGGCCCACCTTTCAGGAGCGAGCTGGCCCGGTGTAACAGGATATCTTCCCCCCCCTGGATATCTTCCCCCCCACCCTGGATATTTCCCCCCCCCCCCCCCCATGTACGACTAAAAAATAATTTAACTCATTTGATATCGTTTGGTTCTGAAATGGCCAGAAAAATGTTTTTTGAGATTAAAAAAATAATTTATTAATTTTTTTTTTATTTAAAAAAAAAAAGTGACAAAATTATTGTTTTCACGAATTTGATTGTCTTTTGTTTTTCTTTCAAATGTCCAGGCTTGGATATTCCACCACCCCCCCCCCCCCCCCCCCACCCAGCACCTACATGACAGAAAAATCATCTTATGGTTTTATCGCTTATTTTGCTTTATATATTCATGAGTCAGGGTTTGGGGTGGGGGGAAGATGTCCAGGTCAGGATATCTCCCCCCCCCCCCCCCACCCAGCACCTACTTGACAAAAAAATAATCTTATGGTTTTATTGCTCGTTTTGTTTTATATAGTCATGAAACAGCGAGAAATTAACTTCTTCTGAGAACAAGTTGTTTGAGTCAGGGTTTGGGTGGGGGGGGGGGGAAATGTCCAGGTCAGGATATCTTCCCTCCCCACCCAGCACCCTACATGACAAAAAAATAATCTTATGGTTTTATCGCTCGTTTTGCTTTATATAGTCATGAAACAGCGAGAAATTAACTTCTTCTGAGAACAAGTTGTTTGAGTCAGGGTTTGGTGTGGGGGGGAAGATGTCCAGGTCAGGATATCTTCCCCCCCCCCCCCCCACCCAGCACCTACATGACAAAAAAATAATCTTATGGTTTTATGCTCGTTTTGTTTTATATAGTCATGAAAACAGCGAGAAATTAACTTCTTCTGAGAACAAGTTGTTTGGGTGGGGGGGGGGGGGGGGGGGGGGGGGGGGGAAGATGTCCAGGTCAGGATATCTTCCCCCCCACCCAGCACCTACATGACAAAAAAAATAATCTTATGGTTTTATCGCTCGTTTTGCTTTATATAGTCATGAAACAGCGAGAAATTAACTTCTTCTGAGAACAAGTTGTTTGAGTCAGGGTTTGGTGTGGGGGGGGAAGATGTCCAGGTCAGGATATCTTCCCCCCCCCCCACCCAGCACCTACATGACAAAAAAAATAATCTTATGGTTTTATCGCTTGTTTTGCTTTATATAGTCATGAAACAGCGAGAAATTAACTTCTTCTGAGAACAAGTTGTTTGAGTCAGGGTTTGGGGTGGGGGGGGGGGGGGGAAGATGTCCAGGTCAGGATATCTTCCCCCCCCCCCCCACCCAGCACCTACATGACAAAAAAATAATCTTATGGTGTTATCGCTCGTTTTGCTTTATATAGTCATGAAACAGCGAGAAATTAACTTCTTCTGAGAACAAGTTGTTTGAGTCAGGGTTTGGGTGGGGGGGGGAGATGTCCAGGTCAGGATATCTTCCCCCCCCCCCACCCAGCACCTACATGACAAAAAAAATAATCTTATGGTTTTATCGCTTGTTTTGCTTTATATAGTCATGAAACAGCGAGAAATTAACTTCTTAAAATAATCTTTCTCGCTGTTTCATGACTATATAAAGCAAAACAAGCGATAAAACCATAAGATTATTTTTTTGTCATGTAGGTGCTGGGTGGGGGGGGGGGGGGGGGAGATATCCTGACCTGGACATCTTCCCCCCACCCCAAACCCTGACTCAAACAACTTGTTGTCAGAAGAAGTTAATTTCTCGCTGTTTCATGACTAAAGCAAAACGAGCGATAAAACCATGATTATTTTTTTGTCATGTAGGTGCTGGGTGGGGGGGGGGGGGGGATGATATCCTGACCTGGACATTTCCCCCCCCACCCAAACCCTGACTCAAAAAACTTGTTCTCAGAAGAAGTTAATTTCTCGCTGTTTCATGACTATATAAAGCAAAACGAGCGATAAAACCATAAGATTATTTTTTTGTCATGTAGGTGCTGGGTGGGGGGTTGGGGGAAGATATCCTGACCTGGACATTTTCCCCCCCCCACCCCAAACCCTGACTCAAACAACTTGTTCTCAGAAGAAGTTAATTTTCTCGCTGTCTCATGACTATATAAAGCAAAACAAGCGATAAAACCATAAGATTATTTTTTTGTCATGAAGGTGCTGGGTGGGGGGGGGGGGGGGGAAGATATCCTGACCTGGACATCTTCCCCCCCACACCAAACCCTGACTCAAACAACTTGTTCTCAGAAGAAGTTATTTCTCGCTGTTTCATGACTATATAAAGCAAAACGAGCGATAAAACCATAAGATTATTTTTTTGTCATGTAGGTGCTGGGTGGGGGGGGGGGGGGGGGGGGGGGGGGGGGGGGGAAAATATCCTGACCTGGACATCTTCCCCCCCACCCCAAACCCTGACTCAAACAACTTGTTCTCAGAAGAAGTTAATTCTCGCTGTCTCATGACTATTTAAAGCAAAACAAGCGATAAAACCATAAGATTATTTTTTTGTCATGAAGGTGCTGGGTGGGGGGGGGGGGGAGATATCCTGACCTGGACATCTCCCCCCCCACACCAAACCCTGACTCAAACAACTTGTTCTCAGAAGAAGTTAATTTCTCGCTGTTTCATGACTATATGAAACAAAACGAGCGATAAAACCATAAGATTATTTTTTTGTCATGTAGTTGCTGGGTGGGGGGGGGGGGGGGGGGGAAGATATCCTGACCTGGACATCTCCCCCCACCCCAAACCCTGACTCAAAAAACTTTTTCTCAGAAGAAGTTAATTTCTCGCTGTTTCATGAATATATAAAGCAAAACAAGCAATAAAACCATAAGATTATTTTGTTGTCATGTAGGTGCTAGGTGGGGGGGGGGGGGGGGGGGGGGAGATATCCTGACCTGGACATCTTTCCCCCCCCCCCCACCCCAAACCCTGACTCAAAAAAGTTGTTCTCAGAAGAAGTTAATTTCTCCGTTTCATGACTATATAAAGCAAAACGAGCGATGAAAACCATAAGATTATTTTTTTGTCATGTAGGTGCTGGTGGGGGGGGGGGGGGAAGATATCCTGACCTGGACATCTCCCCCCCCCCCCAAACCCTGACTCAAAAAACTTTTTCTCAGAAGAAGTTAATTTCTCGCTGTTTCATGAATATATACAGCAAAACAAGCAATAAATCCATACAATGATTTATTTGTCATGTAGGTGCTAGGTGGGGGTGGGGATATCCTGACCTGGACATCTCCCCACCCCCCCCCCCCACCCCAAACCCTGACTCAAACAACTTTCTCTTGGAGAAGCTAATTTCTCGCTGTTTCATTACTATATAAAGCAAAATAAGCGATAAAACCATAAGATGATTTTTTTGTCATGTAGGTGCGGGGTGGGGGGGGGGGGTGGAATATCCAAGCCTGGACGTTTGAAAGAAAAGAAAAAATTTGAATTAAAAAAAAACATTTTTCTGGTCATTTCATGAACAGACAATCAAATTCGTGAAAAAACTAATTTTGTCACTTTTTTTTTTAAAATAAAAAAAAAATTAATAATTTTTTTTTTTAATCTCCAAAAACATTTTTCTGGCCATTTCGGAACCAAACGATATCATATGAGTGAAATTAGTTTTTAGTCGTACATGGGGGGGAAGATATCCAGGGTGGGGGGGAAGATATCCTAGGACATCTTCCCCCCCGGGGGGGAAGATATCCTGGGGGGGAAGATGACGTGTTACACCGGGTATTACATTTGTATTAAAGTTGTAAATAAGTTAATATATATTGATATATTATATTTCTTAAGTTCAGATTATGATATATTTCAGAGTTATGTCCATCAATTTTGACATTTAGATTACTTTAGGCACGTTTGTTAGCAAAGATAATAGCCATGCAGTATATCACACTAGTTGGTTTGAACGACGAACCGGCGAATTCATAAATAACAATAATGAACTGTTTTCACAATCTGGATATTAAAGTTTCTCTTATTCTCTGAGTTCATCTCACTATCTCTGGAGTTTGGGAAACCCTTAGAAGCCGTTATTGTCCCCATTCATATCCTATCAAAACAATAGAAGCAGGTTGTTTACACAGTAACCAGTCGACTAATCACACCTCACACTTCAGAGGGTGAGATGGCTTCAGTGTGATAGATAATCACTTTCATATGCCGACCACATACCGTATATAAGCAGTGCAATATTTATCTGACATCATTCAAATTCTTTTTTTGAAAATTTTTGCTTCCGGCCACTCAGGGGAAGAATTTTTTTTGTATAAATAGGTTTATTGCAAATAAAATATGCAAAGAGCCAGACAACAGGTCCGAAGACCTATATAAGTCCGACTCAACAAAATATAAATTACAAAACATATTCACGTGATTAACAAAACAAAATTAAGTGCATACTGTACAGTTGATTCAGGAGTCCTTGGGTGGTAAGAAGTTACATATTCAGGGGAAGGATCCTATGTAATTATGTATTTGTTTTATCACATTATCTGTATTGTGTGCTCTGGTGGGGTCGATTCGTCACTTCTCAATGGAATTTTAATGAAATGGAATTTAATCATTTCCAATCGAGTGCCAACCATTCTCCGTGTCACTCCCAATGAAATTAAGTCATTGTTTCGTCATATTACATCATATAATGCTTAAGTGCTTAAGATCCGTGACCTATGGGATTCCTACACAGCAGATCCACAAGAACTGACGACAGGTGCATTCCTGAAGAAATGTGCTAGATTATATCTTAAGAGCAAAGCATAGAGAGGAGCGGCGGCCAACTGATTGTGGAGAATAATTCATCATCCATTCATTCATATTCCGTTATATTAGTCGTCGTATTTTTACATATTCATTCACGTATTCAATAAATAATTATCACTGCTACCCAACTATCCAATCTATCTCTCGACAACCCTTTGGCTTAGAGAGAGAGGGAGAGGAAAGAGAGGGAGAGAAAGCAAGCAAAACGACAACTTAAATAAGACATTATCCCTTGGGGCGAGCTGGCCCGGGGCGAGCTGGCTCGGGGCGAGCTGGCCCAGGTCGACTGGGGCGAGCTGGCCCTGGGGCGAGTGGGCCCGTTTCCAATTACTATTATGTCAATAAACTGATTCATTAACATCTTTATTTGTTGTTACATGTATAAAATGATTACATACCATCATTATCACACACAAAAAAAACATTAAGAAAAAAACCCATTTTGTGAACGTGTTGTTTTTAATTTCCCATCCCATAATTTTATAGATAAATATGTATGGGAGGCCAGACCAAACACATTCCTTGTTATTTCCATTACAGAATGGATATGTATGGGAGGCCAGACCAAACACATTCCTTGTTATTTCCATTACAGAATGGATATGTATTGAGTACGCAATTGTGGTTAATACTTTATTTTAATTTAAACGAACATGATAAAAACAACAATTACAACAACAACAACATTAATAAATCACATTTACGGAATCCAGTTTACAAATTCGGTTATAGCACACTGTCGTCGCCTCTTGCTAACTATTTTCTGGAAACGTTTCTGCAAATAGTACAGCGCATTCCAGTCCATTGTGTCGTCATCGTCGTTTTCTTCAAAAAACTGTCTCATGTTACTGAATCCCTCGGTCATCTGCATGGGCATTATTGGAACAGTATATTCAGCGTCATCGTCGTCAGATTCGGGAGCTGCGGGTCGGATTTCACTTGCTATCTCTTCATCGGACGGGCTGCCGAAACAATCTACCACTTCATCGGTCGTGATGAATTCCTGGATGTCTTCTTTTGAATATCCATCGGGGATGGTGATGTCCTCCAATGGATCTTTGTCTTCAACGGTTGTCGGGTTGTCGTCTTCCGATTTTCGGAAGCCGCCCTTCCTGAAGCAATTGGCTATCGTCTCCTGCTTCACGTCTGACCAACATCGATTCAGCATGTGCATAGATTCCAGGAGGTCGATAGTCTTCGTTATTTGACTGGCTGTTGAGTTGGTGTCTGTATCAATCATGTCGATGACCTTCCTGACCACTTGCTTTCTGTACAACTGTTTGAGGTTGGCGATGATTCCCTGGTCGCATGGCTGAATAATCGAGGTTGTATTTGGCGGAAGGAATGCGATCTTTATATTGGTCAGCTCCTTCGCAGAGTCGGGTGGGTGTACCGAGCAGCTTCTTTGCGATTTCTGTCTGAATTTTTGCTCTAAAAGCTTAATAACTTCGTACTTGTCAGCCAAGGAAAGGTCGTTGCGTTTTCGTTTTGAAGACATGATGAATGATATGCTGTACACTGATAACCAATAGCCTTTATACTGAGAAATGTTTTGATAAAACCCCGACAATAAATCATAGTGAACCATTGTTACACTAATGAGTTGAAATCATTGTAAAAACACGACACCATGTGTGTCGGGATGAGAAACAAAGACCGTGTTGTTTTAGTCTTTGTGTCTAACTTGGGGAAACAGTGATGTCAACCAGCTGTTCAGTGAATGATAAGCCATCACTATGTAAACATGTTTCTCTTCATTAAATTATTGTCGGCTCAGAAACAAAGAGATCACTGTGTTGGCCTTCTTTTTGTGTCGGCGACCTTGACACTTTATTGATAGAATTCGCGGAAGCGTCCTTTCACATTCAATAGGAATTCTAACTGCAAGTGTTTACAATCGTTTTTATTTTTACACAAAACAAATATACAAGCTTTAATAATTCATATAATTCACACAGAAATAAGGAAACATACAGGAAATGTTTGTGAACAGAAGCATGTTAGAAGAAATAGAAAAGCACTTTCGGTTTCGGTTTAGTTCACTTCCTTGTTGGGGGAATTCCCGGGAATCTTCCTTTCACATTGAATTCTCAGAATTGCAACTGGAACTTCAGGTGTTTACAAACTCAACAAACAACCAAATAAATATTCAAATTTTAATAAATCATACAATTCACAAATAAATATGTAAACATACAGGAAATGTGTGCCAACAGAAGCATGTTACTGAGAAGAGATAGAAAACCACGTGTGTTATGAAATTGAAAATTGCCGTCTTCGCTTTCGCGATGGTCATCTTCAACAACTTTGCATTAAGTTTTCCCATAAAAAACGTTTTTCAAGGTAAATAATTTTACAAATTGCTATAATTTCGACACCATCAGGTGACTTTTTACCCCTTCTCATCAACATTTTTGGCGATTTTCGTATGCATAAAAACGGAATAGAGTCCGACCCTTATGCAAATAAACGATTAAAAAATAGTCTTTTTATGAGAAAATGGTTTGGTGCATGCATATTTTATGCAGATAGCCGAAATATGCATTTAAACGATATGCAATTAACTGAAATTCAACCAAAAGTCTTTTTATTAGATGTGAATGAATCATATAAACCAATAATTTACAAGAGTCGTAAAAAGATTTCCGATAAAAGCGCAAAATATAAGCAATTACGTCACGTTGTTTGTCGATTTTCGTGCAAAAAAACACATGTCTCTTGTTGTCGATTTATTAAATGTTTTCATTGACAACCAATGAAATCAATTATTAGAACCATGCTATTGTGTGAACTGATTTCATTGGCTCAAGTTTAGGGGTGGAGTTTTCCATTGATGATAATTAGATCACAGAAAACTGGCGCCTTCAAAACGGTGCACAGTGGGCTAACTTTGCCGTAAGATGTTGGCTTTTTTGCCAGCAGGTGCCCTAAATACGCTGCTTGGAATATTTTTTTGTTTTGTTGATATAAGTACCATATTACTTTATACTCGGTAAATATATATGAATACACACAAATAAGCTTCCCAAGATGAATTTGAGATATTTGCATGTGAACTGTGAACAAGCCTTTATTTAGAAGCACTCGAACTGGGCTGACTTGATGTCAAACTGGGAGATAATTACATTTTATATTGATTTCTATCGATCGATCAGTCGATAGTATTTTTGCGTGGCGTATTTGGAATCTTGAACAGATGGCTATATAAAATAATGCAAGATGTAAATAAGTGCCTCCATTGTCATTGTCATGCAGTTTTGGTTGATTAAAAAAATTATTATAAACTTATTTGTTCACGACTGAAGTGACAATCATAATGGAACTCGACAGGAAAAACATCCCAGCGGCCAGTTCGGTAACCGTTACGATGAGATTTTGCTGCGCTGTGGCTGTTTTAACTATGACTGGGAAAACAAGTTTTTATTGCACTATTTGAAAATATAAACTCACCACCCAAGAAATGATACATATTCCAATATAAATATCAATTCAAGTTGACATTGTGTGATATAGATTACCCTCGCAGTCACGCATCACGCAATCAACAAGGAAGCGTCTCTGACAACAAATTCAGTCTTCATCGCGACAACGTGTTTCTATTTCGTTTGTTTACATTTTGTTGGCAAAAACAGCATTCTAAGTCAAAATTTTGCAAATCTAAAGCATAGCAATGGAAAAAAATGTTTAATATGTGGCCTTAATTATCTTAAACATCAACAGAACAAACACAATCAATGTAAATCGTCAGTATTCCTCTTTATTCGCGTGTTGAAAATGAAAATATTAAAGCCGTCAAAAGACGATACGGACGCTACAACAAAAGACGTCAAAAGCCGTTACATTGGAATAAGGGTTAAAACATACTGCACGCTCAATTTAATATATAAATGCAATTATCGACTTGGGATCTGGAGTCGACTTTTGGAGAACAATTCATCGATGCCGACTAATCGACAAATCATTTCAACGCTACTTCTGCATTATCAAAGGATCCTACAAAAACACCGAGTCATTACTTCACATCCCATTGGATTTACTCTGATATCTAGAGGTTTGAAATATAAGTAACACATCCTTTGATTATATTGATTTGATACCTCTTTGATTGATCCAACAACTAAGAATGGAATAAGATGTGTATAATTCACAAGGATACAAGTGGATACTATTATACATCTTTATTTTTTAAGAAAAACTGGAAAAAATAATCTTCTCCAATTCTACAGGATATAAAGACGTGATTGTATTCAAATTACAAATGTTCAAAAATTGGGGTGGTCTTATCCCGAGGACCACCCCATTTTTTGTTTAGGGTAAAAAACCAAGACTGGCTCTTCTTCGAGGCTGGGCTTATTGACGGCTGTATACAGTGAAATTTTGATAGTTCTAAGCATTTCCAGACAGGGGTCTTGATTCATTTTATAACCAGGAAACTATATAAAACTTGTTATAGGAAGTTGATAGACCAACAAGTTTTGTTGTTGAAATCTGGGTTTTTCCTCCAAAATTCAACATTACTAAAATATTCACCTCCAAACATGGTGTTAAGCTGAGATGATACAGAACTGGCAGCAGAAGTTGTGGCGGCAGATGAGCTGACTATTGTCGTCAACAAACTGGAAATGAACATAAAATTGCAATACAAGCTCAATATAATTATTCTCACAGTACATCATATATCTTTTGTTAGTCCTATTCTGAATTGGCACAGCTCATATATAAATGTGGGTTGCATATTGCATTGAATATGATTCATAATCTGAATGGAAAAATAGGAGAATTTTCTGCAGATCTAGTAACTAAAATTAGTTCTCTACTTTCTTCATGTCACAAGGAATACACAAATTCAAAGTTATTTCTTATTTGCCTGATTTGTATTTCACCATATAATAATAATACAAGGATAGTGTTATTAATTCATGAGCCTGTAGAATGTTCAATTCTGACTTTATTATATGCTTGATCCTATCTGCATTATCTTCATTATATTCTAATGACTATGATCTTCTTTTGTGTGGAATGGACACAAAGAGGCATAATAGCAATATTTTATATTACATTCAATTGTTGTCATTCAAGTCTGCAAAGTTTTGAAGCAAAAGTTGAAAATAGTTCAGTAGTTTACGCCTTTCTTTACTAATTACTCATTGACGACTAGTTCCCTTAGGAATGCTCAGATAATAAGTTCATAGATAGGTCATTTGTAGAACTTGTCATGTGAACAATTCCTACCAATTAATAGAAATCCTTCTGTACTTACAGTATCTGTCTGTCGTCTGCTTGCGTTTTCAAATGACGACTTCAGATGAATAATAGTCTTTTAAATAAACCATTCCGATGTATACTGTTCATAACTGAATGGGAGAATCCCTTCAGTATAGAAATTGTTAAGATAAAATTATCCAAAAATCTCACAATCCTCTAAGTCAGCAAATTATATTTCTTTAATACAGTCTACATGATTTACAAACTCACTTTGATGAGACTGCATTTGATGAAGTAGCTGTAGTCGCTGTAGAAGGTGGTTCACCAAGAGGAAGGTTTATTAGGGAGACTTGTGTTACTGCAAAAAAAAAAACAGTATGACTAAACTATTTAAATTTCACTAAAATATTGAACAATCATGCGATGGCACTGCTTTATACATAAATGTTTGATCCTGATTTTAAAAGATTTGTGCAATTCAGAAACTTGCAGCAAATTTTACAGGGTCTAAAATTTTAACAAAGTTGTCCTTTTACATGTACTACAGAAATTACTGTAAAGGGTGGGTGATGAATACCCCATGGGTGGACATTTTTTTTCAAATTGAAAATTATACATTTTTCTAGAATGTCCCAAACCTCGAGTAGCAAGGGCAACATCAAATTTAATCACAAATCGCAAATGGGTTCCAATTTGGATTATATATATTTAATATCTTTTCTGAACATAGAATTCCAGTAATCGTAGAAATACCTGCCTCCCTCTTTGATTTGAAAAAAAAAAAGTGTTGACTATTACAAGCTATTTTCATGTGGTATTGAGTAAATTTTTTAGGGAAGGTGGATAATACGATGACAAAAAATAATAAAATTTTACCTATTGGCTGCTGAACAACTGCCGAGAGAATTGCAGAAGTTGATAAGGCTGTAGTCACAGTTGGTTGCACATCCATACTTTCAAGTTGACCAATGACAGGTATCGGTGATGACGAGTGCTGAGGAAGACCAAATGTTGATGTTTCTGTGACAGCCAGAGGAATAGTTGTTGCGAGGGGTGGTAGGGCGGGAGATTCCATCTGATCAGCATTGTCTGATAGTAACAACGGCAATGTTGAATTTGTCCAACGGCTCCTAAGTGGCTCCCGTCTGAAACACAAATAAGCCTGATGACCCAGCTTTCCATTCCAACTACTAGAACTTATTGGAAACTGCATTTACCAAATTTTTATTAACAATATGATGGTTGACTGATGAATAAGAAGATTCTTCCATATTGAGACATTAATTAACTTTATTTGAATTTCATTTCAGTCATAACAATGAGTAGATTGTCTCTCCCATCATGCAGTGTTTGCGCTGTCGGTGGCCAAATTGGCCAATGGCCAATCTTTTTCAAATTTGGCTAATAAAAATTTCATTTGGCTAAATTTTTGGCCAATTTTTTTTTACCCCAAATGGGATGGAAAGCATGGAGCCGGAAAGCTAATTAAAAAGCGCTGAATAGAAGTTAGGTGACGAATGTATTTCATACTTCGGAAATATCGTACCGTAACGGTCCAATAAATATGCGGATATTTGTTTATATGCAGTTGATAACACAGACTATGTAGACATGTATTCTTTGAAGAGAGTTTATATCAGTGAGCACAATGAATAGGTGAATACCTATAGTGATGACGCTGTTGTTTTATGGAGTGTTTTTGTTATGTCCAATAAATTGGTGGATCGGAATAGTATCCATCATTCACATTCACTGAACATAATCAAACTTCACAAGACGGCAACAGGTAAGCTCTAACATTTAACCAGGCTAATCGTCAAAACACTTAATTTGTACACTGGTTGTGTAATTTTTTGTTGATTAGGCAGTCTAAGATAAAATACCTAAATGCGTTGTTCCTTAATTGTGTGCACAGGCAAGCAGTTCTTAACTCAATGGTTACGTAATGTGTCATAAACAGCATCCCATCTAATAACAAACTGGCTTCACATCATAAAAGGTTTCAATACAATAGATATTCAAGAGTTATCACCTTACTATAACAAGTGCACCGCTGGGCGGAGGTAACGCCCCCGACTGTACAATCAGAGAGGATTTTTCTTATTTTTGTGCAAATGCTTATTAAATGGCACTTTGTAAAGTGATGTTATTCATGAGTAAACAATCCAAAATCAAGTTATCATCTGGAAACCAAAGAAAGTAGCAGAAAACCTGAATTTTCTAAGTCCAAAAAGGGGCGTAACTCTGGAAAAAATGGGCGGACGAAACCACGGCTATGGGGAAATCTTGTCCCCCCGGCTGGTCTATTGGCATACCAAATATCAACTGAATTGAATTAGCGAAACCAAAGTTATGAGTTGAAACGTTCGTATGCCACAGAAAACTGAATTTTCTAAATCCAAAAAGGGGCGTAACTCTGGAAAAAATGGGCGGACGAAACCGCAGTTATGGGGAAATCTTGTCCCCCCGGCCGGTCTATTAGCATACCAAAGATCAACTGAATTGAGTTAGCGAAACCAAAGTTATGAGTTGAAACATTCGTACGGACAATTTTCTAAGTCCAAAAAGGGGTGTAACTCTGGAAAAAATGGGCGGACGAAACCGCAGTTATGGGGAAATCATGTCCCCCCGACTGGTCTATTAGCATACCAAAGATCAACTGAATTGAGTTAGCGAAACCAAAGTTATGAGTTGAAACGTTCGTACGGACGGACGGAAGGACGGACGGACAGACGGAAGGACGGACGGACGGAAGGACGGACGGACGGACGGAGGGCTCCACTATATACCCCCAAATCTCCATCGGAGATCGGGGGCATAATAAGCAATAGTTAGCGACCGTCATGGGGTCAGCGACATAGAGTTATTACAATTGGTCTAGCGGATTTATGTGATTATAATGTTAGTTTCATGTTTGCGTCTGAACAAATGTTGAAGGAGAGTTAAAAACATGAAGGAAATACAAGTAACAACCATTAGCCAAAGCAGAACAGTTCATAATCTCCGCGATGAAAAATTTCTAAATTTTCACTGGGCTTTTTGCATATGGTCGGATGTGAAGTCCCGCCACATTTTTTATTAATGCTTTACATGAATTGATCTGTCTGTGCAATATAACGCATATCTATGTTCATACAAGCAGTCGCCGGTATCCACCGCCGAATTGTGCAGTTGGGGAAGTGCATTCTCAATAATGTTTGCGTTCTCAGTATGTGCTAAACAAGAGGTGGGATTTTGTCAAAAAGCCTGGCTTGCGAACTCATTTTTGTGACGTCGTCCATTTGCACACAAAAAAATAAACAAAGTCCAATAAGTCCGCTGAAAATATCCGGCCGGACGTGGTTGGTGAACTCGTTCTAGAAACTGGTTAAGTGAACTCATATACCAAATATCATTGAAATCAGTTGACATTTGTGGAAATGAGCCCTGTGACGTCGTCTATTTGCTAAATTCGACAAAAATAATAAATAAAGTCTGAAAATATCCGGCCGGATCTGGTTTGCGAACTCATTCTAGATACTGGTCATGTGAACTCATATATCAAAAATCTTTTAAATCCGTTGACAATTGTGGAAATGAGCCCTGTGACGTCGTCTATTTGCCATTTGGTAAATTCAACAAAAATAATAAACAAAGTCCAATAACTCCAGTAAAAATATCCGGACGGACCTGGCTTGTGAACTCATTCTAGGTAATGGTCAGGTGAACTCATATACCAAAAATCTTTGAAATCCGATGACATTTGTTCAAGTTATGGCTCTTACAAATTCGGGACAGACGGACGGAACCCATTTCTATATCCCCAGCAAATTTCATTTGGCGGGGGATAATATTACTGTTTTTAAAGTTGTTCTTGTGTTGTTTTAGTTATGTTTTTATTCTGAGTAACAAATAAAGTTTAAAACAAATATTTTAGTCATTAATTGTGAAGCGCCGAGAAAATGAGAATTTAATTTGGCCAAAAAACATTTAGCCAAATTTGGCTAATCAAATTTTCATTTGGCTAAACTTTTGGCCACAAGATTGTTCGGTCCAGCGTGAACACTGTCATCATGTAATCAACTGCCAATGATCTTAAGACTTGATCTCTGTAGATTCTGTCCTGAATAAGCTTCCTAACGATGCGTAATACTAATCTTGACCGATTTCAGACAAGAAATGTCTTTCAAAATGCTCAGAAATTTCACTTTGCAAATTCATGAGCTATCTACCAAATATATACTTACAATGGTACAACAGATGTATTGGGTGGAAGTTGCTGAGGCGTTGTTAGAGTTTCCGCTCCTGTTCCCAGACCAGCCACACTTGAGATTGTATTGAGTGTATTAGCAGGACTATTGACGGCAGTTGCTGCAACACTACTGGTGCTAACTGGTGCTGTCAATACAGCCTCAACCATAGCTGATGCCAGCTGCTCTGCAGCGGCCACAGCTTCACTTAATGCTAGAATACAAATTTTAGTCACACTGTAAGTTTGAATATTCACAATTGTACGTACCATATTAACCCTTTTCCCAACAGCACATGTAGTTAAACCAATTCATATAGCCAACGTCACCAGGTATGAAGGTAATTACGTTAGACAACAGGAATTTGACGTTATAATATCATTGGGTGTTCCCCACACTGGCCACAGGTATATGTGCCATGTGTATCATCCGATAAGCAACAACAAACATGCTTTCACTTAAGTGTCATCTGTGAATACGATAATGGAAACATAAACCAATAGACGAACTAAATATGTGCATATAAACAACAGTTTATCTTCATTTTATCACACATGTGAGTCAAAAATGACGTTTTATGCAAATTTACGGTATGCCTATGCGAGTATGTCCTTTAAGTTTGTTTACCCACGGACTCGTGTCCTGATTGAAAAAATTATTCATGATTTTTGAAAACAAAAAAGCGTATTATAAATAACATAATTAAACCAAATGTCTTTATATTTTATGTGCATTAATCATATAAACCATGATTTGACAAAAGTCGTAAAAAGACTTCCAATAAAGCGCAAATTAATTTATTAGCAATTACGTCACGTTGCTTTGTGAAAGTTTGTAAAATTTCGTGCAAAAACCACATGTTCAAAGGTCACTTTTTGTTGATTCTAAGAATGTTTTCATTGACAACCAATGACATCAATGATTAGAAGTTTGAACTGATTTCATTGGCTCAAGTTTAGGGGTGGAGTTTCCCCATTGATGCTAATTAGATGACAGAAAACGAGCGCGAATTGTTCGAAATGGCAGTGGGCTAACTTAGTAAGACGTTGTCAGCAGGTGCTCGAATGTGTCGCTTGGGATATTCTTTGTTTTATCGACATTGCTTTGATATAAGTACCCTATTACTTTATACTCGGTAATTATATATGCATAGACACAAATAAACTTCCCAAGATGAATTTGAGATATCTGCATGTCAACTGTAAACTCGCCTTTATTTAGAAGCACCCGCATTGGGCTGACTTGATGTCAAACCAGGATATATCTACCTTCTTTTTTTTTATTGATTTCTTTCTCGATCGAAAAGGGTCGATGGTCTTTTGCGCGGTATATTTGAAATCTTGAACAGATGGATATATAAAAGTAATATCTCATCAATTTATTATACTAAATTTGTAGATAATATATACAAAAAAGTTTTAATTATGTTGTCAGAATCCCGCCGATAGCACAACAACGGCTGCGTCCGTAGTTACATTACAACAGGAAATAATATTCCGATGCTACGACATAACCTGAGTTCGCAGAGTAAATTTGTGCAATAAAAGCAGAAAGGTCCACTTTGAGTCATCAATTTGGAATTGCAATGTTCGAGTTCTCAAATTAAACAACAATTGTGACACTTAATGAATATGTTTTACAACATTTGGTTTGTGGAGAAGTTCACATACATTAAATATTGATCAAATTTCGTCTTCATGGAAAATTGGCTACCAGTGAACCACGTGTTTCTGTTTCGTTTGTTTTAATTTTGTCAGCCAATACGAGACTGAGAACATACTCTATGTCAACATTTTTTAATATTTAGGAAGGCAAGGTGGAAATACGTGCCTTCATTATGATGTTAGTCCATTAAAAAAAATATTATTATAAAAATCTTTTTTAACGGGTGAAGTGACAATCATAATGGAACTCGACAGGAAAAACATCCCAATGGCCAGTTCCGCAACTGTTATGTCACGCTGAGATTTTGCTTAGCTGTGGCCGATTTAATTACGACTGGGAAAATTTTTCATATTGCACTATTTGGAAATATAAAATCACCACCTAAGAAATAATACATAATCCAATATAAATATCAATTTCAAGTTGTCATATTTTACATAGATTACCCTCGCGGCCACGCATAACGCAAATCAACAAGGAAGCGTCCTGACAACAACTTTCGTTTTCGTCGAAACAACGTGTTTCTATTTCGTTTGTTTTCATTTTGTCGGCCAAAACAGTATTCTAAGTAAATATTTTGCAAATCTAAAGCTTAGCAAAGGAAGAAAGGATTTAATATGTGCCCTTCATGATCTTAACCATCAGCGGAACAAAACACAATCAATTTAAATCGTCATTATTACTCTTTATTCGAGTCTCATATCCGAGTGTTGAAAATGCAAAAATTAAAGACGTCAAAAGACGATATGGATGCTACAACAAGATGTCAAAAGCCGATATGGATGCTACAACAAAAGACGTCATAAGACGATACGTTGGAATAAGGGTTAAAACATTTACCTTACTCGTACATGATTCTTGCAGCTACTTTCATATGAAATTTAAGGGCTTTCAAGGACTATTTGGTGTCAAAAACAATGGTTATCAAGGAGATACATATACAAGTACTAAAATTCAAGGGTTTTCAAGGATCCACGGTGAGCTGGAAAAAGTAGGGTGCTGTGATACCAGAATTTATTCCACACCTGTGGGCATGAGACTCCTGTATTCAAAAGAATACAGACAATTGAATACATAATATCACATGAGGAACACGAGTCGGAACTACTTCAAGTTGGCATTATTTCCAAAGAATGATGACGTACTTAACCCTTCCATAACTGGAGCTTCCTGAAATTTTGCACATTGCTTATTATAAAAACTTTAGTGGAAAATTGTCAATTATAATCTATTATTAATATAAACATTAGGTTCAATTTTAAATAAGTTGCATCAGGTATCAAACCATAACTCATCATACCAACATGAGATATTACCAAAAAAATATAACTAACTTGCAATAAAATTTATATGAACTGATCATGAATGCGATTGATAATATACACATTCTGTATCTGGTGTGTTTCATCCACCAAGGAAACTGACAAAATACACATCTCCTTTATTGTGATTTAAATCTTATGAAAACCAGTAATTATCTGTGCATCGCCCGAAGCGGATCTTTGATGTTATGTAGCTCTGACTTATAATCCACTTGAGGTATACAACACTATGTATTATGGCTGGTATTCCACTGAATACACATGTCTCATGTGAACAGGTGAGGAATAATTATACGATAATACCATAGTGTGTTTATAGATGTGTGTTATCTCAACTTCTAACGAGTTGAGATTACACACATCTCAAAACAAACTATATTATTGTTCTATTTATGATTATCTTATGCCCACCTCAGTAAATTAAGTTGGCATAACAAGCAATGTGTATAATTAACTATGGGTCTATGAACAACAAAGCAAGAATATTATAAAAGAACATACATATTTCTCTAGTTGTGTTCTCCGTAGTCAATTGGGCTGGATTAGAGGTCACAACTGCTGATGTTGTTATACTGTTATTCCTCGTCACAGGAGTCATTGTGGTGTTAGATCCTGATGAACTTGTTGTGGAAGTCTTGGAATAAAAGTCATATAAAGCATTACAAAAATACTACATGAAATTAAAAATAGTTACGTGAAAATTATCAATAACTTAACAAATGGCAAAACCAATTATTTATCTTCAACCCAGTAAATAGAATCTCTTCACAAATCAGATGTTTTTGCTTTAAACAAAACTGACTTATAGTCTGGTCGATAAAAGGTTTGACCTAGAAAAAATTTGGACTAAGTTGGTTTGTATACCATTTTGAAGAGGAATATATCCTCTATAACATTTCCAAAATCCGCTTTGAGCATTTTTTGTAATTAAAGATGGCGTCCAATATGGCTTCCATTTCCTTATAAGTCAGCTTGATGCAATTATAGTGAGAGCATCGTGTCATATGTATACACATGTATACATTTTTGTGAACCTAAGACATAACGCCACCTTCATGTGCCAAAATTGGAACTCACCATCCAAGATGGCCGCCAAAATGGCAACCGGAAGTGGATTTTTTACGTTTGTTTTACTAATATCTTTAAGATAAGTTTCTGTGGTTTGGAACTGGTTGAGAATTGTGACTTTATTTTGTATTTAGCATGTTAACTGACCATTGGAGCAATGGAATATGTTGTTCGTGTGGTCCACACCCCTTCCGATCACTCAAAAATTCGATTTTACAAAACGCGGTATAACATTTCACAAAAGATCCCCATTGGGATTCTAGTCATATTTCATCAAGAAGTGGGAAGAACTGTGCAATGTAAGTGATGCATTCTATATCTTATTGATATTTGAACTCAATGGTACCAAAATTGTCATTTTGGCTCAAAATGGCTGCCAAAATATGGAAAATGGTAATTATTATCCCAGCGTGCCATGCATCCGCTTACAAGTTGTGGTGATGCACACGCTTGACTATTATGTCTTATATAGCTTGACCACTAACATTTCTGATGCACCTTGGGTATTTGTTACTATTTTAACCACTGAAATTACCAGAATTATTCGAAATTTTCTGTCACAAACCTGATATCAAAATCGGGAAAATATCGCTGTTCAGGTTTGAGCCATTTTTTAAAAGTAAAATGGAACTATGTTTGGTATCAAAGATGTCTATTGTTACATGTGTCACACTGAGGTGTTTTAGACAAAATTACTCAAGATGGCTTACAAAATGGCAACCAAATTTGGTAAACATATGTGTATATTTGTGGTGTATATGTATACATAATCAATTGTGACTCACATGCTACCTAATCAACTAAATGTTCTATTCTGGTTGTCCCGGTACCCTACGAGGCATGAACAGTTAATTTTGAGGAATGCAATATGGATTTTGCCAAAAAACTTCCTTGTTTTTGAACGGAAATGGGCAGAATGTTGAAACGGAACTGAGAGGGATCATATTATGTGGCTATTCGGGCCCATTAGCATCAACACTAATCAACTTAATACAGTGTGTATGTCTGTTGACTGTATGGTCATAGGCGAGGTGAGTAGGTATACATGGAATTATTGTATTCATGAATGATGTGAATAGTTATACAATGTGTGACTATATGGTCATGGATGGGGTGTCCATGGTGAGATGTATAGGTATATGGGTCAATATTTCAAAAGTGTGCATTTCGGGTAAATAACAAACTAATTTTGAAACTAGAATACTGAAGAAAGTTAAATACTCATTATCATTATACATGGTTGGCAGGTACAAGAAACATGTGCAGCAGTGCTAAAATGTCACTGTGGTTGCCATGGCAACCATAAGTAACCAACCATGAGCCAAATGTTTGTCATTTGTGTTACTATCAACCAAGGGTGTAATGCTCTATAAACAGAAAAGTTATTCTGACCAAAACTCATCATGCTTAACAGGTAGGTCATACCTACTGACTTCCACATATGAGACATATGGAGAATGATCTACATGTTAAGATATGGTCTGTTATCGCTGTTATATGATAAAATGTTATAAATTTGGTCTTTGTTTGTTTTTGCAAATAATGTGGTCATGAATAATTTCCCAATCAAACTATAGGTAGGAGATAAAGTCTATTTGTCTCTACCTGTGGCAGAAAAAGGAGAGAAACAATCCTCACTGGTTTTCTTAGGAGATACATTTTATTACGGTAACACCAATGACATGAGGGTAACACCAATGACATTTTTGGATTTTTCTTTAGAAATCATTCTCCCTTCCTTTAAAAAACACAATATGGCGATTCCAAGGTAATGGACGTACCATTCAGAATGGTTTTGGAGATAACAAAATTCACAATTTTCTATCCTTTTATATAATGTCTTCAAAAGGGACATTGTCAGAAAAAAGAACAATTCTTTAAAAAAAATTGCATTTTTTTCTCTCCAAAATGGAATTGCCCAATAGGGCAATATTTCAAACAGATAACAGATACATAACATTTAAAAGGGAAATAATAGTACCACAGGTGTGTGAACACTAAAAATTGGCTATACATGTGTTGCATCAAGCAGTATGAATGCAATATAATCAGATTTATACAGTTGGAAAATTCATTTCTGACACATTACCCCTGTGGTTGGAAATTTCACACCAACAATAGGTTTAAATTGTACTTGGAGTTTGATTTTCCAACAATTTATTAGTGGGGAATTAGCTGTATTTAGACCGAACTTTGCCTATTTTTCTAGTTTTTTTTTCTCAAAATTTTGGACTGACATAGCGCCATCGGTTCATTCGGTTGGAAATTTTCCAACCTCAGGGGCGGTGTCAGGTTGGAAAGATTGATGACAGTCTATATATGCTAGGATTTTGCTAGGATTTTGCAATTTCCATCATGTTCAGATTTCAATATTTTCTCCCACTGGCCAACCCATGGTCCGGAGTGTCTCCTGTTCCCGGTCAGTGAACAACTTCTAATTAATTTAAGAAAAACAAATTGGGGTGTACATATGTACGTGAATTCACCTGCCGTTAGACCACTTTATTTTAGGATTTTGCAATTTCCTAGATCAGATCTCAAAATTGTCTCATAATAGCCAAGTGAATTATGTTCCTCCCCTGACTAATGTCCACAAGACTACTGATCCATTTAGAATATGCTACTGTCCAGGCTTGTGAGGGAACAGTTAACAGTTGGGAGAAAATCAAAGAACCCAAGTGGGGGAGGAGGTGCAATTAATGCAAATGAAACTACACAAACTTGTGAGTTTGGTTAAGTTCAATGGGGTGGGGGGAATTTCAAGGTGAACACCCCTCCCTAACAGAGATTAAGCCACGCCCTGGCGGACATTAACACATTAATTGTCTTGTCACTTTATAATTTTAACTTTAACACTTCTTCAATTTTTAACAAAACTGATTTGTTTTGTATATAGAGGTTCAAAACCCTGAAAATATCTTCGAGACTATTTCATTGGCAACTTAAGAACAAATTACGATGATTTATATTTGTAATGTCATTGGTGTTACTTTTTGTGGTAACACCAATGACGGTAACACCAATGACATTTTTTAGGTAAAATGAAATTTTCAGATAGAAGTCAAGGAATTTTGTTTGCCATTTCTCAATTTCTTTTCTAAGAATCATTTAATGTATAAAATGCATATAAATCTGTTTTGTTCTATAACATAATTTTTACCATATTGCGGTAACACCAATGACAAGCAATTAACATACTCAAGGACATTTTGAAACTCTGTAATAAATTTTGAAAAACATAAACAGTTGATGCCACCACTTTAACTTTCCAAGCAATTACCTTGAAATATTCTACCAACCAGTGGTGTTATCTTATCCTAGACTGATTCTTATCATCTTATTAAGGAGGATTATCAATATGGTAACACCAATGACACAGAAATCAGTAACGGTGCAAAACAAGTAAAAATCTGAAATATGATGTCTTGTCACATGTTTTTGTGATTTATTTAAAAAAGAGCAGAGTTTTGTGATAAATAAAAATAATAAATACCTATCATTTGCTATATATTTATCTTGAGAATTTCTCATGAAATTAGGTTGGTATGACCAGTAACATCAATAAAACTGGTATGCGGCTCCAATACTGAGCTTGGAATAAATTTGGAATCTCAATAAGTTCACTTATAACAATTTTAAGTAACCCCCGTTGATACCACCATCACAAATAAATACAATTATTCCAGGTTATTAGTGTGCTAACTGACATGTGTTCATGTCAACCCAAGTAACACCATTTTGCACCTTTTTCAATATTGACCCATATAAGGAGTAGCTGTATGGTGATGTGTGAGGTGAACATGTTTACAGTGAGTGGCTCTGGTCATTGAAGTGGTGTGTGAGCATAACGAGAGCAGCTACACTGTCCTGTATGTATACATGGAGTGAGTGGTCAAGAGTGGGCTGTACAGGTGTACATTGGGTGGCTGTATTGTCATGGTTGGGTGTATATGTATACATATGTTGGATGTATGGTAATGGATGGGTGTATGTATAAACAGGGTGTTGTTGTATGGTTATGGGCAATGTGTATATACATGTGTGCATGGAATGACTGCACGGTCATTATTGAAGTGTATATGCATACCTGGAGTACACTTTGATGGCCACTGGCGGCTAGTGTATATAGAGAGTGACCTCATGGTGATATGTGGGATGCATATGTGGATATGTAGGGCCTATTGTATTGTCATTGGTGGTGTATACAAGCATACAGTGAATAGCTCAATGCTCATGGAAATGGTGTATAAGTATAAAGCGAGTGGCTGAATTGTCACGGTTGAGCTGTATATGCAAGTCTGAAGTGTACGAATGGCCGTGTTTGCGGGGTATTGGTACATCTAGAAGGGCTGTGTGGCCATTGATGAGGTATATATATACAACTGGAGTGACGCTGTGGTCATGGGTGAGGTGTATATGTATATCATGAGTGACTATATGGTCATGGTACGGCCAATATGTATATAGGGATTGACAGTATGGCAAAATTAATGTTGGGGTGAATTGATATACAAGGAGTGACTATGATCACGTATGTAGTTTATGCGTATACAGCGAGAGGCTGAATTGTCATGGGTCAGGTGTATACGCAAGTCTGGGGTGTATGAATGGCCGTGTGTGCGGTACGGGACATTGGTATATCTAGAAGGGATGTAAGGCCATTGGTGAGGTCTATAATTATGTATATACATGGAGTGACTCTATGGTTTTGGGTTGGTGTATATGTATATCTTGGGTGGCTATATGGCCACGGGTGTCGCAAATATGTATATATACAGGGAGTGAGACTGTATGACCACTGGTGAGGCAAATATGTATACAAGAAGTGATGTATGACCATGGATGTAGCGAACAGGTATACCAGGAGTTACTGTATGGTCATCGGTGGGTGTATATGTATATCTTTAGTGGCTATATAGCTATGCAAGTGGTAAATAAATATACATGGAGTGACGACTGTACGGCCTATGGTGGGGCGAATAGGTATACAAGACTGAAGACGTTACTTTGTGTTCGTGTATGTAGTGAGTATTTATATAGGTCGTGTGAGGTGTAGGTGTATACCGGGTGTGTCTGCATGGTTATTCACGGCTATAGGGCCATGCGTTGGTATATAGGTAAACCCAAGTGTGGCTGTATGGTAATGTGTATGTCTATACAGCGAGTGGCACATGGCCATTTATGTGGTGTTCATGTATATATGGAATGTCTGCATGCTCATGTGTGGTTTGTACTGGTGCACCTTTGTGTGACTATCGCTTTCCACAATAACTCAAGGAAATGTTAATCGATAGAAGTAATATCCGAGTGTTCTCCACATTAATTGCGTTTTATATGCAATGTGAAGAAAACGGTTTTCCTGACAAAATAGTTCATAAGTTAATCAATTGATGCTAATGGGCCAGAGTAGCCACATAATATGACCCATTTCAGTTCAGTTTCAACGTTCAGTCCGTTTCAGTTAAAAAACATGGACAGAATCCCAACAAGACAGTCAAAGACTGTGGGGTCGCTCACCAGACTGCAAAGACTGGGACTCTGGAGACCATAACAGTCAGAACTTTTCATAATCACTTTAAAAGAAGTAGATCTAAACAGGATATGTGGATAGAGAGGCTTCATGTATGTAGATCGGGGAATACCTACTTTTAAATTACCAACTGTACACTACTGATCATGCCCTCCCTCCTCTAGGTCATGTCCCTTCCTGACTGGGCTCCAGACTCTCAAGTCTTAGGTTGGAATTTCACAACCGACATCTCACAAACTTTCTCAATTGTTGGAAATTTCCAATCTCACAAGCGCCTTTTTATAAAACTATTTAGACATGTTTGAAGCCCAATTATCCATGGACCCAAAAACACTATATGTATGTCAGATTAATCAGTCAGATAGTTCCAAGGTAGATGTTATAATGCATTTTGTATTTTAATGATTTTATTAGACACAAAAGTGTTAAGTCCCCATAGCCCCGTCATTTCTTAACAGGTTGAATCATGTTAACAAAGATGAATCTCAGTCACTAAGGATCCTCCATACTATATGTAAGCTAAATAGTCCAACCTCTCTTGAGAAGACATTTTAAGTATTAGGCCAAAAAAAAAAACGTCTGTTTCCGGTACCCGGCCTGGCTGAGATTTTCTTGCCAGCCTCAATTTTTTTTTTTAATTTTCACGAAGTCCATAGTAACCCGTCTGTCTGAGTTAATGGCTATGGTTTCCCCCAATACCAACAGCAGAACTAACCACCAATCGCATACACACCTGACGCATGTGTAAGCCATGTGCGCGATGGCGCATTCTTGATACAAAATAAGACAACTATAGGTCGGCCATGCTACGCAGTGAATACCGTCGCGTAAATCAAACTCTACCCTGACAGTCACTACGGAAATCCCCCGTCTTTTGTGGGCTGTGTACACTGCTGTGTATTTTAAAAAGTACATTGTATTAATTATACCGGTAGCTCCCTTAACTTCCTTCGCCTAATTGGGGGCAAAACTTGCCTGAAAGACCATCTGTTCGTGACAAAATTAAACAGTGAAAAGCATGTGCGTTTTTGGCGGGAAAATGACAGTCCGTATTACGTTATCAATCCTGGAAATTAGCGTCATCAAAAGCCGAAATCACCATCACCATTGACAAGACGAAATCGTCATCAAAGATTAAAATGCATAGGCATCCTTGAATATTCACATAAACCCGATTTTAACCCACTTTAAATAAACAACTGTCTGTTATGAATGACACAACAACTGGGTCACTGTGTCACCAACCAAACGCATCAGTGGGTCACGAGAATAAACTCTGTAACTATTTACGACAGACTCTCTTTGATGTTTTCCGACCAAGCAGCAGATACCACTGAAGAAACAACTCGCACTGTATGAAAGTATTAAACACACATTTCTGATCATCTGATGTGCATACATGTACTGCATGTAAGGATTATTTTATAACTTGCTGTTAATTACACTGAAAGTTGGCAGGTAATCAATTCTGCTATTTAAAACTTTCCGGGATTGAAACAAAATAAGTCGGAAATAGGTGACTTTAAACCACAATACTAGTTAGTGCTTTGGTAATATGGACAAGTTGTCACTGAAAAATAATGATCATCTATGAAGAGAAATAAGAGGGGATGAAAATACAATAGGTTTTATTGAAAAGGCAAGTATTTATTCCATAAAACGATCTCTGTCAACACCAACACCTGTAAAATTGTGTCGGCAGTGATGAATAGAATGGCATAAAATGTGTAACCTCAGGCCCAATCTACACCAGAGATATTCAGGGGAAGATTGGAACAAAACATGTTTATTCCTGCATATCCAAGAACAGTCAGTAACATTGTTCTGGTCACATGTAATTTGTAAATAAAGGTATCAGATGCTACTGTTGCATTGTGGGCTGGTAGATGTATGGACTACATGTATGTAAGAGGAATAACTCTAAACCCATGGCCATAGCCTAATACATTGAATTTTCACACTGGAGCACATACTAGAGCTAGAAAATATCTTTAACACCTAATACATGACATAATAGTCCAGCAAGCTGCATAATATATTACCAGTTAGCATGTATAAAAGCATGCCAATTTTATAATACATGTTAAAAAGGTGTACTACACTATTTTATCACTTTCAAATGGCCGGTTAAAAAAAAAAAATAGTGTAAAAAAAAAAAAAACCCTGCCTGCCTACCTGGAAAATTTTCCCCATGTTATCGGAAACAGACATGTTTTTTTTTTTTGGCCTTAGCATAGAGACATACAGTTATGTCCCTGGTCCCACCCTATTTAATCTGGTGACCCCATCTGAATAAATTTGAAACCCCATTTAAAACAAGTGACCCATTTGAACAAATCTGAACTCCAGTCACCCAATGATCCTTCATACTAAATATGAACCCATTCAAACTGATGGTACATAAGAAGTCGTTTTTAAGAATTACTATGGAGGGCAAGAGTTATGGCCCTGGCTTCGACAGAGTGACTTCATTTGAACAAAACTGAATGTGAGTCACCAAGGGAACATCCACACCAAATATGAATCCATTCAGTCTTGTGATCTAGAGAAGATGTTCAAAGAATTGTTGACAAATCGATGGATGGACAGACAGATGAACAGGAGACAGATGAGAAGTGATGACAAAAGCTTCGTCTCAGGCGAGCTTAAAAATTACATTTCATTGAACAAATCTGTAAATCACCCCCCAACACTGTGGGGACATCCCTGCAAGAATATGACATTATCTTATTATACCAGTAGCGTACATCATAGATACAGGTTATGTGGGTGGGGCAGAGCTAATTCTCTTATACCTCTGCCCCTATTTGAAAAAACATGAATCCCTATCTCTGATATCTGTCCATCTAATAATTTTAAACATTCACTTTTAAGAGTTGAAGTTAATTGATTTTCCAAAAAGGACCCAATTGGAACAGCTCTAAACATGCCACCAAGGAAAATAATATTGGAACAGCCAAGCGTGAATTAAGTGTGTCTGAGGTCCCAAAAGGGGAATGTAGTGATGCTATTCTGTAAGGTGGGCTAGCATCACCAAATTCACCATCTGGGAATCCAAACTTACTTAATCATCAACTGCTATGGGGTCATTTCCAGCAGAAAGTTGCATTTTTGTGAAAATTTTGAATGCTTCTAAATTTATCACTGTATTACTCAGTGGAATGGTTAGATACCCAAATTTATTAATCTTTTTTAATTTTCTCAATAACTGCCACCAATCCTAAGTTATGATAAAGAACATCTCTACCATTTTTTTTCAGGCAAAAAACTGATGGATTTTACCAATTTTTTGTGCATTGTGGATTTTTAACTAACTGACAATATATAGGTTACTTATTACTTCATTTGTATTTGAATATGGAAACATTACTGACAATCATTAAGGTATATACTTTCCCATAAAATTTCACCCGAAATATTCACCCAGAATTTACTTCCCATTGGTTGGTCCCATCAGTCACGTTTTGTGTTCATAATGTTGTGGTACACACAAACTATTGAGATACTAATACTAACTTTTGTTTTCCTACATTCACAATGGAACATTAATATAAGAAATTATGTTATCCAATACAAATACATTCAATTGTTTTAAATGTAGCCATGTAAATTATGTCCCATCAGTCACAAAACATTCTCAAATATCTGAGTTTATGGACACATACACACAACATTGAAATGCCACAATATACCGGGGGGTATGATGTTACAAAAGAAAACCCATGCGAAAGTAAAGATTTTAGTCTTTAATATCTTGATTTCTTTGAATGCAGATGTATTAATTATTTTCACATACTAATTTCAACTTTTTGTCGTAATATTGATATGTATATATGGACACCATATTGTCTGGAGTCTCTGCGGCCACTTATTTTTCTTGCTAATGACCAAAAAAAAACAAGAGGTTGCACCACGTGTGATGGGATAGCCACATGGTGAAACTTGAAATATAGGCAGGTCAGAAACCAAATTATGAAGAAAACAAGACAGTCAATGACTGTGGGGTCGCTCACCAGACTGCAAAGACTGATAAGACTGGGACTCTGGAGACCAAAACAGTCAGCCCTTTTCATAATCACTTTAAAAGAAGTAGATTTAAACAGGATATGTGGCTAGAGAGACTTCAAGTATGTATTTTGGTGAAAATCCACCTTGAAATTGCCATCTGTACACTACTGATCACCTCCACCACTGTCCTTCGCTTGGCCCCTATTTGACCAGGTGACCCCATTTAAAAGAAATCTGAATTGCAGTCAAGGAAGAATATTCCATTCTATATAAGCCAACTAGTTCTTGCAAACATATTTTAAGATGTAGTGAAATAGTTAAGTCTCTTGCTCTGCCCTTATTTGACTTTGTGATCCCATTTTCACAAATCTGATAAGGATAAGAATTAAGTTCCCCAGTTGAAGTTGGTGATATTCACCCATTGGGCACCTCATTTATGAATTTTATCTTCTGCAAATTAGGGGATATAGAAACTTCCTAGGGGATATAGAAACTTCCTAGAAGGGAAATTTAACTAACAACAATGTAAATTTGATACTATAGATACTTCCCAGAAGATGAGGCCTAAGCAGAATGAGATCTCCAGATGGTGAATTTGGTGAATCTAGCCCGCTGTGTGGGATAGCATCACTAAAAGCATGTCTATTCCTATATTGTGCATGTCTGGCCTCAAGCAACACAATGTATTATACAATCAAGCCTTGAAATAGTGATAGTGTGTCTGTCATTTGCAGAATGAGGTCCTCAGAGGGTGAATTTAGTGACGCTATCCTGCACAGCGGGCTAGCATCACTAAATTCACCATCTGGGGACCTCATTCTGCTAAGGCCCCCAACCTCTATGGCAGACCTAGGATAAGATTGAAGTTCCCCAGTTGAAGTTGGTGATGTTCACCCATTGGGCACCTCAATTATAAATTTATCTTCTGCAAATTAGGGGATATAGAAACTTCCTAGAAAGGAAATGTAACTAACAACAATGTTAATTTTATACTATAGATACTTCCCAGAAGATGAGGCCTAAGCAGAATGAGGTCTCCAGAGGGTGAATTTGGTAATGCTAGGCCGCTGTGCGGGATAGTATCACTAAATTCACCCTCTGGGGACCTCATTCTGCAAATGACATTAGTCCTGATATGAACAATACATGAATGAATGGGAATTAATGACTTCTAGCAGATCTGCAAGGAATGTTTATAAACATATCAAGATTGACATGATTGTGTCGGCATACCCAGCATATATACAGTTACAGCCAAAGTAAATGCTTCTTATTAATGATTCTGTCAAGAAATTGAGTAAATTTTATTTTTGGGACTGGGCCAGGGTGGCAGAAGCAGTGCACTTGAGTGAAGGGCCAGGGGGCACAACCTTCAGAAATGTAATGGCATTAGTTTTTCAATTTTCAAAAAATGTTAAACAATATATATATATAATTGACCATGGAGTTAAATACAATTTTTTTTAAATATTTTAATAAAAAAAACAATTCCAGTTTTTTTTAAATATTCTTTTATTTTTTAATATATCATTTCTTTTCTATTCTTTTCTTTTTTGGTTAAAGAGTTTAATCTGAAATGAATTTTTTTTGAGTTATGTCCCTGGCCCCACCCACATTTGACCCAGTGACCTCATTTCAACAAATCTGAACCCCAGTCAACCAAGGATCCTTCATACCAAATATGAACCCAATTGGCCTGATGGTATTTGATAAGATGTTTAAAAGAATTAATATGGAGGGAAAGAGTTATGGCCCTGGTTTCTCAACTAATCAACCTGGTGACCTCATTTGAACAAATCTGAATGTGAGTCACCTAGGGAACATCCACACCAAATATGAACCCATTAGGCCTTATGGTTCTGGAAAAGAAGTCGTTCTAAGAATTACTATCAAGGAATAGAGTTGTGGCCCTGCTTTCGCAACTATTTGACACAGTGACCTCATTTGAACAAATCTGAATGAGAGTCACCTAGGAAACATCCACACCAAATATGAACCAATTCGGTCCAATGGAACTTAAGAAGATGTTCAAAGAATTGTTGACGGACGGATGGACGGACGGATGGACGAGGAGTGCTGACTATAGCTCCACCGGAGACTTCGTCTCAGGTGAGCTAAAAAAGTGAGGAACAAACAAATTACTGGACAAGTCTAACGAATGACAGATGGAAATCCAACATTTTCAGATAAAGAAAGAGGGATAACTCTTGAATGGAAAATGTGAACAATGTCAATGAACCCTCTTTTGAAATCCCTACTGATGCCAAACCGCAAACAAATTTTATTGAGATCCGATAAACCATGGTTGAGATATATGAGTGGACGGACACAAGGACAGACGCATATAATCCAGTATACCCCCCGTCCTTTGGATTGGGGATATAATTAGAGACGACATTAAGGAAGAAAATTAGCCTGGTGAAGTTAAGTCCTGGGGGGGGGGGTGCAGAATTTGACCAATATCTCCTGGACTAATAAGGAAGGGTAAATGAGAAACGAGTTTCTCCACAGGGAAACACCAGTAATCAACTAATCCTTCGCCGATAGGTCTACGTATTTCGTTCATGACCAAATGTGGTTTGCCCTTTTATAGCGTGTTTGGGGCTCAGCTTCTATCTGATTGGTTGTTGCTAGCCTGATATATGTCAGACTATGGTTGGGGTGAAGTTTACAGGTTTGTGTTCTCATATGGGGGTTCTTGTTGGGGTTCTCGTATGGTTTACTTGGGGTTCCCATGTTGGGTTCTCTTGTGTCATGGAGTTGCCATATGGGGTTCCTATGTGTGGTTCTCTGTGAGATCTGTGGGTTAGGGTTCTCATAATTAATGGGGTTGCATTGTGGGGGTCCTTATGTAGAGGTTCTCTTCTGAAGTCAGGTTGTCTTTTGTGATTTCCATGGGGTTCTCCAGTGGTGTTCTCGTATGAGAAGAGGTTGTCGTGTCGTGTTCTCATGTGAGACTTATAGAGTTGGTGTTCTCGCGTGTGGTGTCCCCTTTAGAGACAAAATTATCTGGTGGGGTTCTCATGTGAGGTTTTCAAGTTGTGGTTCCCATTGTGAAATGAGGTTGCCCTGTGGGGTTCTTGTGTGGGATTGGAGGGTTGGTATTCTCATAGGCGTTTCCATTATCGGTTTTGGTCTCTGTGAGCTTTGTGGATTGGGGTTCTCATAGGAGATTGTGTTGCCATATATGGGGTTCTCGTGTGGAGAATCTCTTGCGATGTCAGATTGTCTTGTGGGTTCCCATGTGGGACCCGCCAGTCTTGGGATTCTCATATGAGATCGGATAGGGTTCCTATTAAGTGGGGTTCTTATGTGAGATTTGTCCTTGTCCTATATATCCAATCACATCCAGCAATCACAACAAGTATTGATGTGCTTGTATACTTCCATAAAAATTATTTTTTCACCCCAGAGATGAAATAGAATAAAGCGCCCTTCCACAAACATATATAAAAGTTTAGATTTCAGTGGTGTCCCATCAGTCACAAAAGTACTGTCCCATCAGTGACGTGGATTTCTTCATAGCATTTCAGTTTCAGAATGAATGCACCACTAAGACTTGATTTTTCTGTTAGAAAAATATTATGATGTTTCATTTACATTGATGATATTACTGAAATCCAATGTTTTGGATAATACCATCAGTTTGCATAGAGGTACCCAAAAACCTTGTCCAAAACATGTCCCATCAGTCACGCAGAAAAAAATTGACATATATGGCTACAGGATTAGTCATTCTAAAAATGGTACCTAATATTGTTAAGAGACTTGATTCCCCTTCTTTTGAGCATAATTTAGTTATCTTTAATCTATTTGGATGGGCATGATCAGTCATAGAAAAAACTAAATTTATGGTTTGTCCCATCAGTCACGCATGGAATTCACCATGGGAGACCTGGGGACAGACAGAAGTTATCCAGCTGAAGTTGGTGGCATATGACAGTATGCACACCTATTTCACACCTCAATTATGCATTTTAGAATCTCAACAGAAGAAAACGAGAGGCCGATCACGATCGGCAGATGTTTAACCCATACCTTGGCGATAGCGAATGATGGTGACAAGAACATGATTCTTACATTATCGAAAACCAAGTTATTTTATGTCAACATAAGATACATATAATATACTTTGACATTCTGGCTAGAAAAATAAGCATTTGGCGTCACTTGGAAATTCAGTGGTTTTGAGAAAATAACAAGTTAAGGACTATATACTAAAATTATAGAATAGGATATAATTAGTAGCATGCCTTGAAAACTGGCAACGCAAGACAAACTGTCACTTCTTAAAGAAATGAAAAGTTAAATATTTCATTCACCACTTAGTTCAAAATAATTGAAGAGAATTAATGTACAGTGGGCAGTTATACCGGTATGTATCTGCTTTCTTACAATATGGCATGTGATCTTTCAAATTATTGTCATCGAGATGTTTTAAAGTGAATAAAAACATGACAGTCATCTACCATCTTTGATATCATGAGTATTACATACACTGGGAATTTATTCGGGGCTTAATCATTCTTTTCTATTTTGGCAAGACATATCCAGCAACAGAAGAGTTCAAAAGACATGTAATGAATGGATGAAATTGCTTAATATTTTCCAAATTTATCATCGGTAATGAAATCAATAGAGTGCGGGGTGCATCTGTTCATGTTGAATTTTGGCATGCTTTATGGTCCCAGGGAATATGAAAGACATAATATTTTTTACCCAAAATATGAAATGCTCTATTTCATGGTTATTATTGGATTATAAACATTTTCTTGCTCTCAATGGCGAATAATTCTCATAAATGATAAACTAACAACAATATAAATGTGTGTAATCATGTCTCTTTAAATTATAAAATTGATGGCAGCTGACGACGAGTACACTAAATAATATAGTCAATACTAATCCAAGATGGCAGCTAGGGAGAATAATTTATGCAAATTTTTTTTTTACTCACAATGATGTTGGAATATATCAAACCTTTCACAGAAACATGGAAAAGATCATAACTTTATATAATTCAGTAATGTCAGTCATATTTTGTTGTTGGTGAACTTCTCTTGATTACTAGTAATAGTCTTGTCAAGATACATCCTAAGTATTGATGAGTAGAAAGAAGAACATTCTGCAGAAAAGAATTATCCAATCATGACAAGAATCTGCATACAGGTATGAACATATAGAATAAAGAATATCCAAGTGGTATGAATAGATAGAATCAAAATCATCCAAGCAAGACAAGAATCTGCACACAGGTAATTAACATGTAGAATCAAGATTATCCAAGCAAGAGGATCAAGAATATCCAAGCAAGACCAGAATCTGCACACAGGTAGAATCAAGATTATCCAAGCAAGACTGAGTGTTCTCTGCAAGATATCCTTACAGATCTCAATTGTGCAGCTTTCTATGGTAGTTACCAAGAAGTTGTGATAATAACATGTTAGGTTGTGATGTGTTTGTTGGGTCTGATAACAGATGCCTACATAGCCATTGCATTGGAAGTGACTGTGACTGGCTGGCTCTTGTGATAACAAACAAATCATTCCCTACATGGCAGATGACATGAAGTGATTAAAAACATATCTCTTTGTTTAGTTTATCAACAGGCAATCAACAGTGTTCTCAAATCTGACCCATGTATCATTAATTTTCCCAATTGGCAGTTAATTTAGAAAGTTCCAGAGATGATATGCATATAAAATCTGAAGTTATGGAATTATCTTTAAATTTATATTTATCAAATATCTGAACACCAATTGCATAAGAGACATCAGAAAATAACATAGCCTTATCAATAGCTAAGTAGTCCAAAGGCATGGGATGCAATTGGTGAATTAGATTTACTGTCGCTCCAAACAAATTTAAGAGTACATAACACAAGATTTTGGAATGATTTAAACAAATTTGGTGTGGTGACTCGGGGTACCCTTGGCAGAGTTATAATGGTGTTAGTTTTTTCAAATTTTGTTAACTTTAAAAAAATTTGTTTTGAATTATTTAAAAAAAATAAATATTTTATTATATAAACCCATGCTAAGAGTTCAAATTAATTACATAGAGCTGTATGGGAGTAAAAAATAACTCTAATTCCCATAATACAGATTTACTGCTCTCAGAGCTAAACTGATACCACTGGTAATTAATTGTAGACTGCTATGGTTATCTGTTCAATTCTTAGTTGAAAAGGGGCCATAACTCTGGTATAAAATGTTGGATATAACCCATATTCAAACTCGATCTGTATTTTGAGTTGAGAAACTCGCATACCAAATTTGGTTCCGATCAGATAAAAAACGAGAGGCCGATCACGATCGGCAGATGTTTAACCCATACCTTGGCGATAACGATTAGCTATTTTCATAAATCCTTACACCAACCTTTTCAACAATTCACACCTTACTATTAAAGCTACTCGATCCGATTAAGCACCCCTCAGTTACTATTTATTTGGCTTCGGGGGTAACAAATATTTTATTCAAATCGAGGAACCCATTCATCAAATTCAGAGTAAGCAGATATCAATTTTTTAAATCCATTATCTTTAACCACCTGGAATATTTAGTGGCGGTATGAAAGTCGATGAAGATGGATAACTCTAAAATCAAGTGGCTTTTTTGTGTCAGATATATGACAAAGCAGCCAAATTTCATTGTACAAAATGTTGATAAATAACAGGTTTTGGGCAATTTTATACTATAGTGGACTGTGGTTAGCATTATTTTTGGGCAATTAATCGACTCTGATAACTGAAGCGGAATTGTTGTTGGAATCTGATGATATGGGGACCATCAAATCGGATTGAGTACCTTTAAGTTCACAAGTGGCATAAGCCTTATTGGACACCTTCCATATGAACATGGATATGGCATTTGATTCCAACCTATTAAGTCAGTTTAAAATAGATCTATAGTCTAGTCAGATTGAAAATAGATTCATTACATTGGATGACCATGGAATGGGTAGGGTTAATTTTCTTCTAAGCTAAACATTGGAAAGACATAATGTATGTAAACAGTGGAAATATAATTAAAGTTATGGTTAATATCTTCAAACCAATCGATAACAAAATCTATACAGGTGAAGAATGTATCTGCATTAAAATGGATGCAATTATATATATAGTGATCATGTGAAAAATATCTAGTTATCACATTGTGTCAACAGGATTGGTGGAGGATGTTAATATTTTTAAGCAAATAAACCAAAATGACCCTCACTATGCAGGTTAGGGGTGTGTTATCATAAACTATGCCAAGAACTATAAACATAATCAATGGAAATATTTGAGTTATGAAATCGGATAGAATGGGGTTAATCTTACCCAAACTAATGAACTGATAAACACAAAAAAGTCTATGAAAAGCATGTCATTGTATTTAGCAAAACCCATACAATAAGCCAGTCCCTTATTTTCATGAACCTATTAGTATTACAACAAAGGGGTTAACTCAATAATGCACAGAAAAGCAGAACTAGCCTGAGTGTAATCAATTAGCTTTGACAGGTTATATCAACAGACTCCCCAGAGCAATGTTATTTATCTCTATGGTATGTAGTGTCCAGTTAAACATTGCCAATAATACACTCTGTGTTATGTGAGATCTTCTCTTCTCACAATGCAGGCTTACTTAATCAGTCACTTTAATTTTAAATGGCCATAACTCTGTTAAAATATACCCGATCAAACTCAAATTCGAACCTGATCTGTATTTCGGGACGAGGACCATATGTACCAAATTTGGTGCTGATCAGATGAAAAATATTTGAGTCAACACAGCTTGGATGAATTCTATTTAAAAACAAGAGCAGAAAGGGTTAACTAAACGATACCAAAAACCATACAGATAAAGAACGTACTAAGAAAAACCTAGGTAAGAAATATGAGGCATATCAGAAGAAAAATGTTTGACTTAGATGCATCAGATAGCATTTGTGTGCAGGGTTAATTATTTTCTAAACCGATCAACCAATCGACACCAATACAGGTGAGGGGTGTGTCATTATAAACATACATATCAAATATGAACACAATCGGACAAAAAATACTTAAGTTATGGCATCGGATAGAACATGACTATGTGCGGATGCAAAGTGTTAATAATTTCTAAACCGATCAACCGATCAATACCAAAAACTATACAGGTGAGAAGTGTGTCATCATAAACATGCACATAAAATTTGAACACGATTCGATAAAAAATATTTGAGTAAATGAATCGGATAGCAAGTGTCTACGGACAGACGGACAGACGGACAGACAGACGGACAGACGGACGGACGAACGACGGATGGTTGATCCGGACGTCGGCATTATGTGTACCATACATGGTATGGGTACACATAAAAATTTGAGTTATGGCAGCATGCATGAATTCTAAGTCGAAAAAGGGCCATAACTCCATTGAAAAATATCGGATCAAACCCATATTCGAACTCGATCTGTATTTTGGTCCGAGAAACTTGCATACCAAATTTGATTCTGATCAGATAAAAAAATTTTGAGTTATGGTAGCATGCATGAATTCTAAGTAAAAAAAGGGCCATAACTCCGTGAAAAAAACTCGGATCGAACCCATATTCGAACTCGATCTGTATTTGGTGCTGACAAATTCATATACAAAATTTGGTTCCGATCAGATATAAAATGTTCGAGTTATCGCACCATGCGTAAAGTGTCTACAGACAGACAGACAGACAGACGGACTAACGATGAGTGGTCAATACGGAATAACGATGAGTGGTCAATCCGGAAGTTGACACTATGTTTACCATACTATGGTATGGGTAAACATAAAAAGCTGCTAAAATGTCAATTTGAGACTCACTTCCCAGAAAATGAGGCCTAAGCAGAATGAGGCCCTCAAAGGGTGTATTTAGCAATGCTAGCCTGCTGTGCAGGGTACAAATGCTAGACACAAATGCTAGACACACTTCATTACAGCTTTGAGAAAAGGAATTTAAATTGATATTAATGACCAGGATATTGTAAACAATTGACAGCTTGAGAAAACAAATGCTCAACACTATTAATCTCATTTAAATTATGAATGACATGAATACACTCCCAGGGGACTCTGCCTATAGCCACAGAAGTTCTGTTTATATCTATAAATCTGGCACTGATTTAAACACAACATGCCTCTATCATGCTTGGTGGTACAGAGCAGATATCGCTTGGGAATGCAAGGATATGGAACTAACTGAACATTTCTGTACATCTGTCTGTTTTCTCACAAAATCATGATTTCAACCAAATTTAGTGGGGTGACTAGAGGTACCTACCCCCCCCCCCCCCCCCCGACGATGTAATGTCCGAAGTTTTTCAAAATTTTAATTAAATATTTTTTATTTTATTTAAATAAAAAGTATTGTATTTAATAAAATTTTTCTTATTTATTAAAAATAAAATAGACATAATTTTTTTTTGGGGGGGGGGGGGGGTTAAATTGAACAATAAGTTAAATCTAAAAAAACCCACATTTGACCCAGTGACCTCATTTGAACAAATCTGAACCACAGTCACCCAAGGTACCCTCATACCAAATGTGAGCCCATTCGTCCCAACAACTTCAGAAAAGAAGTCGTTTTAAGAATTACTATGTGGAAAAATAGTTATGGTCCCGACATCAAAACTATTTGACTTGGTGACCTCATTTGAACAAATCTGAATAAGAGTCACCTAGGGAACATCCACACCAAATATAAACCCAATCGGTCTGATGGTTTCAGAGGAGAAGACGTTCAAAGAATTGTTGACGGACGGACAAACGGACGGACGAGGAGTGATGACTATAGCTCCACCGGAGACTTCGTCTCAGGTGAGCTAAAAAGAGGTGTTCGGCAATATCCATACTGCATCCCTTAAAATGAATTTGTCGTGCCTCATAAGGTGCTGGGACAACCAAACTATAAGATTTAGTTGTGAGTTGATTAAGTAGCATGTTTAATAACCAAGTGAGTCACAATTTGGTACCATTTCGGAAAGCAGATAATAATGTTCGGAATATAAACTGTTTACCAAATTTGGTTGCCATTTTGCAAGTCATCTTGAGTAATATTATCTAAAACACCACACTATGACACATTTAAGACATATCAAAATAAAAAAGAACCTTTGATACCAAAGATAACTCCATTTTATTTGAAAAATATGGTCCAAAAAGTGATTTTTTTGTCGAGTTTGATGCTGTTTGTGATAGAAAAATCCCATAATTCTGATAATTTCAGAATAGTAAATAGTAAAAATTAATCAAGGTGCATAAGAAATGTTGGTATTCAATGTATATAAGACAGAATAGTCCATTGTGTGCATCACCACAACTTGTAAGCGGTTGCATGGCACGCTGGAATAATAATTACCATTTTCCATATGTTTGCGGCCATTCTGACAGCCATTTTGAGCCAAAGTGACAATTTTGGTACCATTGAGTTCGAATATCAATAAGATATAGAATGCATCACTTACATTGCACAGTTCTTCCCTCTTCTTAATGAAATATGACTAGAATCCCAATGGGGATCTTTTGTGAAATGTTATACCGCGTTTTGTAAAATTGAATTTTTGAGTGATTGGAAGGGGTGTGGACCACATGAACAGCATATTTCATTGCCCCAATGGTCAGTTAACTAAATACAAAATAAAGTCACAATTCTCAACCAGTTCCAAACCACAGAAACTTATCTTAAAGATATTAGTAAAAACGTAAAAAATCCACTTCCGGTCACCATTTTGGCGGCCATCTTGGATGGGGAGTTCAAATTTGGCACATAAAGGTGGCCTTATGTCTTAGCTTCACAAAAATGTATACATGTGTATACATATGACAAGTTGTTATCACTATAATTGCATCAAGCTGACTTATAGGAAAATGGCAGCCATATTGGACGCCATCTTGAATTACAAAAAATGCTCAAAGCGGATTTTAGATATGTTGTAGAGGAGAGCTTCCTCTTCAAAATGGTATAAAAACCAACTTAGTCCAAATTTTTTCTAGGTTGACCCTAAAATTTGAGTTTATCGACCAGACTATTATTGCAGGTTGCTATCCTGAAAAGTAGGTGGATAAATGATCTCTGACTATACTTTTATAAAAAGATAAACTGAATAAACTCTCACCGAGGAATCTGAATCACTCAATTTGTTCTCTATCTTTTCTTCCTTTTTATTTGTATTTTCCTTTTCAGATTCTTTCTTTCTCTTTTCTTTTCTTTCTTCAATTTCAGCATCTCTAAACTTCTCCAAGGCTTCAATGATTGATGGCTTTAGCTCTGTGTGTACAAGAGATTAATTTCATGGTACACTACTCTATTATATGTGAGGGAAGTGGTAAATCCTATGGCAGAGTTATCATAAAGGGTTTAATACTACATCCTGTGTAGACAAATATAGATCTATCTATTTATATCATCAGCAATCTACTAGTAATAGCCCAATAACTGACAAAATAACAAGTTTCATGGCAAATGAAAATATTTCGAAAAGTCCAGCAAAATTTTCCACGGTCATCATTTGCTCCATGAGTTCATATAACATAAATATCAGATCACAAAAAAAAAACTTGTTCTAAAGTCACATGGTGGTTTGTGCCAGGGACCAACCTAGGCTTATTTTCAGGGCAAAGTGACTTCTCCCTGCCACAAAAATAAAGCATAACAAGTGGTGCGCATCGGAAGATGGCACTCGTCCAGACCAGTTTTTTTTGCCTGAAAGAGTGGATCTGTTGCAAAAGAATCATTGGCGGCCATGTTTATTTTAAACAAATTTCTGGGAAAAAAAGAGGCTAACATCTAACAGAAAGGGTAAAATCCAAGTCAAAATTTGTTTTGAGTTGCAACTCCCAAAATTGCTAAAAAAAATATTGATTACCAAATACGATAACGGTTAGAGTTATAGTGTTAACAGTCTCGCGCCCATCCGGTCGCCCACCGACCTTGCCAAACTATAAGTAAATTTTAGAAAAAAGAAGTGGTCTTGCTCTTGGGCGAAGTGCATGTTACATAAATTAAAATGAATCGGTAATCGCAATAATGAAAATAGGAGATATAATATGCCAATTAAAACAAGGTGTGCACTCGCGTGCTAGCATACCCCCACCGTGGCAAATTCAACCTGCATTATCCATAAACCCAACAAAAAAGATTTTTAACTTTAAAGAAAAATTTGGATTAATAATATCGATATGGTGTCGCAAGAAGCTTGTACAGAAAAAAAGACGGACGGACCCAAAACTGTGGTAAAAATCATTGTTCCGAATCCATATTCGAAGAAACTTCCGGAAAATATCCTAACTTGATAGCATCTACATGTATACAAAAAATCCCAAATTTTTTTAAGTCAAAATAAGTGAAAATGAGCCGCATCATACTAGAGAGGGTGTTGTGAGAAGCATGTATAGTACCAAAAATTATTGAAATCGTTTGATATTTGTTAAAGTTTTTAAGTCGGACAGAATAAGTCGAAAAGTAAGGCGTAACTTAAAAAAAGAAAGTCGGACCGCAACGCAATTAGCATCATGCGGTCCTAAGGAGATTGCATACAAAAAATTATTGAAATCGGTTCATAGTTGTTCGAGTTATGAGGTCGGACGGACAGACACACGGAGGGAGAAAGTGTGACGGACTGACAGACAGACGCAGTCAATCCAGTATACCCCCCATTTTATATGGGGGTATAATTATAAAACAATGGTTGAAATATGGAGTATTTATATTCACATCATATCCTTAATAACTAATGAATATTCCCCAAACATAATTGTGAGAGAATGGCAGCATTATATTTCATAATTTGGAGAGAATGGGAGCATTTTAATCCATACATTTTTTACCAGCAGTTTAATGAAAGTATCAATGACACTGTAGCTCAACTTGGAGGGGGACAATTTCATGTGTTACAGTCATTGGTGCGATTAGGAATGCCTAAGTTTAAATGTCAAAGTAACACTAGATGTTTGGGATTCATCATGAAAGAGTAAAATCAAAGATGGCTGTTGGCCGACATGAATTTCATCGAAATTGTTCAAATTGAATAGCTTCTAAACATGCCTCTAAATTTGCAAAACAATTCTCGAATAAACGCGGGCTGCACGGTGTGCCGATGGTTTCAAATTTGAAATTCAAGATGGTTGCTGCAGGCCATGTTTTGTCCTACAAATTTCGGTAAAAATGTGAGAGTCCCATATAAAGGTCACCCCAATGATCCATATGAAGTTTGGTGACAATCGGATGAGAGATGTGACCTGTAGGGTGTGCCGAAGGATTTAGTCACGCAAAGAGGACAGACGGACAAACGACGAGTGGTCAATCCGGATGTCGACACTAAGTGTACCATACTATGGTATGGGTGCACATAAAAATTGAATGAGAGACTAACCTGTGACACAATCATGAACGCTGTCACCATCAAGAACTTTAGCCTCTTCTGTCCATCTTGATAACGTTGATGGTATAGAAGAGAGGACACCTGACCCAGCAGAGCTTCCGGCATCCTGATAGGGAACATAACATTACAAGATAAATTACCTAGTCTTTATTTTGGACTTGAAGGGAGTTTTAAAGGACACTTTCTATGTGTGTGAGTTATCAACTGTCTTGGAAGAAGTGGAACAGTTAGAAACATGAGAGAAATTTAGATTTATTATTTACAATATTTACATGTATATTCTTGTGAAAATGTATAGGCAAATCTTGGGATTCAATTATAAGAAAATAACTTGTGCTATAGAACTTATCTTTCATATGAGAAAAAATTACTGTAGGCAGAGTTTCCGCTAGGGTTTGGGGGAATGGTACTACATCTGTTGTACCATTGTAAGTATATATTTCGTAGATAGCTCATGAATTAGCAATGGCCACTGGGGTGGATCTCAGTCGATCAACAAAGTACAAATATCTACATGTAATAGTATTTAGTAAGTCATTTGATAATTAAAGCCAAGTTCTGAATATCAACGGTAATATACATCAGGCCTTCGATTATGAGGCGTGCGATCGCGCTCGCGCACCATAGCACGCCTGAAATTAAATCTTGGCGAGTAATTAATCACACTCCTCGGCGATATTCGGCGCACGATTGAAAAAGGGTTTATAATAACGATCAACCTTGTTTGCTGGAGAAGACTGACAGACATGCCGTATACGACGGAAGTAATTGTTTTAAGTTTTGCGCATGCGCTAGAACATTATTATAGTCAGGTGCGTTTAGCGATGTCGTCGCATTCGTATGCAGGTCTGAGTAATTCTCGGCTAGATATTGTTACCAACATGACACATTTAAATTATTCCCACCGTGCACCCCATCACCAATGCAACGTAATTTTGGTACCATGATTGTGTTGCGTTCTAAATGAAGCCGCCCCGATGGGCGGTGAAGATGAATAGAAATTGAAACTTGAGTTCGGGCCAATCAAACATTATTTTTTAAAATATCGATAGAGTTCACACAACAGGAAACTCTCACGTGGTTACATGGTCTCTGACCGCATTTCATAACAACTTACATCCAACGGAAGCATTACGACGCAATTCGAGAATGGAGTTTTAATTACTTCAATGTGGAGAATACATGTGTACAAGATGAATCACAATGGTGATAAAATTGATTTAATTTTGAGTCTTCGTTTGTCATTTTATACCCCCGAAATATCCACCAAAATCACACGCCTGGGTTTCAGGTTAGGCGAGTGACCAACCACACTCCTGCATTTTACAGAATCGAAGGCCTGTATACATGCAAGTACATGTAGATAAAGTCAAGGAATTATATTACTATGTTTTATTTTTGACAATTTGAACGGTTAATGTAAGGTGTCATTTGGCATGGCATAAACATTGATACATGTAGGTACCGGTTAAATTCACGCGTAAAATAAGTGCTGACAATTTTGGTGTACCGCCACCATCAACGGTAGAGGGAATTGTAAAAATTCACAAATTATTTTGACATAAAACTTCACTACATATATTACAACATGTTATACCATGGAATATTCCTAATCATTTTTCAGTGGGTAACATCTGGACCTCATCTACATAATTATTTAAGCAGAACCAGTCAGAACAGTGTGTTAGTTGGAAATATAATTGCAATGTATCAAAGGGACGGGTGACCTTCGTTTTAGGTTATAATTTAGAAATAACATTTATCAAATTTTGATAATTTCCTCAAGAATATACTAATAGTATAGCATAATGATGATATGAACATGATATTATTCACAAAACATGCTTGAGTCAGAGAAAATTCAGGTCGAGTGTTGTTTAGTTTCTCACAAAAAACGCAATGAATTGTTCATTTGCAGAGTCACGATATTGCATCATTTCTTTATTTAGATTCACGCGCATTGTACGTCGGTTGTAAAACCCCTAATTTGGTGAGTCTACAACTCACAATACTATCATATAATAAATTCCTTATTTGGTATGTATTATATAACTTTGGAGAAAATACTAACTGGATTGAAAATATTCATCTCTTTGCAAGACCAATTATATTATGTACCGTACACAATTTCTGTCGGACCATTTCCCAATCATGAAGTAACGTGGATTAGTTGGGATTTTTGACTTGACAGCGGGTAGAATGTGTCGACTAAAATAAAATTTGGTGTGATTTCAATGCGATTGTTGATGGCACCAATAATCTTATCTTAGCCTCCCACAGCGTAACAAAACATTTTTGTTGGACGATCTGGTAGTTCCAAGTGTTTGTCTCTAAACAAATGGTTCTGTAACATTTTTGATGTTTGTTTACATAACAAAGCTTACAAACGTGGCAATAACATGCAAGCTCAAGAGATATTTATGATTGGTATAAGAACAACATCTGTCTATTATATCTTTCTGTTTATGGTGGTTTTAGCGGATGTGACTATGTGACAGCTATACCCACGGCGAAGGCCCCACGTATCCCGTAACCAAACAGAATCAACAAGATAGTTTTTGGCGATGTCTGCTTCAATATCTTTCAGAATAAAGCAAAAATAATTGTTAATGTGTGTAGTCCCAAAAAATATTCTTTTCTTGATATAGAGTTAGCAGGCAAATAAAATTATCATTTATTACTCCCTGTTAGTGGCAGATACACATGTTTATAGAGAATAATCAGAATATGTAAGTGGGGAACTTTGGGTGAGGGGAAAGGGACCTTAAAAGGGATCCGCTGCCCTGTAGCAGAAACCCTGCAGTATGTTATACTAAAATGGACCATGTTATTCTAACATACTGAGGACTGGATGATAAAGAGGTATAAATTAAATAAAACTATATAGTGACAAACCTGGAACAATTCTTCAAAAGCATCCTCTTCCGGTCTCAAAACATGGACATCTTCGTTAGCCAAAATAACACGTGCATGCGTAGACAATGAGTTAGTAAGCTGAAGAACATCTGCAGCAGCACTTGGCCCAAGAAGTCTGCAAACAATTGGGAAATTGATTAATTTCTCTCAGGTTTTAAGCTTAAATACATTTCTGTTGAATACTCAAGGGTTTCTCATTGAAACTTTTGAGTTCACTTCTTCAAGGCGGACCAAGTACTGAATAAATATTCTTCATCATCCAAGTCTTTTCACACAAAAACGTCAAGAGATAATTGCAAGTGAAAACAAAATTACAACAGTTTATGCGTGATGCATTCAATTGTGATGACCCTGAACTGCATTAAAATATTTTGTGACAGCACTGTATGTCATACGAAAGTATTTAAACACCCATACCTCAAAAGGATTTAAAGTGATGTGAAACACTCTGCTGGGGCACACATCAAATAAACTTGCTAAAAGCAGGTAGCAATTTAATGTCTACATCTAGTAGTGAAAGATTGGGTTGTTCTGAGATTTATCTGAATGAACCTTGATAGTCTCAGTTAAAACATCACTGCATTATTTCCAATCCAATACTAGTATTTAGTTTTGGGTTAGGTCACATTGGACACAATATAATTTGTGTATGTCCTCTCCCAACTACTAGTGCCCATGTTGTTTTCAATTGATAATAATACAGTAGGGTGATTATTAGAAGGTTTGCATTACTAGTAAATGGGTATGTATGATTGTACTATTATAAAGAGTGTGCGAACATCATGGATACATGGCAAACCTGCTAAGTTTTGAAAATGGCAATCCAGAAGAATTTGCAGGAGGTAGGCCTATGCCTAAATAGGTTCATTTTAACCCCCGCGTCGGTGCTTTTTATTGGTATTTTGACACCAGAAAATATAAAAAGGACCTAATTCCACGAAAATAGGTAACAGCAAATACAACTCGCGATTTTACATCAAGTAAGCTTTAATATTCTGTCTTGTTTATTACCTATGTAAAGGTGTCATACTACTGGATTCAGAGTAAGTATTCCACAAACAAATCCGGGGAAATTGCCAGAAAAGGAGAGTTTATTTATATGCAAAAAAGTATTCATTTTGGATCGATCGATTGGTTGTTTAAAAAGTTGGAATCAATTTTCTGGATGAAATGGTACATGACAAAAAGCGACATAGCACTCAATTTCATACATTTGAGCTGGGCCATGTACCAGAATACTAACCTAAATCACGCTCTACCTGTTTGGAACTCTAAAATAATTCTATATTTGCAAATTTATAAAGACTTGTCATACTTATTCATCTGCAGACAATTCAAAGTGTATTCCACAATACTACCAATAATTAGCACCTTCTAGATTTGGATTCAATGCTTAACTCTTTAACCCTCAATGACGTGATTTGACGTGTCTAACGGGTACCTGTGACGTTACCCGGGACAGCCCTCAAATGTAACGTCAAGGTAGACAACAGGGCGTAATTAGCAGCGAATTTATTGCGCTCGCTTATTGATAATTTTATATTAGACATGTTGTTGCCGCAAATTTTTTGAACACCACCGAAAGTTACATTTCAATGCAAATTGTATCCGTTATTCTACAACTTATTACCAGCTAAAATTTCATTGTGAGAATCACGCCTATACAACGGAACTGGTCGGTCTAAATCATGCAGGAATGGATAAAATTTCATTTTTATTTATGCCAAACTTCCTCGGAAAAGTTGAGAAAGTCACCAGAAAAAGTTGAACAGACGATTCGTTTAGGGGGAAATCCTTGTGATGAAGGGAATACACATCCCATCCCTTACTGAACCTGGATCAAAGTGAAATGGATAATATTATATCTGTCTATCGCATAATATGTGTCTATGGAATGGTTTAATTTTAATCCCAAATCCATGCAAATCAAAAGTGGATCACCATCAATCTGGACATAATATAGGAGAATGATCAAATGAAAAGCATCAAAACCATATGATGTGTGGAGAGGGTTAATCATTTGCAATGACATATCATGGAACTGGGAATGTGTGGATTAATTTTTGTCTAAGATAAGACAACAGTGTATGTAGACAACAATGTCTGTAAAACATCCCTACAAAGTAACAATGGACTATTCCAATTTAATATTTTAGAATAGGTGTCCTAGATAGTGTTTACATAAACTTTAGTAATGAACCTGTTTCAGAAAAGGGGTTAACTTAATATTGCACAGAAAACAGAACTCCACCAGATACTAAGCCATCAATCAATTTGACATTAATATGATAACAAATCCTGCCAGCCAAGAATACCACTATCAGGCTTTATAGCATGTCCCTAGTGATAATTAACTCATTTCAATTACACACATGGTCTGCCAGATATGCTCTCTTAAAATTCCCAGCAGTAATTACTTGAATTATAAAGGGTCATAACTCTGTTAAAATATATCGGATCAAACCCATATTCGAACTCGATCTGTATTTAGGGGTGATAAATTCATATACCAAAATTGGTGCTGATCAGATGAAAAATGTTTGAGTCATAGCAGCTTGGGTGAATTCTAAGTAAACATAAGAGTGAAAAGGGTTAATTAAACAATACCAAAAACCATACAAACGAAGAACATGCTAAGAAAAACCTAGGTAAGAAATATGAGGCAGATCAGAAGAAATATGTTCAACTTATTGCATTGGATAGCATGTGTGTAAAGGGTTAATTATTTTCTAAACCGATCAACCAATCAATACCAAAAACTATACAGATGAGGGGCATGTCATCATAAACCTACATATCAAATATGAACACAATCGGACAAAATATACTTCGGTTTTAGCATCGGATTTTTGTTTTTTTAATTTTATTTTTGAAAAAAGGGTCATAACTCCTTTAAAATAAATCGGATCAAACCCATATTCGAACTCGATCTGTATTTTGGGCTCTGAAACTCACATACCAAATTTGGTTCCGATCAGATAAAAATTGTTCGAGTTATGACAGCATGCATGAATTCGAGGTAGAAAAAGGGCCATAACTCCGTAAAACAAATTCGGAACAAACCCATATTTGAACTCGATCTGAGAAACTCATATACAAAATTTGGTTCCGATCGGATAGAAAATTTTTTGAGTTATCGCACCATGCGTAAAGTGTCCACGGACAGACAGACAGACGGACGGACACACGACGAGTGTTCAATCCGGACGTCGACATTATGTTTACCATACTATGGTATGGGTAAACATAAAAAGTAGATGCAGGAGGGAAAAAAATAAAAATAAAAACAATTGCCCCCCCAATTTATATCAAGTAAATCGTGGAATTTTACATAAATTTTACAAAAATTGTGAAAATATGTTTTTGAATGAAATTCTGAACCAAACAAGACATTTCTTGTCATGAAATACATGAAAATATGGATCTGTAAATGATCATAAGCAGAACCGGATGCGACAGCACATGAAAATCAGTACATGTGTAAAAAAAATTGGGAGAATTTTTTTTTTTTTTTTTTCATGAAATGGAAAAAAAGTTGTAGGTGTTCGTAAACCAGACTTAAAAATTGGTGTCGCCTAACCCATATGCGACTGAATTGATTGATCACTTTAAATTTTATGTGCTGGGGTATATCCATTGTTTTTGAATGTTTCAACAATAATAGTTTAACAAGAGGTGTGCACTCGAGTGCTAGCATACCCCCACCGTGGCAAATTCAACCCGCATTATCCGTAAATTCAACCAAAAAGATTTTTAACTTTAAAGAAAATTCGGACTAACAATATCAATATGGTGTCACAAGAAGCTTGTACAGAAAAAATTATTCAAATCGGTTCATATTTGTTAAAGTTATTAAGTCAGACAGAATCTTCTAAGTCAAAATAAGTCGAAAATGAGGTGTAATATTACGAAAAACAGTCTGAGCCAATCCCTAGCCGCATCATGTAGAGAGGGTATTGTGAGAAGCAAGTATACCAAAAATTATTGAAATCGGTTCATATTTGTTAAAGTTATTAAGTCGGACAGAATTTTCGAAGTCAAAATAAGTCGAAAAAGCGTAACTTTAAAAAAAAAAGTCGGACGAACCGCAATTAGCATCATGCGGAGAGACCGTCCTAAGGAGATTGTATACAAAAAATTATTGAAATCGGTTCATAGTTGTTCGAGTTATGAGGTCGGACGGACGGACGGACAAACGGACGGAGAAAGCATGACGGACGGACGGACAGACGCAGTCAATCCAGTATACCCCCCATTTTCTTCGAAAGTGGGGGTATAATGATACATTCTTCAAATGGGTGTAACAGTGGAGTCGTAAAATAGCAGTCTGAAGCAATGAAAAAAGGCACATGATGTCTTTAAGTTAGGCCCAGGGCTGCGAATAGTGAGTTTTTGATCAAATCGAATTTCGAACCGAATAGGTCTAAAAAAAAATTGAAAACAAAACGAATACAGAATTGAATATTTCATAATCTTGCTTGCCGAAATTATAAGATAAAGATGTTTCCCATTTTTGTCTTATGTCAGAATTATGTATTGAATAAAACACGTTGTCATCTTTTTTGTGAACGGTCGATCGACAATTAAAGACACCATTTCTTCAAAATATAACAAACAATTAGGAAAATAAAAAAAACTATCGACATCATTATTGGGGAATTCCACATCAATTCCAAATGTGGAATAGGAGATGGACCATTTCAGAATGATGCTATCACAACTGTCTCAACTATAAAACTGGGTTTGATTAAAGGACTTTGACCTACAAATTCGCGAAAGACATTACTGCCACTGCAAGTCAAGACTGAGCAAACACAATAATGAAAAGATAATACATCTAATAGTGTGTAGGCGAAGTCACATGGCTTACCATTCAACAGAATTGTGAAGAATCTTTCCGTCGATCTCCATTGAATGTCCACGGAATAAATTGTAACTCAACTATTATATTCGCGGTCACAAAACAAGAGGGTTAGAACAGTTAAAGTTAACTTAAAGTGACAGATTGTGAGGGTATACTTGCGAGTGTATCTACTTTTTATACTTCGCAGTAGTTGTGAATGTTCAAATAGTACCGATAAATGCATTATGTTCGCGATCACTGGTTCGGTGTATTCAAAATTACTATTTGTTTCTTCAAAGTCGAATTGAATGACAAAATGAATATCGAATATTCGCAGGGGACTACTTTAAGCGTAAGCATCGATACCTTGTAAAATTTAAACTATGAAGCTACCTACTCAAGTTTTCTTTGGTGCGACAGAAAGGAATGACATTATCGCAGTGGTCTTACCTTTGCAATATCACAGGTGGATTTGGGTGCCTGGTATTTCCCGGTAGGTTGACAGTCAGTGTTTGTGTACTGGGGTTATATCTATAAGTTCCCCTATGCCTGGCTCCTCTATGTGTCCGAGACATGCCTCCAATACCCTGAGGATCAGCTTGCCTAACCAGCAATGGATGAGATGCAGTCATACTGGTAGGTGCTGGTGGAAGAGTTGTTACTAAAATAAATATAAAGGATCAATGTTAGGCTGTCATGAAAAGATGCTTAACCACATGTCCGCTCGGAATGGGGTATGAAAAAGTACAGGAATTGATCTATCCATATAGGCTAACACCTAAACATAACACAAAATTTGAAATAATCGGAAAATGAGAAACGGGTCTTTTTGCTGCCTTATTTACCTATATATGATGCTATTTTTTTCTTGAGAATTGTATCTGAATTTTTAGCTAATTTGTTGAACTTGGGTCCCCATTTTAACTCTGGTGTACTATTGACAGTTCACCATAATATTTCCATTCTCCTGAAACTAAAAGTCCTATGTAAACAAATTTTTAGAGAAGTTTTACATGAGAATTAATCAAGTATGCTCCATGAGATCCATTCTAAACTACACTGCACTCAATAAGAGGCAATAAAATGTAATAATATAACAATAACAGGTTGGTTGATAAGGGAATAACCAGATCTTTGATTTAGCATCAGCAAATGGAATCCGACTAAATCCTGAAAAGTTACACATAATTCTGCTGTGGTTAAGGAGTCGATTATTTAGGGCAGTACTGTACACTTTGGTGATATAATTGAATATAAAATTGAATATGCAATGTTCAATAAAAGAGGTGTAGTTTAAATGAAAAAAAATAATATATATATATGAAAATTGAGTCAAGTCAGAAATGGAAACAAGATGCATACCTGGCCCAACATTATTTAGATCAGTTTCATGGACAGACATTGGAAGCTGGGACGCCCTGAGCTGTGACATATCATTGTACACAAACTGATCGGCAACACCTGAAACATAAAATTTATATGAGCTACAAGAAGTTGCACCTCAGTGGTGGCATACCCCCATGGTGCCAATTGAAACATGGGCAGGATGGTAACAAATTAAAAACAAATGAGCACAGATGAAAGTAAATTCAACATTTTCAGACGAACAAAGAGGGATAACTCTTGAACGGATAACATAATATAACATAACCCTCCTGATGCCAAACCTACATACAAAATTTCCACAGAATCCAATAACCCATGGCGGAGATATATGAGCTTACGGATGGAAATCCAACATTTTCAGATAAATAATGAAAGTGTCAATGACACTGTAGCTCAACTTGGAAAGGGAATAATTTAATGTATTACAGTCAATGGAGCGATTAGGAATGTGGAAAGTTGAATGTCGAATACTAGTTAAAAGACATAAGAGAAAAGAAAAATCCAAGATGGCTGCTGGCGGCCATGTTTTTGGCCGAATGACCCCAAAATGACTCATTCCCATCTACATGTCATTGTTAACATCCATGACAAATTTTATGATGATCAGACTAAAGGTACGACCTGCAGCCCGTGCTAAAGAATTTAGTCATACAAAGAGTAAAATCCAAGATGGCTGCTGGCGGCCATGTTTTTTGACCGAATGACCCCAAAATGACTCGTTCCCATCTACATCTCATTATTAACATTCATGACAAATTTTATGATGATAAGACTAAAGGTACGACCTGTAGCCCGTGCTAAAGGATTTAGTCATACAAGAGTAAAATCCAAGATGGCTGCTGGCAGCCATGTTTTTCAGTCAAATGACCCCAAAATGAGTTTTTCCAATCTGCATGTCAATGTTAACATCCATGACAAATTTGATGATGATTAGACTAAAGGTACGACCTGTAGCCAGTGCTAAAGAATTTAGTCATACAAAGAGTAAAATCCAAGATGGCTGCTGGCGGCCATTGTTTTTTGTCCGAATGACCCCAAAATGACTCGTTCCCATCTACATTCCAATTTCAACAGCCATGACAAATTTTATGATGATCGGACTAAAGGTACGACCTGTAGCCTGTGCTAATGGATTTAGTCATACAAAGAGTAAAATCAAAGATGCCTGCTGGCGGCCATGTTTTTTGGCCGAATGACCCCAAAATGACTCGTTCCCATCTACATTCCAATTTCAACAGCCATGACAAATTTTATGATGATCGGACTAAAGGTACGACCTGTAGCCCGTGCTAAAGGATTTAGTCATACAAAAAGTAAAATCAAAGATGCCTGCTGGCGGCCATGTTTTTTGACCGAATGACCCCAAAATGACTCGTTCCCATCTACATGTCATTATTAACATTCATGACAAATTTTATGATGATCAGACTAAAGGTACGACCTGTAGCCCGTGCTAATGGATTTAGTCATACAAAGAGTAAAATCCAACATGGCTGCTGGCCGCATGTTTTTTGGCCGAATGACCCCAAAATTTCTCGTTCCCATCTACATGTCAATATTAACATCCATGACAAATTTCATGATGATCAGACGAACAGTACGACCTGTGGCCCGTGCTAATGGATTGAATTTTGAAATCCAAGATGGCCACTGGCGGCCATTGTTTTTTGTCCGAATGACCCCAAAATGACTCGTTCCCATCTACATTCCAATTTCAACAGCCATGACAAATTTTATGATGATCGGACTAAAGGTACGACCTGTAGCCTGTGCTAATGGATTTAGTCATACAAAGAGTAAAATCCAAGATGGCTGCTGGCCGCCATGTTTTTTGGCCGAATGACCCCAAAATGACTCGTTCCCATCTACATTCCAATTTCAACAGCCATGACAAATTTCATGATGATCAGACGAACAGTACGACCTGTGGCCCGTGCTAATGGATTGAATTTTGAAATCCAAGATGGCCGCTGGCGGCCATGTTTTTTACCGAATGACCCCAAAATTAATCATTCTGGTCTAAATGTTGATGTCAACAGCTATGACAAATTTCATAATGATCCGACCAAAGTTACGACCTGTAGACTGCATTGTTGACGCCTTACGCACACACGGACGACAAAGCCATGGCTATAGCTCAAACTTTACAAAGTAAAGTTGAGCTAAAAAGGCATAACTCTTGAACCTAAAAGTGAACAACGTCAATGAACACTCTTTTGAAAGCCCTGCTGGTGCAAAACCTGCATACCAACTTTCATAGTGATCGGAAAACCTTGAGATATATGAGCGGACTGAATGGAAATACAACATTTACATATAAAGTAAGAGGAATAACTCTTGAATGGAAAATATAAATGTCGATGAACCCTCTTTTGAAAGCCTTCATTGTGCCAAACCTGCCTACCAAATTTCAACGAGAACCGATAGCCCATGGTTGAGATATATGACGGACAAAAATCAAATATTTTCAGATGAACAAAGAGGGATCCAAGAACTCTTGAATGGAAAATGTGAACGTCAATAAACCCTCTTTTGAAAGCACTCCTGGTGCCAAACCGGCATACCAAATATCATCGAGATCTAATAACCCATGGTTGAGATATATGAGCGGACAGCCGAATGGACAGATGCATGTAATTCAGTAAACACCCACCCCCTTCTTTTGGATGGGGGTATAAAAACATCCAAAAAATACATAAACAAAATTGTTATGGTAAGTTTATTTTATTTATTTGTTCTTAACATGCCAACCATCTTAAAAGATAAAATATTCCATCCTTTATTTAAGGAAAACTTAATCTCCTGTAACAGGAAACGTCTCCATGAAGGATTTGTTAAAATTTTTTTTTTAATATATCATACCAAGTGGAAAATTATCTTCCATCGGGTAGAAGAAATCATCATCAAATCCTCGAGGCAAGAGATTATTGTCCATGTCCTGGTAATCATCATCTCCTTCCATGTCAGAACCCTGGGAGAAAAAAAAACAGTGGTCATAATCATGATTAACATAAACAATGAAATTGTCTATTGATGACAAAATGTAGCTCAACTTGCAGAAGGGATAATGTCATACTGTGACTCATACATTAAAGTCAATGGAGCGATAAGGATTACAGGAAGTTGAAATGTTTAATAGTGGAGGCCAAACTGGAGTGTCATATCGTTTGGGATCAATCAGATGAAAAATGTTGACTGTTAGATTGCCGAAGGATTTAGTCATGTAAAGAGTGAAATTCAAGATGGCTGATGGCAGCCATGGTTTTCATCGAAAATAATTCAAATTCGATAGCTCTCATCTAAAGGTCACCCAGAAGATCCGTATGATGTTTGCCAGGTGTGCCGATAGATTCAAATGTGAAATCCAAGATGGTGGATGGTCATGTTTTTTATAAATTTGAAAGCTCCCATCGAAGAGGTAACTCCAAAGATTCATATGAAGTTTGGGATTAATAATATTAGAAGTTCGTCAAGTTGAGCTAAAATTGTTACTGGTATCTGAAGTGTTCAGGCACAGACCGAATCCCAATTCAACCTTGTCTATTCTAAGACTAACAAGGGCTATAACTCAGGCAAATTTGATCTGTGTTTGCTTCTGATTAATCCACATACCTAGATTTGTGTCAATAAATTTTTTTTACTAAAGTTATCATCTTGAAACAAAACTTTTTGCACTATTCTAAGTTCAGGAAAGGCTTTAACTAAGGCAAAGTTTTCAGGACTGACTCAATATCATTTTTGACCTATATTTATATTTATAATATTTATTTTATTCAACACAAAGTTATGGGCAATATACCAAATCCGAACTGATATCCATCACATTTACCCCTTTATTTAAAACCCACAGATTTGTAGTAAGAGACTTTGTGGCTCCAAGAGAATATGAGACGTCTGTTCGTATGGTCAGATAATACATGCCAGGACGAACAGACAGACTGACAAAGTCAATCTAGTATGTCCCCCCCCCCCCCCCATTTTTCTTCAAAAAGTGAGTGTATGACAACTGAACGTTCATAATATTAATTATTTAGATTTTTGTATAGTGTAGTAATGCCTCATTAGACTGATACAGATTACAGACAAGGTTCTATTTTGCATCTATATTGTGAGGTTAGTGCAGTAAAGTTACTTCTGAATGTCACGACTTAGCATGAGATTCAAAAGTTAAGATATTGCAACATATATCTAAATTATTAATGTCAAATTCAGTTGCACAACACAACCCAAGCAATCATATCTATAAAGATCAACAAACCTCTTCATCTTCTTCATCATCTTGGTCGTCATCATCATCATCATCGTCATCATCATTGTCATCGTCATCAGTATCCTCATCAGAATCTGATTCATCACCAACACCTACTGAACAAGTTAAATAAAAATTACATGAAGCCAAGTAGCTAAGTATTTTTTTGTGTAAACATTGATAAAAGTTTGACATTTTCCATAATTATATATTGATAAGGCCAATCAAATATCTGACGGTCAAACCAATCCAGCCATAATGCAACTGGTAAAGTGTGCCAAATAATACAATCATTTTGCTCGGATGGACAAAAGACCAGACATTTCCAGATGAACAAAGATGAATAATTCAACAAAGGAAAACCCAAATAAACAATTGATCACTAATCTGAATGCCCTCACAATGAACGAGAGGCCGATCACGATCGGCAGATGTTTAACCCATACCTTGGCGATAGCGATTAGCTATTTTTATAAATTTTATAAATCCTTACACCAACCTTTTCATGAGTGCAAAAGTTTCAACAATTCACACTTTATATAGTGATCGTGTGAAAAATATTTAGTTATCACATTGTGTCAACAGGATTGGTGGAGGATGTTAATATTTTTAAGCAAATAAACCAAATGACCCTCACTATGCAGGTTAGGGGTGTGTTATCGTCAACTATGCCAATAACTATAAACATAATCAATGGAAATATTTGAGTTATCAAATCGGATAGAATGGGGTTAATCTTACCCAAACTAATGAACTGATAAACACAAAATAGTCTATGAAAAGCATGTCATTGGATTTAGAACCCCATACAATAAGTCAGTCTCAAGAATACCAGCACCATTAATATTATCCTGGAGCCCAAATGCAATTGAGGGAATTTCAAAATAAGACATTTCCTCTAATGATGAATATTCAATTGGTGATGTATTGAAACCCTTACTGAACCTGGCTCAAAGTGAAAGGGATAATATTATATCTGTCTATCGCATAATATGTGTCTATGGAATGGTTTAATTTTAATCCCAAATCCATGCAAATCAAAAGTGGATCACCATCAACCTGGACATAATATAGGAGAATGATCAAATGAAAAGCATCAAAACCATATGATGTGTGGAGAGGGTTAATCATTTGCAACGACATCATATCATGGAACTGGGAATGTGTGGATTAATTTTTGTCTAAGATAAGACAACAGTGTATGTAGACAACAATGTCTGTAAAACATCCCTACAAAGTAACAATGGACTATTTCAATTTAATATTTTAGAATAGGTGTCCTATAGTGTTTACATAAACTTTAGTAATGAACCTGTTTCAGTAAAGGGGTTAACTTAATATTGCACAGAAAACAGAACTCCACCAGATAGCCATCAATCAATTTGACATTAATATGATAACAAATCCTGCCAGCCAAGAGTACCACTATCAGGCTTTATAGCATGTCCCTAGTGATAATTAACTCATTTCAATTACACACATGGTCTGCCAGAATGTTCTCTTAAAATTCCCAGCAGTAATTACTTGAATTATAAAGGGTCATAACTCTGTTAAAATATATCGGATCAAACCCATATTCGAACTTGATCTGCATTTAGGGGTGATAAATTCATATACCAAATTTGGTGCTGATCAGATGAAAAATGTTTTGAGTCATAGCAGATTGGGTGAATTCTAAGTAAACATAAGAGTGAAAAGGGTTAATTAAACAATACCAAAAACCATACAAACGAAGAACATGATAAGAAAAACCTAGGTAAGAAATATGAGGCAGATCAGAAGAAATATGTTCAACTTATTGCATTGGATAGCATGTGTATAAAGGGTTAATTATTTTCTAAACCGATCAACCAATCAATAGCAAAAACTATACAGATGAGGGGCATGTCATCATAAACCTACATATCAAATATGAACACAATCGGGCAAAATATACTTCGGTTTTAGCATCGGATTTTTGTTTTTTTAATTTTATTTTTGAAAAAAGGGTCATAACTCCTTTAAAATAAATCGGATCAAACCCATATTCGAACTCGATCTGTATTTTGGGCTCCGAAACTCGCATACCAAATTTGGTTCCGATCAGATAAAAATTGTTCGAGTTATGACAGCATGCGTGAATTCGAGGTCGAAAAAGGGCCATAAATCCGTAAAAAAAATTCGGATCAAACCCATATTTGAACTCGATCTGTATTTTGGTCTGAGAAACTCATATACAAAATTTGGTTCCGATCGGATAGAACATTTTTGAGTTATCGCACCATGCGTAAAGTGTCCACGGACAGACAGACAGACAGACAGACAGACGGATGGACGGACGGACGGACACACGACGAGTGGTCAATCCGGACGTCGACATTATGTTTACCATACTATGGTATGGGTAAACATAAAAAGCAGAAATTTCTCGCCGCTACATTCGCCATGTTAAACTTATGAGGTATATTTATGATCATTATATAGGGTTTAAGGAATTAGTCATGCAAAGAGCAAAATCCAAGATGGCGGCTAGTAGCCATTTTTTAAATCAATGAAAGTGGCTTTAATAACTTGGAGAGGGCTTAATTTCATGTCACAATAAATGGAGCGATTACGAATGCAGAAAGTAGAAATGTTTAAGTAATACTAGATGATAACATGAAGAGATAATATATATTTAAGTAAATTACAGAATGGCCACTGGCGGCCAAGTTTGCCAATTAATTTAAAAACAATTTTATAGCACCCAAAATTAGGAAAACAAATTATGGCTCCCATCTGGTTGTAATCCTGAAGATCCATATATGAAGTATAGTGACAATCGGACAAGGGATGTCATCTGTAGGGTGTGCCAAAAGATTTAGTCATACAATTAAAATCCAAGATGGCCACTGGTGGCCATATTTTCCAATGGTGTGCCAAAGGATTGAGCAAGTCTCATTTACTGAATATCAATAATATCAGTTGATATTTGTTCAAGTTATCGCACTAACTCAATCTGGGGACGTTTTTTTTTTAACCTTGACAAAAATTCTGACTTTAAACAGACTAAGTAATAAAGAGCTCTCTACTCAAAAATGATGTAAAATGCCTCCTTACCTTGTTCAGTTGCATCTGCATCTTCATCATCCGATACAACTTGGGTAATCATCTGGGAATCGTGCTGATCAGCGTCATCATCTACGACCTCGATATTAACATCTAGCTCTAGGTCTACATCATCTCCCATTGCATTACCAGAATCTACAGTGTAATCAATTGTGCATTCAATAATAAATTTGAAGCCAAATGTGCACATGTATGTCTACCATATTAGCTTGGAGATGCAATAATTTCCGTAGAAACCAGTAGAAACCTCATTGTGGAAATTTAATTGGAAAATATGATGCAACAACTTCCTACAAAGTCAATGTCAAACCATCAGTGATAGCCACATAATGAGCCAATGTGTGATAGCACATATGTTGGCCTATCACAATACAAAAAGACCTCCAAATTGTATTATGAAAACACCCAAGTTACAAGATATATCTCCATACCGGACCCTCTATAAAAGAATCACTCTCCATACTGAACAAATTTTCCAGTCCTGAATTCACCCAAGTGAATTCTCACTAAATATTCCCTCTGTAAACCGGAAATCTCTCTATTCGGAACATCGGATGGCTTTTCTAGTCCATAAGTAAAGAAATACATTAAATTGTACCTAAAAAATCTGAAAGCGGAAAGCGATACCAACCAAAAGAACTTGCGATAGATTGGACATACTTGATGCTGAGCTCTTGTTGGCTTTGGTGAAGACTGGGGATCCTTTATATAAAGTTAAAATTTCTGGTCTACATTCAACTCTTGAGTGGTCATTGATGGCTCATTCACTGTGACAGGTTGATTAAAACTGTATTAGTGATAATACACTACCATCATTAGTGTTTAAAAGAAATGTCAGTGCTCTATTCTCGGTGAATTTACCATTGTTCACTCAATGTGTGAAATATGCATACAGTTTTCTAATCAGACACCTGCTGTTATAATTCGGTTCAAAGTGTTCGCTGAACAAAAGACAGCTATATAAAACAGTATGCATATACAAGAGTATGAATCTACTGTACCTGCGCTACATTTTCAAAAACAGTGAATCACTGTAAAATTTATTGTTTCCAACGTAATATGTCATGTTTTTAATTCAATTTCACAAAAGAATCACTTCTAGGGTCAACTGCGCAAGTGTCCATGACAACACATCATTATTTTCGCTTGTGTGCTCTGCACAGTAAATACTTTTCAGAGGCTACGTAGCAGCTTCTGACTGGTATTTTAGTTGGTTCAGACAGTTACTCTTTATGATGGCAACAACATTTTATTGTAGCTGCTTTCATTATGACAGCTTGCTTGATGTTCATGGCAAAATCTGTGCTGTCCATTTACATACCAATAGCGCATCTTGTCACGTAGTGACAGATTATCTGCACAATTGAACAGTAGGTCGCGACTGTAGTGACTTGAAAATGCTACGTGTGTAGTTGGCCGTTGTTTGTGACCGCTTAATTTTGGAGTCACTTTTGTAGTTGGCCGATATCGTTGACATTCAGTTTAACATGGTGGAAGCAGTTTTGTCCATTTGGCCTGGTGGATCCGACTCTACTGCTTTTATTTGGCATTGGGTTTGATAATGTGCCGATTTAAGTCAATCATTATTACTACATCGAGTGTAAAAGGGAAGCAATGTATGCTACATGTACAAAGGTCCCGATATGTTTTCCAGGAAGACTGTGTGGCCATGCATGACTTCACCGGTAGAAGTCCAAGTGCTCATTTAAAGGTTCGCTTGCAGAGGCTTTGTTGTGCACACAGCTAGTATCCACTGTGCGCTCGTGATTTAAATTGGAAAGGTCCATGCGCTTTCCTCAAGCTTCGCTTATGGAGGCTTTGTTGTACATGTTTGTGCTCATTTCGTCTGAAGAGATCATTGAGTTTTCACAAAGCTTCACTTGAGATGTTTTTTCATGAGGACAGTCGGTGTTACTGTAAATAAGATGTAGAACTCTAACAATTAAAAGACATCTGGTTTTCGATGTCAATAAATGCTTGACCTTATGTACTATTGTCTGCATGGTTTCCCGATGACATAAGGTTGATGAGTAGTGATGAGCCGATTCAGGTGCCGATTCCGATTATTGTAATAATTATACCAAAATATGTTATATGTGATATATACTACTTCGATTTGGAAGCAACAACATCAGTAATATACCAGTATACATAAGTATACGTTTGGGTAAGTATAAAGATAGGTATGCGTGGACTTGTGAACGAAATCCTGCGTCCTGACAACCAATACACATGTTATATTATGCTCAATTTACCTTAGACTTCTGTCTATAAGTCGCTACTTGTTGACCCAGTATTTCCCCTCAAAATGTGCATGCGCCTTATACAACTAAGTCAATAGGGGGTCTGAATTTTGGCTACAATCACAGACACAGGTGGGTTTTGGCATTTGCCGCGATGACAACTCAGAAGAGTGCATGACCATTCACATCAAAACAGGAACAAAATGTTTAATTTCAAATAAAAATGAAAGTGTCAATGACACTGTACCTCAACTTAGGTAGGGGAATAATTTAATGGTTGACAGTAAATGGAGAATAGGAAAGGTGCTAATTGAAATGTCTAACCTGTGCCAAAGGATTTAGTCATGCAAAGAGTAAAATCCAAGATGGCTGCTGGCGGCCATGTTTTTTTGGCCAATTGACCCCAAAAGGACTCGTTCCCATCTACGTGTCATTGTTAACAACCATGACAAATTTCATGAAGTTCTGACCAAAGCTACGACCTGTAGCCCACGCCCAAGGATATAGTCAATCAAAGAGTAAAATCCAAGATGGCTGCTGGCAGCCATGTTTTTCAGCCGAATGACTCGCTCCAATCTACATGTCAATATTAACATCCATGACAAATTTCATGATGATCAGACGAACAGTACGACCTGTAGCCCGCGCCAATGGATTGAAGTTTGAAATCCAAGATGGCCACCAGCGGCCATGTTTTCCGGCCGTCGACCCCAAAATGACTTGTTCCCATCTACATGTCATTGTTAACATCCATGACATATTTCATGAAGTTCCGACCAAAGCTACGACCTGTAGCCCGTGCCAAAGGATTTAGTCATGCAAAGAGTAAAATCCAAGATGGCTGCTGCCAATGGATTGAATTTTGAAATCCAAGATGGCCAGCCAGCAGCCATGTTTTTTGGCCAATGACACCAAAATGACTCGTTCCCATCTACATGTCAATGTCAACATTCATGACAAATCTCATAAAGATCAGACCAAAGGTACGACCTGTAGCCCGCGCCAAAGGAAATTGTTGACGGACACACGGACACACGGACGACAGACGCCAAACCATGGCAATAGCTCAAACTTACAAAGTAAGTTGAGCTAACAATTAAACTATTAATAATTTTTACCAGTGTATGTATCCCTATCCAATTAATAAAATACAAGAATTCCAACATGAGACCTCCATCTGAGGAAGGGATTTTGATGTTAAACCACATTATCCTGAACTAAACTGTAGAGACAATACCATGGAAACCATGCATAACATGCGAGGGCATGATGCAACACTTGTTTACTGTCTGCAGGTTTTGTTTTTATGTCGGCTTATAGATAAGAGGTCATTGAGGTCAATGGCTGACCTGATTAGGTGTTTGAATCAGTTTGAATACTGGTGATTAGCAGTCACGTTGAATAGTAGTTGTTAATTGGTGAACAATGGGATGTTGTAAACACACTACACTATATAACGGGTCTCGTCGGGGCTATTTCACATAATTATTTCAATTCATTCGATATATAATAACTGAAGCATGGTGAATGAAGCATGTGCTAGGCAGGACCTGGCTGTATATCATCAAATTTGTGTTTGGTTACACTTTCCCCATGTTTACTGGTCATTTATTCAACAAAACATCCTTATATTTAACACAGTTTATTGAAGAAAAACAAGCAGCTGATTACTATTTAGACAATCGGAAATGCCCATGTTGAAACCCGAGTACCAATTGTCATCCGATGGGCCACAATCGGCCGATTCCGATTGTCGTTTCCGATCATCGGCTCATCACTATTGATAAGCATGCATGGCTTTTAATTAGTGCTGGGACGGTTGTCCGGATAACCGGTTACGGTTCGGTTACGCGTGTCAACCGGTTGGAGGAGGCCACAACCGGATAACCGTAATATTGAGAACGATTGTACTATCATCGTAGTACTCCGTGTAAATGTTGCCGAAATCATTTACGGAAGTTTAAGTAACGAGAGTAAGTAATAAGAAGTCGCTTAGAAGCGATTTGGACAGTTGATTGTGTATTCATATACCCCACAACACACGCCTGTTTGATCACCGGCGGCTTTTCTAGACATGAAACCAACAACTCTGTGAATCACTTGCTACACATTCAATGCCAATTTCCTTTGGCGGCATTACATGACGTTCCGGCTGCACGCGCACCGCGGCATACATCAAAGCAATCAAGTCTAGACTTTTACTACGTCATCAATAGTATGTCTGTTTTCTTGAAACTCCCCCCCCCTTGTCATTACCATTAGTTCGTCTCAAAGCGATGACAGAAGACCTACAAAAACGGAAATCGAACGTTTGGGGACATTTAATTCTAATTGAAGATGACGGAAAAAAAGAAGAAATGGGCGATATGCAAGGCCCGTCGAACGCGATTCGTTTTATTGTGGATCAACATCCAATATGAAGTCGCACATCCAGAAAAAAACACAGGCCTACTGGGAGTGGGAAATCAGAGTATATCTAGTGATGTGTTCGATAACTTTATTTCCTAAACACTGGCTGGGGCTTGCGTAATAATGAATCGCGACGATTTAATTTTGTTTGAATTTGTTTATGAAATAATTGAAGTAACATCGTGTAGCCACTGTGATTAATACATACCTGCCTAAACACAAACACTAGTAAACATTACTAAACAACAGTATACCTACCTTCAGTACCTTGTTTGGGCTAATCGTGTCCGGGATATACACAAGGGAGGAACTATATTTCGTCGCTGAAGGGTTTGCAAGCAAGCGTTGTTTATGCGGTGCGGAACTCCTGTAAACATCGATATACTACCGCACCACTAATATATATTATATTTTAGTTTGTTTGGGCTAAAAACTGAATTAATTTATACACATTTACAACTATGACCGCCGTAACGGGAACGCATTGTACGACTAAAACATCGTTTGTGATCGCATGTATATCAACGTTTCCGGGACGCGTAATAAACACTTGTTTTGCCGATATAGTGACCAGTGTATTCAATCTCGTACTTAGGGTAATGCTGGTAGCGGTTAACCGGTTATGGTTAGGTTAATGCCCGTGGTTAACCGGTTAGGAAAAAAAAACCCCAACCGTCCCATCACTACTTTTAATGGTATCTAATCGACAATAAAATAAAAGGTCAGCAGACCACAGTGTCCCCCGACAACATGGCAAGTCGATGCCGCTTTGTTAAAGAAATTAAAAAAAAATGTTGAAATTTTCTAAGTCGAAAAGGGTTAATAACTCCATAACAAAAATATTAGCTATATAGATGTTGCAAATCACCAACATGTTAGGAACAATATCCCAAAGTTTCAAATCTCTATATTTAAAACTGTAGGAGGAGTTGATTACACCATGAAGGTACCCAATCTCATCCAAAAGGCAAAAATGTTCCAAATTTTTCTAAGTCGAAAACCCCCCAAAAATATGGAAAACATGATATTTTTTATTAGCTATATAGATGTTGCAAATCACCAACATGTTAGGAACAATATCCCAGAGTTTCAAATCTCTACATTTAAAACTGTAGGAGGAGTTGATTACACCATGAAGGTACCCAATCTCATCCAAAAGGCAAAAATGTTCCAAATTTTCTAAGTCGAAAACCCCCCAAAAATATGGAAAACATGATATATTTTATTAGCTATATAGATGTTGCAAATCACCAACATGTTAGGAACAATATCCCAGAGTTTCAAATCTCTACATTTAAAACTGTAGGAGGAGTTGATTACACCATGAAGGTACCCAATCTCATCCAAAAGGCAAAAATGTTCCAAATTTTCTAAGTCGAATACCCCCCCAAAAATATGGAAAATATTATATTTTTGATTAGCTATATAGATGTTGCAAATCACCAACATGTTAGGAACAATATCCCAGAGTTTCAAATCTCTACGTTTAAAACTGTAGGAGGAGTTGATTACACCATGAAGGTACCCGATCTCGGACGCACAGACACACGGACGGACGGACGGACGGATGAGGGTCATTTCTATAGTCCTCCGACGGAAACGTCGGGGGACAACAAGAGATGGACTGTCATCCGGTACATACCCCCTAGTGGCATACCGCCTAGTGTGGGTATATCTATAACTTATGACTGCTATACTCAGACCGGTTTTACCCAAAAATCAGCATTTTCATATAAACGAAGATGAATAACTATAGCACAAAAAAACAAAACAAAACAGTTGAATGTGCCATTAAATGTCCTCATAGTGGTGAACATCCATACCAAATTTCATTGAGATCCCAGCACAACTGTTGAAGTTACAACATGAACAGACACCAGACGGACCAAAAAGCCAACATTTCCAGATAAATAAAAGGTCGCAGACCACATGTCCCCCGACTCGAGTGGTAAACTTCATGATTGGATTTGTTTGTAGGATATTATTTGCAACAATGTTATACAGTATATAGATGTTGCAAACCACCGCAAAATTTCTTGGACAAAACAACCCGATGAACAAATGCATGCAAACACGAAAAAAATGATATTTTTGTATTAGCTATATAGATGTTGCAAATCACCAACATGTTAGGAACAATATCCCAGAGTTTCAAATCTCTACATTTAAAACTGTAGGAGGAGTTGATTACACCATGAAGGTACCCAATCTCATCCAAAAGGCAAAAATGTTCCAAATTTTCTAAGTCGAAAACCCCCCAAAAATATGGAAAAAATGATATTTTTGATTAGCTATATAGATGTTGCAAATCATCAACATATTAGGAACAATATCCCAGAGTTTCAAATCTCTACATTTAAAACTGTAGGAGGAGTTGATTACACCATGAAGGTACCCAATCTCATCCAAAAGGCAAAAATGTTCCAAATTTTCTAAGTCGAAAACCCCCCAAAAATATGGAAAAAATGATATTTTTGATTAGCTATATAGATGTTGCAAATCACCAACATGTTAGGAACAATATCCCAGAGTTTCAAATCTCTACATTTAAAACTGTAGGAGGAGTTGATTACACCATGAAGGTACCCAATCTCATCCAAAAGGCAAAAATGTTCCAAATTTTCTAAGTCGAAAACCCCCCAAAAATATGGAAAAAATGATATTTTTGATTAGCTATATAGATGTTGCAAATCACCAACATGTTAGGAACAATATCCCAGAGTTTCAAATCTCTACATTTAAAACTGTAGGAGGAGTTGATTACACCATGAACGTACCCAATCTCATCCAAAAGGCAAAAATGTTCCAAATTTTCTAAGTCGAAAACCCCCCCCAAAAATATGGAAAAAATTATATTTTTGATTAGCTTTATAGATGTTGCAAATCACCAACATGTTAGGAACAATATCCCAGAGTTTCAAATCTCTACGTTTAAAACTGTAGGAGGAGTTGATTACACCATGAAGGTACCCAATCTCGGACGCACGGACGCACGGACAGACGCACGGACGGACGGACGCACGGACGGACGAGGGTCATTTCTATAGTCCTCCGACGGAAACGTCGGGGGACAACAAAGATGTATAACTCTAGAATGGAAAATCCGAACAAAACGATGGAACCCTCTTTTTAATGTCCACACAGTTGTGAACATCCATACCAAATTTCATTGAGATCCCAGCACAACTGTTGAAGTTACGACATAAACAGACACCAGATGGACCAAAAATCCAACATTTCCAGATAAACAAAGATGAATAACTCTAGAATTGAAAATCCGAACAAAACGATGGAACCCTCTATTTAATGTCCTCATAGTAGTGAATATCCATACCTAATTTCATCTGATCACTATTGTTCCAAGTTATGACATGAACAGACATTGGACGGACGTACGGACAGACGAACAAATGGGTAGATATGTGGCTCCGACCTATGTGGCTAGAAATGGTAATGTGGCTTTAGTTTTTATGTGGCTTCTCAAGTAGCCATAAATTTTTGTATGTGGCTATCAAGTAGTAGATAGTGATAAAACTCCAGATTATGGATTCATAACATGTTGGAATTATAGCAGAAGAAGCTGATTAAAACTTGCACACAGCAACTGGGACAGTGGAATAGGAGAAACTGACAGGTCCGTGATTGGGTGACTAGCCACATAAATGTCCGTCGGTGTCCGACATCTCCTATTGACAGGCCATGGATGTCTAAATCTATGGACTTTTTGTTTCCAAATTTTGAGTGACTACAAAATTAAACAAGTGCACCGCTGGGCGGAGGTAACGCCCCTGACTGTACAATAAGAGAGGATTTTTCTTATTTTTGTGCAAATACTTATTAAATGGCACTTTGTAAAGTTATGTTTGCAAATAAACAATCCAAAATCAAGTTATCATCTGGAAACCAAAAAAAGTAGCAGAAAACCTGAATTTTCTAAGTCCAAAAAGGGCGGACGAAACCGCAGTTATGGGGAAATCTTGTCCCCCGGTTGGTCTATTAGCATACCAAAGATCAACTGAATTGAGTTAGCGAAACCAAAGTTATGAGTTGAAACGTTCGTAAGGACGGAAGGATGGATGGAGGGCTCCACTATATACCCCCAAATCTCCATCGGAGATCGGGGGCATAATAAGCTGATTAGGCCAAATAGATCATTTTTGAACGTCCATCTGAAAGACGGAAGTTATGCACATAAATATCCATTTTACACAATCTTAGCCACATAAGTGGTCATTAGTAAACACGGACGGACAGACGGACGGACGCACGGACGGACAGGCGGACAGGTGCAAAACAGTACACCCCCCTTTTTTTTTAAAAGGGGGTATAATTATGCGGCTCTTGTCACAGTTCGCATATATCCGCTATAGTTGCGAGGTTGAATAAACCACTTGTTTGGCAAGTATTGCAAAGTGGATGTTTTTATATTGTTCCAGGTATATACCGTTCTGCAGTATATGCATAACTGCTTCAGAATGGAGTCTTAATTAACCTGTTGGAGTTGATGTCAAAATGTATGGTACGAACAGTCCTCGACATGTCATACTAAATGCTGCCGCTAGCGATATTCCTGTAATGGTGACTTTCTAGATAAGTTGGCGGGGCAAATGTTAGTTGACAATTATGGAATACTACAATATTAATTGATTAACTATAACGCAATACTGATTGCAATTTCATTGATGCTGTGCTTTTGTGATTCGAATATTAGAGCTTAATTTCTTCAAGGTTATTTTGTGCTATGTGTAGTACACCAGCTGTTCAGTGTTGAACTAGGTTGTTTGTGTCTACTATCGCTCGCTTTAAAGTCTCAGTTCACCCATCACCCCGGAAGTGATTCTATAGTGAAATAGAATAAAAAATTAAACAAGACTTCACTTGTGAAGGTGAAGTTTATTGTGATTCTATGAAGTATTACTGGAGGGATCAACTGCTGCCCGTCCCATACGCCACCGTGGGTGTGATCCCTCCAGCTTTACTATAGATCAATTGTAGACATAGATGGTGTAGCGTTGCTACGGTGTGAAGTTAAATGTTTTTACACAATTTTACATATATTCATAAACTATCTCCTTAGTAATATTAACTATTCTAGCTTTAATTAATTTTCCTTCTTTGCACCGTAAATACGCCACTACCTTCGTTCGTGTACAAAATATATCAATGTTTACTTTATTTCACGTCACAAACTTCATTTATAATACTCATCAATCGGTCATAATTATTCAATCTTCAATCTAAAGTCGTATTCTCACTTATTTATTACATGTCACTTCGTAAATCATATTATTTCGGTCATTATTCAACATTATTCGCGTTCGTAATTCATTCTCTTCTTCCTATGTTTTTGTTTATGCTCGTTTCGCTGTACTTCCGGTTTGTTTGTGTACGCGGTTGCTAAGGCACAGCGTACACCGTATCTATGCATCGGGTTGGATTTCTGGTTGGGTTTCTTATGGGGTTGCTTTTCGGGTTACTTTTAGGGTTAGTTTTCGGGTTGGTTGTGCGCTGCATCATGGGAAAGGGTTGCTTGGATATAAAAGCACAAGCAACCCGATCTTTTGGTCAGTCAGTTACCAACAGTTCTGAGAGTGGTCAGTCATTCGAATTTATATACGCCGCTACGGTCATCAACGGAAGGAAATATCCGAACATAGACTAAAGTGAAAGGTACATGATGTAACCCGAGAAACACATGAATGCGGAACTATCCTTATTACATAATATGAATGCGGAACTACCAATTATTACATAGTTATGGTTAAACTTCAACTTCAAGCCGTGAATAATCCAGTTGATCCAACCCAGAGCAGAGATATTCGAGGATTGAAATCATCATCATTCATTCCAATAGATACCTGTATTAGCTGTAATGCTGTATAATTAGTGTAAATGTACGATTTATGATTAAGGCTTGGCTATCAACCCACGGCCTATAATACAATATCAGATCTTATACAAATTGTTTGTCATAACGAATGCCAGTGGGGAAATCACGCTACCAATTGAAAATATACCCCAAATTCGTTACAATGTCATGGACTCATGCGCAGTGATGCTACCTCAAGTTGATTCCACCAGTGATTCTATACTTCATAGAATCACAAGTAACTTCACCTTCGTCTATGGGTGAAGTCCTGTTTAAAGGGGGACTGCACAGAATATATGCAACAAATGAGTGAATTTGAGCCATGGAGTAGTGCAAAATACATTCATGTGCTCTATGAACAATGCAATCAACATGGTGATTATAATGAAAATGAATAAATTGTTGTGGTCATAAATTCATTTTCATATAATTACCATGTAGTTGGCATCGTTCATATAGCACATGAGTGTATTTTGCCCTAATCCATGGCTCAAATTCATTCATTTATTGCATATATTGTGTTGAGTGTAAAAGGAGATGGCTCCATAAATGGCTGGATTTAGTGTACAGTACCCCTTTATTTTTTTATTCTTATTATACCATGTTTTATCTATTGTTAGTTATATTTTATTAATTTATTGAATAAAGTTTACCATATTCTCGCGGGTATAAGCCCACTTTCGGGCATAAGACCACCCCAGTATTTCCACTAGAAGTAAGTTTTCCGGGGTATAAGACCACCCCCTCCCTAGCCCTAACCATAACCCCTCCAAAACGGGTTTATATACCACTATTTGAGAAAAATAAAGATGATTTATGTTACACTGTGTCTTGTTTGTGTTCAATTAATAACTGGCCGGTAGGCCTATATTATTGACGTTCATCGATGGTGACAGGTGTCATACTGCGTGTATGGAAAAGATGAATACAAGAAACTATATTCAAGGTTAGATGGGGAATTTCGCGGAAACATTCGATCTTGGGAGCATGATTACGATAAACTCAAACCATTATCCAAGGGTAAAATGGCCCAAATTAAGAAACAACACGCCCTTAAAATTTGTTTTGTTCCCCCCAATTAATTATTCAATGTCATAAATTTACCATGAGTAAGGCCTACCATAAATCAATATAACACCTTTCATGCATTGATGTATACAATGTAAGTTATGTAACCGCATAAGGTGTATTGTTTTCTCATTCTGAATAGCGATTGGATTTCTCAGTTAAATTTAACGCCCACTTTCCATTGATTGACATATGAAGCACAACATTCTTGTTTTAATGTCAACAGAAACTACATGTATATATTTTACGGAATGCAGGACTCCGTTTAAATCCCCATTGTAATTCCCAAATAAGTTTTACATACGTTTCTAGGCCTATATATATTCTTATACTGTGTTATGTATCACATGTGTTATTTTGTCTGTTCGTTTCTGTGCATATTTTCTGTGTAAGATTTCCAAATCAACGTTAATTCTGTATCAACCACGTGCGAAACCGAAACTAAATGTGGGTTCCACCCAGCTTTCTGGTAAAGTTACGTATACCTCGAAATGCAGAAATGAGATATGTTCGATATACTTACGCTAAATATACTTACTCATCCATCGTTCAACGCTATATTTTCGCCAGTCCAGGTGATGACATCCGAAATACTAAATTTTTTCCGGGGTATAAGACCACCGATGCCTTTTCAAGCTATTTATTCCCTAGGCTCCCTGGGCTTATACTGCGAGAATACGGTAATTAGCACTAATACAATATAATTCAGAAAAAAAATTCACAATGGAACGGGACACTTACCCGTGTCCATCATATTGGAGATCTCTGCTATGACCTGGCTCTCAGGGTCACCTACAATGTTCCTTTGCAGCATCTCATCCAATACGTCATCCAGAATATCTGTTGCCTATCAATTTAATGACATACAATTAGCTTTAATCGAGGATACCAGCCAGGCATGACATTGGTTTGTTTCAAATTGCATATGGAAGAAATGCAAACAATAAAAGGCCAATAGCCGCCCGCCCGCCCCCCCCCCCCCCCCCCCGTGTCATTGTAGTGACCAAATTTATCATTGTTTCTGTGTTGAATGCACTCAAATAATATATTAAACATTGTTTTGTACAGGTATAACTTTATACAAGGGCAGTTCTCTGAGTAAATTTTGACGATTACAAATAAAATGATAAATATATCTGGAAAACAAGGTGAATTATAAATTTGAAAACGTTGGGCCAGGCTTCCAGAGCATATGTTTCAAAATTGGTATGGCGTGCCGTGTCGTTTTGGTTAGCTCGTTTCCAGGAATCCCATTTATAAATAGATCGGAAAAATCTAACAGGGCACACTTAAAATTGTATACTATAGTACCATGGAATCGACTTATGAGTTTATTCACCAATATATTGTTATGTTTGATTGTTTGTGGTTTACACAATCGCAATTCTTACAGGTGTACCATGTTGGGCGATCTTTTAATAGATATCAATACATGTTTTTATTTATTTATTATAAAACCCGAATAAAAAGCCTTAACTCGCACATATTTTCGTAACACGGCCGTCACTGAGAAACAAAAACCTTTTTTATATGGCCGAAGAGAGTATAGCTGAAAAAACATTCAACAAATTTGTTAAACTGTAAGTAAATGAAAAAATAGAAGGAACTAGAGGTGTGACTGTCCCAATGGGACTAAGGATATCCCCCGTGTTTTTAAAACACTAAGTTGTTTCACAAGTCAGTAAACATTAAGATAAAATAATAAAATAACAGATTCCCATTGCAGGTGTACAACCCTAATCCCTAACCCTAATCGTTAAACTATTGACAGAATAGGAATTAAAGCTCAGACAAAATTATGCATGTTGCAAAAATGTTCTAAGTTGAAAAGGGGGAATAACGTCAGACAGACATCACAATCGCAGGTGCACAGGTTCCCATGGTACTAAATATCTGTGCCTAGTTTCAAAAACATTTTGACATAAAAATGTAGAAATAAAATCTCAGACAAAATTATGCATGTTGCAAACAAATTTCTAAGTTGAATAAAAGGTCGGTAGACCTCATGTCCGCCTCTAAGTGTCGGCTTGATACGACCGTTGTTTGCGCATAAAAACCTGTCTTTAGTGATAGTAAACCTACATACCAAATTTAATTTCATTCAGTACACATTTACTAAAGTTATCATCCTGAAACCTCAAATTAGCAAAAATTCTAAGTCAAAACGGGACATAAGGCCTAAAAAAATAATATCTGTGTTTCCGCTAACGGGGTCCCAAAATGTTGGGTCGGTAGATAGGTAAAAAAAAATATTGTTTTTTGTTTTTTTTAACCTATTTTGGCGAGGCAACTTTTTGGGATAATATTTGTCTGCGATTCATGATCAAGCAACATTACTCATTTGTTCAATTTGAGTTTGCATCAGTAGAGGCAGTCACAGTTTTTTTTGTAATTTTTGCATGGCTCCCATGGCATGTGTTGATGCCAAATTGGATTTGAGAAGAAATTAAAACACTTAAGGTTGTTGTTACACATTTTATTCAGGCATGTTTTCCATAGGGCCTGGCTACCACTGGGGTTAGACCGTACCGTCTGAGCCATTCCCGTTGGCGTTACATGTGAACTGTGCCACCTTCACACCAAACGTGTTAACCACATCACCCACAATACACAAAGGTTCAACTTTGAAAACATCTGCCGACTTAACACTCCATCAGAATTTGATTTTCGTCAAGTCGCGGGCCATGATTCTGTTGGAAAACATTCAAAAATGTGCTGGAATAAGGTAATGTGCACAATCTGATACTGACATCAATGTGTATGCATTTGAAGAATTTCAATGCCAACACACTGCTCACGACCGTTTGCAACGCCATGTCCATGTTGGCTAATATTTCTGCATTTCATACATCATTTCTAAAGTTTTGATTTGAAAACTTTACAAACTTCAACCACGTGGTTACTTCCGGAAAGTATAGTTTCCAGAATATTTCAGTGCAGTGAGTATACTCTCCGGTCGCCAGCTGGTGTCCAGACATATATATGCCTACTGTTACGATGTCAGACTAATTAATGTCGTATACAAGTAGGTCTATATACCCGTGCGCCTATTATTTCCCATCTTTTTTTGGTACCGTACGTATCTAAATCCGCGACCGCATGAGTTTACATGCGCGCTATGTGAAAGAAGTTGTGAGGAACACGGTCAAGTTTATCGTGACGGCCCTTCGCTTTAGAAGTTTTATATAGGCCCGTGGCGACTGTTCCCTTATATACCCCTTCTATAGCATAATCAATGTTTCAATACAGTGGATCGAAACAAACATTCGCATTTCATGGACATAACACGTCTATATATTAATAGAAGTGTAGTGAAATAGGGATCTCGTCGATTCGTCCCGGGTACGAAACAACTTCGATTCGTCCCAATTTAGAAATTTAATTTGATTGATTCGTCCCATATAGGCTACTATGGTTGTTTCGTACCCCAAATAGAATTATACAACCAGCTAATAAATTTAATATCATAAATTTCCATTGTATTAACATGCTAAAATGTGTTCACTTATGAGTACTGACAGGTTGTTTTCACAACACGAAGACCACGGAGGGTCTCCCGTCTGAGTAGGCGTCATATTGTTTTTACAAGTCGACGCTCATGGGTGACCACTGGTCTCCTGTGCCGATGACCACTGTTCAGTGATCAAACGGAATGTATTTGTAATAATAACAGTTCCGTAATCCGATTGTAGCTAGGCCTACATGCAATCATTAACTCGAGATTGCCTGCATGGTGGGGATTGGGATTCGCGATTTTCTCGAGGAACTATTTCCGATTACGGCATTCGCCCGCGACGCTACGAAAATATAGCAGAGGTGTTTCGAATGCCCATTGACAGCTAACGTAAACACACGATCGGGCCCGATTGGCCGATTGTGGTTGGGTGATAATAATTATTATTATAATTGGGCCGTCCGACAATCGGTCAATCTCGTGCATTTTTGTGCAACGAGATCTCGCGATCGGCCGACCACATGACACCGTCTCCTGTCCGTCTGTAGATGCAGTATACATCGCGTTTCTGCGGCAAGGTACCCACTCAACGCACCACGTGATATCAATTTAAATTAACTTGGTAGTTTATATTTTTGTTTATGTTTTGAAAACCCAATAAAATGGGGGCAGGCAGCGACTTTTTCGGCGGTCGGTCGGGTTAGCAGAAACAGTGTACTTTTTTTTTTTTTTTTTTTTTTAAATTTGCAATAAAATGGTCTGTCGGCGACTTTTTTAACGGTCGGTCGGGTTAGTGGAAACAAAGGTATTTTTTTTTTTAGGCCTAACTCTGGTGAAAATTGGCGGGCGGAACCCGAATTTGAACTTGACCTGTGTTTTGCTGGGAGAAAGACACATACCAAATTTGGTTTAAATCTGATTAACTCTACTAAAGTTATCATCCGGACACAAATTTGGGGTTTTATATGTCGGGTCGGCGGACAAAAAAGGGCCATAACTCTCGCAAAAATTAACGGATTAAACCGAAATTCGAACTTGAGCTGTATTTTGATATAATTCACAAAAAAAACGGGTTTTGCATATAAACAATCCAAAATCAAGTTATCATCCGGAAATCTCGAAAAAAAGGCATAACTCTGCCAAAAATGGTCGGGCAGAACCCAAGTTCGAACTTTTTTGCTGGGTGAAAGAAATATACCAAATTTGGTTTGAATCCGATTAACTCTACTAAAGTTATCATCCGGAAACCAACTTTCAGGGGTTCCCCCCCCCCCCCCCCAAGTCAAATGAAAGTGTCAATGACACTGTAGCTCAACTTAGGTAGGGGAATAATTTAATGGTCGACAGTAAATGGAGGAATAGGAAAAGTGCTAATTGAAATGTCTAAGTAAGACTAGATGTTCATGTCAATATCAACATTCATAACAGGTTTCATAATGATCGGATCAGGGATGTGGTGATTATGGTGTGACAAAGGATTTATTGATGCAAAGAGTAAATTCTAAAATGGCCACCGGCAGCCATGTTTTTTTCCGAATTACCCCAAAATGACTTGTTCCCATCTACAGCCTTTACAAATCTCATAATGATCTGATCAAAGGTACGACCTGTAACCCGCGCCAAAGGATTTAGTCATGCAAAGAGTAAAATCCAAGATGGCTGCTGGCGAATGACCCCAAAATGACTCGTTCCCATCTACATGTCAATGTCAACATTCATGACAAATTTCATAAAGATCAGACCAAAGGTACGACCTGTAGCCCGCGCCAAAGGATTTAGTCATGCAAAGAGTAAAATCCAAGATGGCTGCTGGCGGCCATGTTTTTTGGCCGAACAACCCCAAAATTACTCGTTCCCATCTACAACCTGTAGCCCGCGCCAAAGAATTTAGTCACGCAAAGAGTAAAATCCAAGATGGCTGCTGGCGAATGACCCCAAAATGACTCGTTCCCATCTACATGTCAATGTCAACATTCATGACAAATTTCATAAAGATCAGACCAAAGGTACGACCTGTAGCCCGCGCCAAAGGATTTAGTCATGCAAAGAGTAAAATCCAAGATGGCTGCTGGCGGTCATGTTTTTTGGCCGAACAACCCCAAAATCACTCGTTCCCATCTACATGTCATTGTTAACATCCATGACAAATTTCATGAAGTTCCGATCAAAACTACGACCTGTAGACGCGCCAAATGATTTAGTCATGCAAAGAGTAAAATCCAAGATGGCTGCTGACGGCCATGTTTTTTGGCCGAACGACCCCAAAATGACTCGTTCCCATCTACATGTCAATATTAACATCCATGACAAATTTCATGATGTTCAGACGAACAGCACGACCTGTAGCCCGCGCCAATGGATTGAATTTTGAAATCCAAAATGGCCACCAGCGGCCATGTTTTTTGGCCGAATGACCCCAAAATGACTCGTTCCCATCTACATGTCAATGTCAACATTCATGACAAAATTCATAAAGATAAGACCATAGGTACGACATGTAGCCCGCGCCAAAGGATTTAGTCATGCAAAGAGTAAAATCCAAGATGGCTGCTGGCGGCCATGTTTTTTGGCCGAACAACCCCAAAATCACTCGTTCCCATCTACATGTCATTGTTAACATCCATGACAAATTTCATGAAGTTCTGATCAAAACTACGACCTGTAGCCTGTGCCAAAGGATTTAGTCATGCAAAGAGTAAAATCCAAGATGGCTGCCAGCGGCCATGTTTTTTGGCCGAACGACCCCAAAATGACTCGTTCCCATCTACATGTCAATATTAACATCCATGACAAATTTCATAATGATCAGACGAACAGTACGACCTGTAGCCCGCGCCAATGGATTGAATTTTGAAATCCGAAATGGCCACCAGCGGCCATGTTTTTTGGCCGAATGATCCCAAAATGACTCGTTCCCATCTACATGTCAATGTCAACATTCATGCAAAATTTCATAAAGATCAGACCAAAGGTACGACCTGTAGCCCGCGCCAAAGGAAATTGTTGACGGACACACGCACACACGGACGCCAAGCCATGGCAATAGCTCAAACTTACAAAAGTAAGTTGAGCTAAAAAGGGGCATAACTCAGATGAAAATTGGCGGACGGAACCAGAATTCGAACTTGACCTGTCTTTTCTGCTAGTAAACCCACATACCAAATTTAATTTAATTTGGTTCACTCTAACTAAAGTTATCATCCGGAAACCTCGGACGGACGCACGGACGGACGTGCTATAGTCCTCCGAACCCGTTGGGTCGGCGGACAAAAAGGGGAATAACTGCAACCAAAAAAGTCTGACAGACGTCACAATCGCAAGTGCACAGGTTCCCATGGTGGTTGATATCTGTGTCAAGTTTCACGGAAAATGATTTGAAAACAATTCAGAACGAGAGGCCGATAACGATCGGCAGATGTTAACCCATCCCTTGGCGATAGTAAATTACTCTGATCGGAATTATAAATGAGAGTTTTGATGTTGAATTATAGAGTATACTGTTAGGTACTATTATAGACAATGCACATAACACAAATTACTGGAATTTATGTGTCACTCACATTTATATAAGAGAATGCACTGGAACAGGATCTGTAATGCTGAACCACCACAGCCTTGGGTTAAATGTGAAAAGGTGACCTGGACATGCAATACTTGATCAAGAGATTCCAATATAATGATAATGTATCAAATTCTACCCACAACAGCAATCAAGATAAACATCTCACTGCTGACCGATTAATATCTGTTATACAACAGAGCTGTCAATAAATCACATGCTTATGTTAAATAGGGCAAGGAATTCAAACTAAATTTATTTTTTTAAGAGTGAATATTTTATTTTTTTCGAAAAAGAGCCATCAGTTAAAAATTGTCTGATCAAACACATATTCGAACTCGATCTGTCTTTTGTGCTGAGAAATTCATATACAAAATTTGGTTCCGATCAGATAAAAAATGTTTGAGTTATCGCACCATGCGTAAAGTGTCTACAGACAAACAGATGGATGGACTAATGACAGTTGGTCAATCTGTATGTTGACACTTCCATACTATGATATCACTGGGGGGAAACTGTTTCACAAGAATCGATTCTATCGCCTATCGGGTTCCGTCTCTATCGAATTAAGTCCCGTCTCTTTCGCGACTTGAAACAAATGTTTTCAAAGTTTTGACCTCCATTTATACACTAAATGTTAAAACAGAACGTATTTTACAAAAACTATCGCTAGATTGTGTCTTTGTGCGTAATTATTGGTGATAATAATGCGAAGTCGGCTATTTTTTGCACAATTAGAAGAGTATATGTGTTTGTGTGCATTTCCTTTGTAAATTAAGCAGAATTTTGATGCTCCTTTAATCGGCCTTTTTACCTTTTAATTAGACTGAAATATGTCTTCTTGTATGATCGAACACCAGGACACGATTACAGCACAGCTCTCGATGGCTCCTCACAGTAAAAGACCCTCAAATTAATCCATCAAAAGAAGCAACGCAATGTTCCGATTCTAATGTGATTTTTATGTTCACGATCGGTTCTTTCGCACCCCCCCCCCCTCCCCGTTTACTGCAATATTATATTCGACCAGATAGTTCATTTGTGTTTCTAGTAGCCATATTACCATATATGGTTCAAACTATAGTCACAGCAACACCAATATGAGTTTTTCAGTAGTCCCAAAGCATCATAGGTTGGATATTAGAGATTATCGATCGATCATCTTTAATATCTGACCTATGATCGTTTGGGACCACTAAAACTCATCTATTGATTTACTATGGCTACATTTTAAACCATATATGACCATGTATTGTCATTGGGCAACTATAGATGTACAATCAAATAATCTGATCGAATATGAATGTACTGTAAACAGGAACGAAAGAACCGATCTTGAACATAAACATCACAATAGAATCGGAACCTTTTGTTGCTTTTTGAGGCATTAATTTCAAGGACTTGTACGGCGAAGAACCATCGGGAGGTTTTGTATTATAATTATCTAATGTTCAGCCATAAAACTTGACAAGTTTCAGTCCAATTTAAAGTAGACAAGGCCGATAATCTGAGCATCAAATTGCTGCTTAATTTTCATGGGAAATGCACCCAAATGCACTACGTCTCTAACTGTGCACAACATGCAGCCGATTTTGCATTACTGTCATCAATAAACACGTATAAAGACATAATCTGTCGATTGTTATTGGAGAATACATTCTGTTTTGACATTCAGTCTATAAACAACGGTCAAAACTTTGAAAATATGTTTTAGAAATCGCGAAAGAGTCGGAACTTAATTCGATAGAGACGGAACCGGGAGGGCAATAGAATCGATTCTGGTGAAACAGTTTCCCCCCAGTGGATATGGGTAAACATAAAAATTAGTCTTTTGTGGGTATTAAAGTATCAATTTTCCCATCTCCACCAGCATGGGCATGCATTTGAATTTTTTGTCTGTGAAACACTGGACAAACATGACAAAATATGTGATAAAACACAATTTATTCCCATCTTTCCTGGCATAGAGACCTTCTCAGAAACCCAGAGTAAGAGTGCAAATTAATTAGATAGAGCTACAGTCTGAAAGCCAGAATCCTGTCCCTCAAAAACATATATCTGGTTACACCTCACACTAATGTCTAAAAATAACTCTAATTAGGCCTAAAAAAATAATACCTGTGTTTCCACTAACCCGACCGACCGTTAAAAAAAGTTGCCGACTGAGACCATTTTATTGCAAATTAAAAAAAAAAGAAGAAAAAGTACACTGTTTCTGCTAACCCGACCGACCGCCGAAAAAGTCGCAGACTGCCCCCATTTTATTGGGTTTTCAAAAAATATAAACTACCAAGTTAATTTAAATTGATATCACGTGGTGCGTTGAGTGGGTACCTTGCCACAGAAACGCGATATATACTGCGTCTACAGACGGACAGGAGACGGTGTCATGTGGTCGGCCGATCGCGAGATCTCGTTGCACGAAAATGCACGAGATTGACCGATTGTCGGACGGCCCAATAATAATAATAATTATTATCACCCAACCACAATCGGCCAATCGGGCCCGATCGTTCGTTTACGTTAGCTGTCAATGGGCATTCGAAACACCTCTGCTATTTTCGTAGCGTCGCGGGCGAATGTCGTAATCGGAAATAGTTCCCCGAGAAAATCGCGAATCCCAATCCCCACCGTGCAGGCAATCTCGAGATAATGATTGCATGTAGGCCTAGCTACAATCGGATCTGTTATTGTTATAAATACATTCCGTTTCATCGGCACATGAGACCAGTGGTCACACATGAGCATCGACTTGTAAAAACAATATGACGCCTACTCAGACGGGAGACACTCCGTGGTCTTCGTGTTGTGAAAACAACCTGTCAGTACTCATAAGTGAACACATTTTAGCATGTTAATACAATGGAAAGTTATGATATTAAATTTATTAGCAGGTTGTATAATTATATTCGGGGTACGAAACAACCATAGTAGCCTACATGGGACGAATCAATCAAAGTAAATTTCTAAGTTGGGACGAATCGAAGTCGTTTCGTACTCGGGACGAATCGACGAGATCCCTATTCAATTTCCTTGATAAAAGGGAAGATAATTGAAGAAGTTAAAGAGGTTTTGGGTTGTTTCAACTACGATGTCTGTTTGGTCACTCAATTGAATTGATCATATTATATCACAACATGGAGGAAGAACGGAAAGAGTGAAGACATTGTGCAGCTGATCTCAATCTTCAAACTTTGTCGACTTACATAGTTTTTATAAACCCCACTGTAAAACAGTTTTTAGTATGTCGTGGTGTGATTGCAATTTGAATCCATGTTGCTTTCGTGCAGTATTAACTATTAAGTTACGAAAGCACGCATTGCCACACAACTCCACTTTGATGTTGTCACTTCCCTGTGTGCATTCAGACTTGATACACAGTGACTGCACACGTGCTTTTGTCGGAAGATCAGAGAAAACTTCAAAGGATCGGAATTGATTGAAGGTCGCCGACACTTCCAGACAGTTCGAGAATTGCTACTAAGTATCTGATACTACCGCGTGTACCAATTAATGCTTGCATTGCACTCTACTATCGGTGACACATGATTTAGTATTAGTTTTGCATCATTTAACCTATTTAATTTCTTCTCAAATCCAATTTGGCATCAACACATGCCATGGGAGCCATGCCAAAATTACACAAAAACTGTGACTGCCTCTACTGATGCAAACTCAAATGGAACAAATGAGTAATGTTGCTTGATCATGAATCGCAGACAAATATTATCCCAAAAAGTTGCCCCGCCAAAATAGGTTTAAAAAAAACAAAACAAAAACAAAAACAAAAACGTTTACCTACCTAACGACCCAACATTTTTGGGACCCCGTTAGTGGAAACACAGGTATTATTTTGTTAGGCCTTATCAATAACTTAGATTTACTGTTTGTCTCAACCAGAGCTAAAGTGATACTGCTGGTAATCAATTAGTTGTTGACTGCTATGGTTATCTGTTCAATTCTTAGTTGAACGAGAGGCCGATCACGATCGGCAGATGTTTAACCCATACCTTGGCGATAGCGATTAGCTATTTTTATAAATTTTATAAATCCTTACACCAACCTTTTCATGAGTGCAAAAGTTTCAACAATTCACACTTTATATAGTGATCGTGTGAAAAATATTTAGTTATCACATTGTGTCAACAGGATTGGTGAAGGATGTTAATATTTTTAAGCAAATAAACCAAATGACCCTCACTATGCAGGTTAGGGGTGTGTTATCGTCAACTATGCCAAGAACTATAAACATAATCAATGGAAATATTTGAGTTATCAAATCGGATAGAATGGGGTTAATCTTACCCAAACTAATGAACTGATAAACACAAAATAGTCTATGAAAAGCATGTCATTGGATTTAGAACCCCATACAATAAGTCAGTCTCAAGAATACCAGCACCATTAATATTATCCTGGAGCCCAAATGCAATTGAGGGAATTTCAAAATAAGACATTTCCTCTAATGATGAATATTCAATTGGTGATGTATTGAAACCCTTACTGAACCTGGCTCAAAGTGAAAGGGATAATATTATATCTGTCTATCGCATAATATGTGTCTATGGAATGGTTTGATTTTAATCCCAAATCCATGCAAATCAAAAGTGGATCACCATCAACCTGGACATAACATAGGAGAATGATTAAATGAAAAGCATCAAAACCATATGATGTGTGGAGAGGGTTAATCATTTTCAATGACATCATGTTATGGAACTAAGGAATGTGTGGATAAATTTTTGTCTAAGATAAGACAACAGTGTTTGTAAAGAACAATGTCTGTAAAACAACACTACAAAGTAACAATGGACTATTCCAATTTATTATTTTAGAATAGGTGTCATATAGTGTGTGCATATAGCTAATGTAATAAACCTGTTTCAACAAAGGGGTTAACTTCATATTGCACAGAAAGCAGAACTCCACCAGAGAGTGAGTAATCAATCACAGTTTGACATAATTATGATAACAAGTCCAGCCAGCCAGTGGTACCACTATCATGCTTTATAGCATGTAGTATCTAATGTCATAGTGATAATTAACTCATTTCAATAACACACATTGCTGTGGGATATATGTTCTCTTCAAATTCCCAGCAGTAATTACTTGAATTATAAAGGGTCATAACTCTGTTAAAATATATCGGATCAAACCCATATTCGAACTCGATCTGTATTTAGGGGTGATAAATTCATATACCAAATTTTGTGTTGATCAGATGAAAAATGTTTTGAGTCATAGCAGCTTGGGTGAATTCTAAGTAAACATAAGAGTGAAAAAGGGTTAATTAAACAATACCAAAAACCATACAGATGAAGAACGTGCTAAGAAAAACCTAGGTAAGAAATATGAGGCAGATCAGAAGAAATATGTTCAACTTATTGCATTGGATAGCATGTGTGTAAAGGGTTAATTATTTTCTAAACTGATCAACCAATCAATACCAAAAACTATACAGGTGAGGGGTGTGTCATCATAAACCTACATATCAAATATGAACACAATCGGACAAAAAAATATTTCGGTTAGAGCATCGGATTTTTTTTTAATTTATTTTATTTTCGAAAAAAGGGTCATAACTCCTTTAAAATAAATCGGATCAAACCCATATTCGAACTCGATCTGTATTTTCGGCTGTAAAACTCACATACCAAATTTGGTTCCAATCAGATAAAAAATGTTTGAGTTATGGCAGAATGTGTGAATTCTAAGTTGAAAAAGGGCCATAACTCTGTAACAAAATCTCGGATCAAACCCAAATTCGAACTCGATCTGTATTTTGGGCTGAGAAACCCATATACAAATTTTGGTTTCGATCGGATAGAAAATGTTTGAGTTATCGCATTACTCGTAAAGTGTCTACGGACAGACAGACGGACGTACCAACAAATGGGTAGATATGTGGCTTCGACCTATGTGGCTAGAAATGGTAATGTGGCTTTAGTTTTTATGTGGCTTCTCAAGTAGCCATAACATTTTAAGTGGCTATCAAGTAGTAGATAGTGATAAAACTCCAGATTATGGATTCATAACATGTTGGAATTATAGCAGAAGCTGATTAAAACTCAAAAACTTGCTCACAGCAACTGGGACAGTGGAATAGGAGAAACTGACAGGTCCGTGATTGGGTGGCTAGCCACATAAATGTCTCGTCAGTGTCCGACATCTCCTATTGACGGGTCATGGATGTCTAAATCGATGGACTTTTTTTCTCCAAATTTTGAGTGACTACAAAATTAAATAAGCTGATTAGGCCAAATAGATCATTTTAGAACGTCCATCTGAAAGCTGTTACGTGGCTAGCCACGCAACGGAAGTTATGCACATAAATATCCATTTTACACAATCTTAGCCACATAAGTAGTCATTAGTAAACACGGACAGACGGACGGACAGACGGACAAACGACGAGTGGTCAATCCGGGCAACGACACTATGTTTACCATACTATGGTATGGGTAAACATAAAAAGGGCCATAACTCTGGTATAAAATGTTGGATCTAACCCATATTCAATCTCGATTTGTATTTTGAGTTGAGAAACTCGCATACCAAATTTGGTTCTTATCAGTTGAAAAATGGTTGATTTATCAAAATATGCAGAAATTCTATGTCAAAGGGCCATAACTCCATTAAAAAATATCGGATCAAACCCATATTCGAATTCGATATGTATTTTGGGCTGAGCAACTCACATACCAAATTTGGTTATGGTCAGATAATTTTTTTTTGAGTCATGGCAGCATGCATAAATTCTAAGTTGAAAAAGGGCCATAACTCCGTAAAAAAAACTTGGATCGAACCCATATTCGAACTCGATCTGTATTTGGTGCTGAGAAATTCATATAAAAAATTTGGTTCCGATCAGATAGAAAATATTTCAGTTATCGCACTATGCGTAAAGTGTCCACGGACAGACAGACAGACGGACGGACGACGAGTGGTCAATCCGGACGTCGACATTATGTTTACCATACTATGGTATGGGTAAACATAAAAACACTGGGCATATTTTTATCCACAGACGACGAACGGATGATGGACAGACAAGCTGATTCCAGTATACCCCCTCCCCCCCCTCAACAACTTCGTTGCTGGGGTTATCGTTGCGGGAGGTATAATTAGTTCTTATTTTTGTTATCAATAATCCTAAAGTGATGAGATTCTGCATGTTGAAACCAATGGTTGTAAACAAGTTACTGTAACAACCAACAGCCACGTTTTCTACAACGAACAATGACTCTAAAATACGGACAACACTGGTGTTGAAAAAAGTTAGATTTTTCGTAGTGAACAGTCAAAAATTGGGTCAAAGTCGACTAATCGACCCACATTCCCATGGAAAACTTCCAAATTACCATGTGGCTATCAAGTACTATAAAATCACTGCGAGGCAACTGCTGTTCCCATTTTTTTTCACAGGTGTTAAGATCGGAAGACAGAAACCGGTGCTACAAACGGGTGGCCGGTGCTAATAAATGTGTATCCATCCAGGTAATTAAATTGCTACGTTGTTGGTATACTGTATTGTACCATTGTTCCCTTAAAACATAGTGTGTGCTCAACTTAATGCAACTAATCGACTTGGGATTCTGGAGTCAACTTTTGGTGAACAATACGTTGACATTGACTGTATACAAATCGTTTCAACACTGATTTTGGAAAGACACAGGGCGCTTCGTATTTCACCATTAACTTATGATGTAATTCAATATACATTGTTTTTTTTAATTAAAAACAAAAGAAAGAAAACATTAGTTGGAACATTTTACATAATTTGTTTTGCAAATACCGCAATGAGTAAACTTTGGCACCTTGAGAGGCCAATATGTTTTAGTTGATATATGCTAATTGTTAATGTCAAATATTAAAGAGTGCTCCTAAAATGTTTTCATGTTAATTCTTATTATTTTGGATGTTCTTGTGTGGCTTCTGAAGCCTACAGATACTGACTGCAATTAAATTTCATGTTTTATCAGTGTGGCGTATGACATTTTAACAATCCGATGGGGCATTTCTAAGTTAAATAGTACAATCTGACTTTGTTCCCACTTATACTCACAGCTGTTGTGGTTGGTTCCACAGCTTCAGCTGGCAGAGATTCATCAAGGTTATTCTGAGCATCTGGATTATCTGTGATATCTTCAATGGTCACAATAGACGGGTCAGTTTCAACATCATTGTTGTTATCACTGCCGGCAATTGCTTTAAGGAAATGAGAAGCAAAAGTAACTAACTGGATAAAAATCTTTTTTTCAAGCTTCATAAGGATAGTTGAGTTAACATAAAATAATATATATCAATTGTCATCTTATTTAAACACATAAATCTCTATTTTGTTTATATTCTCAAAGAAATTAGTTCAAGTTATTGAAGGCGCATTTATTTCTCTATTTCTGTTATATAATTTCAATTTCCACACAAGCAGGAAACATAATTCAGATGTCTCGTAACAATTAAAGGACCTAATGAAGATGGCAATTCATTGCACATCTGAAAATGTAAACCGTTCGCCACTGCATCAAAGACTGGTCAATGATAGATCTTATATCTTCTGTTGATATATCATGTCAGTTCCAAACTAACTTGACAATATATCATATACATGAGACAGACAGACTTATTTATATCTTACCAGCTATGCCTGTGCTTGATGTCTGTGCATCTTTGAGCTTTGATTTCTGTGCATTATTCTGTGGCTGATTCACAAGCCTCGACAATGTTTCCAATGGCTTCAGAACAGTATTAACAGTGTTTGCCATAAACGGACTTGACAAATCCAAATTGTGTGATATCCGCGCTAAGTCTGTGACAAAACCTCTTCGCAGCATAATCTTGACAATATTGTTTGCCATATTCAACTGACCCTTGTACATAGGAGTATGAATTTGGCCAGGTACAGGACATGAATCGATCATAGTGCTAACAATGTTGGTCAGAGCCTGAATTCGTGTGTGTTTCTCAGAACTCTCCGGAAGGAGTAATGTCCTTTGTAAGGATGCTTTCACTTCATTCACTAAGGCAGTCTGTGCTTCCGGACAGTGATTACATGATGCTAATCCGGCTATGAACACCCTTGACAATGCTGGGCAGTCTTTATCGCCATATGTTTGGCACGATGGTAGCAGGTTATCCAGCACAAATCCCAGAACAGAACACTCCTGTAAAGATAATCAGAAAATACAAAGCTTCATTTGAACCGTTTCTATACTGAATGGATTCTCCAATTTAGTTCTAAAAGTTAGAGCCTGGCAAATCGACAGTTTGCGATCGAATCGAACCTCAAATCAAATTTGCCGAATGATATCGAATCAAATCTTCAAATTGAATCTTAACAAACCTGATTCCAATTATTAATTCCAATACGAGACAAAGTTATTGTAATAAAACATTGATTTTATGAATAGAAGTTACACACTATTCGAGTATTGCTCAGATCGCTCCATCGTCGTACAATCAGTGATTTTCACACGCGAGATGTGAGATAATCTCCCCGGAAACAAATATTAGTCAAATAAATGTACTCGACTAACAATGTACCCAACCAATTGAATATTACTACATATATTACTACATATACAGCAAATCATCAATACAATGCTGGTAAGATCCATTCAAGTTGTGTTGTATTTACAAAGAGGTTTATTATGATTGGGACTGGTGGTGATCAGCGTGCAAAGTCAATACAATACAAGTATTTGTAATTTCAGTTTGACCATTTTAAGGTTGAAGGTTACATGCATGTGGGCACCTGGCAGTACTCGGCTACTCGCAGAAATGCATAATGTTTCCTAATGATTTATAACTTATATTTCTGTTATGAGTAGGATATTCATTAAGGGTACTTGAATCAGTTGATAAGGTCATGCTTTATTTGAAATATTAATGACCAAACTCAAGATTTTCCCAATAACATTTAACCTTAAGTTGATGAAACTGACAGTACGATTACATGCATTGTATTGTGCCATGCCCGTAATGATGCTCGCTGTAACTGAGAATCGTGAATGCAGTTATCACACTGCATACTATTGGGAGAAATAGACTGCCAACTGGATAGCTTAATTTCGTCAATGATTAAGATAAAACAAGATTTTAGAAAATTATTTAGAAAACTAAAACAGTTGGTCTATTTTTGAAAAAGTGTTAAAAGTTCCGAGCGTGAAATTGGATGAGTCAAGCGGGATACTCGTTCAATTCGCGAAACAAGAGGCGTAACTCTATATATTATTGTTGGACCAGACTTCTCCGATGTCTATGTTAAAATGGATCACATTTTCATGCATTGAACACTCAAGGCCAGCTAAAGCTAAAGGATAAATTCAATTGTTTCAGAGTGACTATATAAGCTTAGTCATGGAATGCTATCCTATTGGATATGAGATATATAATACCAGGCCACCATTCGTCACTGCGAGATAAAATTATTTTTTTTAAATATGTCTAAAGTGAAAAGTGATACGCATATTGTATCATTACAGCCCTACTATCCAGTATTTCTTCGAAAAGTGAGGATATATTGATATCAGTCAAAAACATACCTCTTTGACTAACTCACTCTGGCCCACAGTGTACATGTGTTGTGTTATCAGCTGCGTACAAGAGCCGTACGATTTGATCATTTCAGATAAGAGACGTAATATCACAGATTTTGGAACAAGTGGACGCTGCTTCATTGCAGCCTCCTTGTCTTTCACCACATCTTTGCCATCATCTGTACCCTGCAACAATACAACGCAATAATTTTGAGAATGTTAGCATTAACTAGTTGTGACTGTCCCAGGATGATTCCAGCTAGGATGATTCCAATGGAATCAAACAAAACCAGTCCTATATAAATACACGAACAAGAGCATCGCTATGGTTAGCAAAATACGCCCGTGGTAATTTCAACAATGGGCCATAACTCTGACCAGTGACAATTGATGGGCGGAACCTAAATTTGAACTTGACCTGTATTTTATGCCAGTAAAAACCCACATACCATATTTCATTCCATTTAGTTCAGACTTACAAAAGTTATCATCCGGAAATGAAAATTGAGTGCAAATTCCAACAAAAAGGCCGGTAACTCTGGTGAAAATTGGTGGGCAGAACCCAAATTCGAACTTGATCTATTTATTGGGTTATTAAACTGACATACCAAATTTAATTCCAATTAGTTCAGACTTACTAAAATTATCATCCAGAAATGAACGAGAGGCCGATCACAATCGGCAGATGTTTAACCCATACCTTGGTGACAGTGATCAGCTATTTTCAGTTTGAACGCGAAAATCCATAAGCCATAGTCTTGTCAATATACATCCTAAGTATTGATGAGTAGAAAGAAGAACATTCTGCAGAAAAGAATCTGCACACAGGTATGAACAGATAGAATCAATATTATCCAAGCAAGAAAAGAATCTGCACACAGGTATTATTAAACATGTAGAATCAAGATTATCCAAGCAAGAGGATCAAGAATATCCAAGCAAGACCAGAATCTTCACATATGTATGAACAGGTAGGATCAAGATTATCCAAGCATGACAAGAATCTGCACACAGGTATTAACATGTAGAATCAAGAATATCCAAGCAAGGGGATCAAGAATATCCAAGCAAGACAAGAATCTGCACACAGGTATTAACATGTAGAATCAAGAATATCCAAGCAAGAGGATCAAGAATATCCAAGCAAGACAAGAATCTGCACACAGGTATTAACATGTAGAATCAAGAATATCCAAGCAAGAGTGATCAAGTGTTCTCTGCAAAATATCCTTATAGATCTCAGTTGTGCAGCTTTCTCTGGTAGTTACATGTTAGGTTGTGATGTGTTGGGTCTGATAACAGATGCCTAAATAGCCATTGCATTGAAAGTGGCTGGCTCTTGTGATAACAAACAAATCATTCTCTACATGGCAGATGACATGAAGTGATTAAAAACATATCACTTTGTTTCATTTATCAACAGTGTTCTAAAATCTGACCCATGTCTCATTAATTTTCTCAAATGGCAGTTAGTTTAGAAAATTCCAGAGAGGATATATATATAAAATCAGAAGTTATGGAATTCTCATTAAATTTAAATTGATCAAATAACTGAACCCCAGTTGCATAAAGACGCTTGAATCTCAAGATTAGCTAAATGATTTTAGCAATGTTCTAAAGCCCATTTTGGTAACTTAACCTACAAAACCCTTTATTAAACAGCATGTGCTGTGTATTGTTGAAACTTAAATTTTTTTTTAGATACCATAGCTTTTATCTGCACATTGGCATAAGAGACATCAGAAAATAATATAGCCATATTAATAGCCAAGTAGTCCAAAGGCATGGGATGGAATTGATGAATATGGCTCCAAACAAATTCACCAGTACATGACAATATTTTGGACCGATTTAAACCAAATTTGGTGTGCTGACTCAGGGTACCCTTGGTGGAGTTATAATAGTGTTAGTTTTTAAAATTTTGTTATTTAATTTTTTTTTTTTTTTTAATTATTTAAAAACAAATATTTTATTATTTTTTTTAAGAGTGAATATTTTTTCGAAAAAGGGCCATAACTCAGTAAAAAATAGTCTGATCAAACCCATATTCGAACTCGATCTGTCTTTTATGCTGAGAAATTCATATACAAAATTTGGTTCCGATCAGATATAAAATGTTCGAGTTATCGCACCATGCGTAAAGTGTCTACAGACAGCCAGACAGACAGACAGACAGACAGACAGACAGACGGACTAACGACGAGTGGTCAATCCGGACAACGACGCTATGTTTACCATACTATGGTATGGGTAAACATAAAAAACGAACGGACGGACAGGCGGAAGGATATACCAATAGCAAAAGTCATTTTCGTCATTTAAAAAAAAAACCAGGTATATATAAAAGTAGGAAGCAAATCGATAATTCAAACAGGTGTTCCCCATTTGAAATGATAACCTCGTCCATTGTGTGATAGTTCAAGATGTCTATCTCTTCCTGTATCAAGTTTTATATAGTTTCCTGGGTATAAAATTAAAAATACGAAATGAAGACCCCTGTCCGGAAAGGCTTCTATCAATTAATATTTATTTTATTTCGAGTTTTCAATCAGTGTTGATCCATATGGAATGTGGTGTGCAGGACTCAACTTCACTCAAGTGAGTTGCGAAGTGACATTATTAAGTTTGAGTTAACAATTACGCGATACTGGCATAGTGCTTCATAAACAGGTGTTACATAATTTATTTAACAGAATTTATTAAATAAATTCTGTAACACCTGTTTACTGAAGCACTGTCAGTATGCCTTTAAAGTTTATTTGTCAAATTGTGTGATATTTTCCCAATTTCCTGCTGTTGCAGCTGTTATAACATTTATTTTGTAACTTTTGTTTGACTGTCGGAGATTATAAAGTTCGTTTCTCAAAATATCTTGCATTTCTTCATGTACGCACGTTTGTCAATCAGTGACAATCACACTGGGCAAGTTTGAAAACAACGATGTTCGATTGGAAGTAAGAACTGGTACGGGCCGGTAGACCATACCATATCAATTTTAAAGTAACATTTTTACACAAAACATAGAATAATGCACAGGTTCCGGTTGTCGCACGTGCCCCCGCTCCGTAAAGGCCGCTGCACACGATGCAATATATCGTACGACAAATATCGGGCACCGGTTACGGGTCAGATCGCAGCGTGTGTGGTGGAAAATTGTACGACATTTTGTCGCACGATCGGCCCCGCAAGGAATCAAATAATTTTGATTTTCTACGATCGAGTCGTACGATTTATTCGAAGTACCCAATCAGATTCAACTATTATTAATCTGATCATGCGGCGATCACATGTTTTCTTTCACAACAACATGGCGTCCATACAGTGACCTTCAAGTCAGAGTAGCGGGATATTTTGGACGGCGGAATACATTCATGCCTCTAGAATACAACTACAATTGAAACATGCAGGTGCATGGACTGGACACCAGCAAATTGGTGTCAAAATAATAGTTGATTGTGTGAATTTGTGTGGGGAATTAAATCAGGTATAGGGCCTATTAGTCTATAGAACTACAAACACTTGTAATATTAATATTTATTGGAAATTAGTATTTAATATAAATCTATATATGCATATAGCCTATATACCACGTTAATAATACGGTAACCCATTGCATTCACGAGAAAGTAAACAACCAGATCGTACGATCCGATCGCATCGTGTGCAGTGGTCTACCGTAAGAGATAATAAGACAGTCCATGACTGTGGGTCGCTCACCAGACTAAGGACTGAGAAGACGGGGACTCTGAAGACTACAAGAGTCAGTACTTGACAAAATCACTTAAGACAAGTAGTTCTAAACATGGACATAGCTGGATGTTCTCAGATGAGCAGGGCTCTTCACCTTGAAATTTCTAATTGCACATCACTGACAAATCTCCAACCTCTTACCTTTTAAAGATGACAACCATACCACAGTACTAAGTTCACAAAAATCCTTTTGTACATTCCTCTTAGGTTGAATTTTACAACTGGTACCAGTACTTCAAGCTCTCAAACATTTGAAAATTACCAACCTGGCACCCCCCATAAAGTTAAAATTTGTGGCCAATTGGGTCCAACAGTTTAACCTGAAGTAGGAACATATGGACTGATGGTTTAAAAACATACATGTTAGAATATCAAACCAAACTACAAGAACAATTCTAACTTATTTTTGGTGTGAACATCTAATCTACAACTAATGTAGTATCAGGCATGAAATTTTTAACTGTTTAACTTTTGATCAAAGTAGGGGGTCAAATCTCCACCCTCTACACTCCCTCCCCATTGCCTCAAACATTGCCCCCACCCAGGCTGTCTAGAAATCAATATTATTATACCAGTAACAAACAGCATAGAGAGTTAAATCTCTTATCTCTGCCCCTATTAGAACAAATGTGAATCCTCATCTATGAGATCCATTCATCTAGTAATATCAATATACCCCCCAATTTTTCTTTGAAAAATCAGGGTATGATTTCACCTGGATAAGTGGTGATTAAGAAACTAATATTGGAACAGCCGAGTCTATATTTAGTGTGTCTGACCTTTGCAGGTGAATTTAATGACAGTATTCCGCAAGGTGGACTAACATTCACCCTCTGGGGACCTCATTTCCTAAAAATCACCCATTTTGAACAAATCTGAACCCCAGTCACCCAAGGCCCCTCCATACCAAATATAAGCTATATAGGCACAACGGTTCATGAGAAAAAACTTTTTTAAGAATTACTATGGAGGGAAAGAGTTATGGCCCTGGCTTCGCACCTACATGTATTTGATGTGATGAACTTAATTGAACAAATCTCATTGTGAGATACCTAGGGAACATGCACACTGAACTATATAAACACTTTCCGTCTTTAATATGGAGAAGAAAACAATTGTTGATAGATGGATGGATAGACATCCCAACAGGCAGACGGATGGAAGCCTGACAGATAGAAGACAAATTTAATCCAATATATACCCCCCAATTTTTCTTTGAAAATTAGTGGTATGATTTCATCTGGATAAGTGGTGATTAACTCTTTCATCACTGAATATCATAGCTACATTTATCCCACAACCCTGAATATCTGGCAATAATATTAAGAAAATAGTATGTGCATGTTATGTGTACTATACACTATACTAGTAATTGATACCTATGGCAATCTATGTATTGTCATGTTCGCGAGATATTGAAGTATCAAATGGTTATGTTTGTGTGACTGTCAATTTGTCTCGTTAAGTAATTACAGGTATAAACAGGTGAGAACCGGTAACATTTACGTAAAATCGCCTATTACATCTTGTTTTCTGTTATCTGTGGTGCAATATGAAAAATACATCTCTAATATAGTTTTACGTCCATGTTCTACTAAACCTCCGTGAACCTATAGTCCATTTACCTGTGATATACTGTGCCATGACAACAGGTAGAATACATCCTTTACAGGTGTGGTGTATACAAACATTATCCAATGTAGCATTATCAATGAAGGTATTCCTTATCAACTGGGGAAACGTATATAAACTCAACAAATAGGTCTTTATGTATGAACAAGTTGTGTTTTCAATTATGTTCCACATATCCTTGTAATCACTGTCACATTCTCCACTAGAGTAATTACTTATTTTACTTCCATGCTCTGAATCCAGGTCAGACAGTTCATTATCGCTAGAGTTAGAGTAATCTATTTAGTCTCCACTATGATCTTTATCATCTGAGACAAGCTGTTTTCTGGATATTTACTAACTGCACACAATATATCAAATACACAAACATTAAAATTCTCAAAGAATTCATCCTCAGAATACTCGTCACCATCACTATCACCGGATATGTTTATACATTTAGTTTGCTTGGTCTATGCCTGTTTGGAAAGGAATAAAACTCGTTTCTATAACATTTTTGAGATAAAACCAAGTTTATATATCCTGTCTATGCTCCAGAATACCCCCACATTAGATAAACTTTAATTGCCATGTTTGTGATTCAAAAGCAATTTAAACACATGATGCCTGTGTTTGACATAATAGACCACTACAGCGGCTGCCGTGATGAAGCGTAATTGTTAATTTGGCCACTACAGCGGGCTGCCGTGATGAAAGAGTTAAGAAAATAATATGAAATGGCCAAGCCTGAATTTAGTATGTCTGACATTTGCAGAATTAGATCCCCAAAATGTGGATTTAATGACAATATTCCGTAAGGCAGGCTAGCATCACCGAATTCATCCTCAATCTGATTAGGCCTCAATGGTCAATAAAACGTAGAAACAGATTGAAGTCCTACAGTCTGCAAATTAGTGGGACATTGAAACTGAACAGGTGGAAAAAAGTGACTAAAACAAACTGTCAATTTGATACAAGTTTAGGATACTTCCCAGAAGATGAGGCCTAAGCAGAATTAGGTCCTGGAGGGTGTATTTGGTGATGCTAGCATGCCGTATGGGGTAGCAACACTAAATTCACCATCTGGGGACCTCACTCTGTAAATGTCAGACACACTATTTCCAGACTTGAAGAAATCTAAGCCATTCACAGTACCATTGAATGTCAGGGAAACCAATTATTCATCACCTAACCTTGAGAGCACCAGTTTGTTTTTAAATTGCTACAGATATGTTTACATAAACTAGCCAGATGACATCTATTATTCTAATCTAAATTAATGACCTGTGTATTTGCAGATATATATGCTTCTGTGAAGAAGAGGTATTAATTAAATTGAGAGGTGATATGGCTTGGAAGGGATGTTGGTTGATGGCAGAGTGGGGGTGGGGTCTGGGCCATGTGGGAGGGGTGGGTGGGGTCTGGGCCATGTGGGAGGGGGTGGGTGGGGGAGGGTGGAATGTTTCCATAATTTCATTAAAGAGTAAAGTTTCATAACTCTGCAGATGTTATAATGGTGTCACTTTTTTTTACAAATTTTCAAATTTTATAACATGTTTAAAAAATAATTTGTTTGTCCCAGAAGATGAGGCCTAAGCAGAATTAGGTCCTGGAGGGTGTATTTGGTGATGCTAGCCTGCTGTATGGGGTAGCAACACTAATTTCAGCATCTGGGGACCTCATTCTGCAAATGTCAGACACACTATGTCCAGGCTTGAAGAAATGAATAATGGACTATTTCTATTTATTCTTGTATAATAGGTGTTTAACTAATGTCATGTCATGTAATGACAGATGGTAAACTAGCAAGCAAGCAGTCTTCAGCCAGAGTATCAGGTGTCCACACTGTGATAAATTGGCTTTTTCAATAATACAGGCTTCAGTGTTCTCTTAAAAATTCATAGTTCATAGCAAAGAGGTGTGAATTATAAAGGGCCATAACTCTGTTAAAATATATCGGATCAAACCCATATTTGAACTTGATCTGTATATAAGTGTCAAAAATTCATATACCAAATTTGGTGTCGATCCGATGAAAAACGTTTGAGTAATCCTGTCTTGGATGAATTCTATATAAAAACAAGAGTGGAAAGGGTAAATAAACAATACCAAAATCCATACAGATGAAGAACATGCTAAAAAAAATCTAGGTAAGAAATATGAGGCTGTGATGTGTCTAAAAAAAATTAAAGGCCAAATGCAAAAATGTAATTTTTTGTTTTTAGTGTTATGTCCCTGGCTCTGCACAAATCTGAACCCCAGTCAACCAAGGTCCCTCCATACCAAATATAAGCTAAATCAGCCCAATATTCCTTGAGAAGAAGTCATTGTAAGAATTACTGTGAGTTATGGCCCTGGTTTCCCAACTAATCAACCTGGTGACCTCATTTGAACAATTCTGAATGGGAGTCACCTAGGGAACATCCACACCAAATATGAACCCATTAGGCCTTATAGTTCTGGAAAAGAAGTCGTTCTAAGAATTACTATGAAGGATTAGAGTTGTGGCCCTGCTTTTTCAACGAATTGACCTGATGACCTCATTTGAACAAATCTGAATGAGATTCACCTAGGAAACATCCACACCAAATATGAACCTGTTCCGTCTTACGGTTCTGGAGGAGAAGATGATTCTTGACGGACGGACAGACAGACGGACGACGACGAGTGATGACTATAGCTCTACCGGAGACTTCGTCTCAGGTGAGCTAAAAACAGAAGTCGCACGACTAAAATCGCAACGTGTGCGCACACAGATCTTAGGTCGCAAGGGTCTGCGACAAATATTGTGCAACAAATACCGCATTGTGTGCGCCGGGCTTAATCAGTGGTGCTTCCTTGATCGTTTAGATACTATACATCAACTGGGTGATAATTTGATTATCATAATACATCATATACCTGGGACAAATTAATAACCTATTAACATTCAGTGATATTAAGCCAAATAATCACGGCAAATAGTGTTAAATCATGTCTTGCTTTGCGTTTGAAAATGCAAAGTTGGTTAATGAAAACAAACGGCAAGTTATGTTCGTATATTGGCACAAAACGGTAAATTTCGGAAGGGGTCCGACTAGTCGACTAGTAGTCGATTCCCTGGAATTTCACAACCGACATCTCAAACTTTCTCTATTGTTGGAAATTTCCAATCTCACAAGCACCTTTTTATAAAACTATTTAGACATGTTTGAAGCCCAATTATCCATGGACCCAAAAACAGCATATATGTATGTCAGATTAATCAGTCAGGTAGTTCCAAGGTAGATGTTTTAATGAATTTTGTATTTTAATGATTTTATTAGACACAAAAGTGTTAAGTCCCCATAGCCCCGTCATTTCTTAACAGGTTGCCTCATGTTAACAAATCTGAATCTCAGTCACTAAAGGATCATCCATACTATATGTAAGCTAAATAGTCCAACCTCTCTTGAGAAGACATTTTAAGTATTACTATAGAGGCATAGTTATGTCTCCGGTCCCACCCTATACATGATGGTAGATGAGAAGAAGTCGTTTTAAAAAATTACTATGGAGGGCAAGTGTTATGGCCCTGGTTTCACAACCATTTGAAAGAGTGACCTCATTTGAACAAATCTGAATGAGTCATCTAGGGAAAATCCACACCAAATATGAACCCATTCAGTCTTATGATCTAGAGAAGATGTTCACAAATTGTTGACAGATTGATGGACGGACAGAAAGATGAACAGGTGACAGATGAGAAGTGATGACGATAGCTTCGTCTCAGGTGAGCTCAAAAATTACATTTCATTGAACACATCTGTAAATCACCTCCCCAACACTGTGGAGACATCCCTGCAAGAATATGACGTTATCTTATTATACCAGTAGCGTACAGCATAGATACAGGTAGTGTGGGTGGGGTCTCTGCCACTATTTGAACAAACATGAATGCCCATCTCTGATATCTATTCATCTTATAATTATAAACATTCGCTTTTAAGAGTTGAAGTTAATTGATTTTCCAAAAAGGACCCCATTGGAACAGATCTAAACATGCCACCCAAGGACCCTGCAAACACAAATATAAGCTAAATAGACTTGATGGTTCTTGAGTAGTAATAGTTTTTAGAATTACTATGGAGGGAAAACGTTATGGCCCTGGTATCCCTCCAATTTGACCCGATGAACTTATTTGAACAAATCTGAATGTGAGTCACATACAGGTAGGGAATTTCATATAGATCTCGAGAAGAAAACAATTGTTGATGGATGGATGGACAGAACAATGGATGGAAGGACACTCCGACAGACCAACAGATTTAATCCAATATACCCCTCCACTTTTTTGTCCATAATAAGGTATAATGAGTTCACATAGATAAGTGGTTAAGAAAATAATATTGGAACAGCCAAGCGTGAATTTAGTGTGTCTGATGTCCCAAAAGGGTGAATGTAGTGATGCTATTCTGTAAGATGGGCTAGCATCACCAAATTCACCATCTGGGAACCCAATTTTACTTAGTCCTCAACTGCTATGGGAGACCTAGGGACAGACAGAAGTTCTCTAGCTGAAGTTAGTGACATTTTAAAATCTGAACAGAAGGGAAAAGAGCTGCTAAAAATGCCAATTTGAGACTCTAGATACTTCCCAGAAGATGAAGCCTAAGCAGAATGAGGTCCTCATAGGGTGTATTTGGCGATGCTAGACTGCCGTGCAGGGTAGCATAATTAAATTCACCCTCTGGGAACCTCATTCTACAAATGCCCGACACACTCAAAGATCTGAGAAAAGGAATTTAATCTGATATTAATGACCAGTGTATTGTAAACAATGATGGTGCTACTGACAACTTTAGAAAACAAATGTACAACACTATTAATCTCATTTAAATTATGAATGACATGAATACACTCCCTGGGGACTCTGCCAAAAGTTACAGAAGTTCTCTTATCTATCTATCTGGCCCTGATTATAAACAACATGTGTCATGTCTGTCAGCCTGGCAGTTCCGAGCAGAGTTGGCTTGTAATGGGAATGCACAGATACTAGTATTAAAAGGAATTTACTGAACATTTCTGTACAACTGTCTGCTCATGTTTCTCCCAAACCCCTGATTTCAACCAAATTTAGTGGGGTGACTAGAGGTACCTACCCCCCGAAGATGTAATGTCACAAGTTCTTCAAAATTTTAATTAAATGTTTTTTATTTTATTTAAATAAAAAATATTTTATTTACCGTACTGACCCGGTTCAAAGCCCATGCCCGTGTTTAAGCCCACCCATATATTTTGGCCAAATTCCATGCACAGGGGTATATTCGTGTTTAAGCCCACCCCAAATTTTGTTCAATTTCAGCGGTGGTAAGTAAGTATTTGCTAATGATACTTCCCAAATAAATAATTCCAATATAGCGGGAAGTATATTCACAAACGATCGGTGACAGCGAGAATGCCACGAAAAATGGAAAGTTATACTTTGTAGGTGTTAGTGATAATAATAAATAAAATAAAATCTTAAAATCTCATTTGTTTATTCAATTATACTTCCTGGGGGAAACCAATCATCAAGAAAAGAACGCACTCGCTAACGGCGTATATCTGAGAACGCGGTAAACATTAGTCACTTCAAAGAAACATGTGCGTGCATCGCGCACATGTCAACAACAGTACTGTCAAAACATATTCTTTGTATGTCGGTATAATGTTCCTACATGTGGCCAAACACAAAAAGAACTCATTCCCTGGTTATGTCAACACATGGTGGGTATAATAATGGGGCAGAAGGGGGACTTGTCATCCACAACACCCCAACAGCACAAGATGCCTTCAAAAAAAAGAGATACCGATGTCGTATTGGTACCCGGTAAATAATCATTATTTAAAATTTTTAAACTGCTATTCACGTTTTACGATATAGACTATAGTATAAACATTAATCTGTGCCAACGGTTTGGGAGCGATAACTCAAAACATTCAAACACGTGTTTTTGTATACGTATTTACATCGTCATTTCGTTAATTAACTAGACTCACTGGCTTTGTTAAATTGGTCACTATTGTATTGTAACTCTTTGTAGACAACGGGCCATGAATAGAGCACTGGGTTCATTGTTATCCTAATCAGATTAAGTCACTCTCTTATATGTTGCATAATATTTCCCTTTACAATTTTCAGACATTTTTTAATTATTATCTTTGGCTTCGATGACGACGGCAAAGTTTCATAGTCGTTATCATTCACTTTAGGGATCACGTACATCTGAACATTGATATAAACTATAGATATAGACTATAGATAGTGGATTTACCCAGCTGTCTGAAATGGCAGAAATCGGATGACCCATGATGCTTACAAACTGTCATTTATGGGAATTTTGGGCAATAAAACAAGACAAGAAGTAATATTTTAATATACACATCAAAATTTAAAAAATACTTTCTCAAAGTAACTTATACTTAACTTTATTTAATCTGGAAGCCGTGTATATTTCCCCGAAACTCTGTGTTGGATCGACTTTATTTTATGGATCTATTTCTTCAGTTTTACTGTCCCGATTTCTTGGGATTTTTGGTTTGCAAAGGGTCATATCCGAGTTTAAAGCCCACTTGGATTTTTGAGCTCAAATAAAACAAAGGCCCCCTGGGCCTAAACGCGGGTCAGTACGGTAATAAAAAAAATTATTTATTAAAAATAAAATATATATAATTTTTTTTGTTGGTTAAATTGAGCAATAAGTTAAATCTAAAAAAAAATATTTCTTCAGATTTATGTCCATAGCCCCACCCACATTTGACCCAGTGACCTCATTTGAACAAATCTGAACCACAGTCACCCAAGGTACCCTCATACCAAATATGAACCCATTCGGCCCGACAACTTCAGAAAAGAAGTCGTTTTAAGAATTACTATGTGGAAAAATAGTTATGGTCCTGACATCAAAACTATTTGACTTGGTGACCTCATTTGAACAAATCTGAATAAGAGTCACCTAGGGAACATCCACACCAAATATAAACCCAATCGGTCTGATGGTTTCAGAGGAGAAGATGTTTAAAGAATTGTTGACGGACGGACGGACGGACAGATGGACGGACGGACGAGGAGTGATGACTATAGCTCCACCGGAGACTTCGTCTCAGGTGAGATAAAAACCAGTCGGTACAAAGCCAATACGGTCGTTAAAGCGAGGTGGTCGCTCACGGCAGTGGTCACTCAAAACAGGTTTCACCCTAATAGCCATCCTTCAGCTGTTAAGATTATATTTTTGTATGTCAGTCTGCTTAAATTTCCTGAACACCTCTCCCAATGAAAAATAGTCCAATGCATAATTATATAACTAATGGGAGAATCCATTAAGTAAAGAGTCAATTTCAAAATTGAGGGACTGATTCTTTTCACTCTTAGTCACCAACATACATTCACATGTCTTGAAGTTATTTACAAATATTACAATAAAGTATATAAGGTGCTAACCACAGTATCTTCAGATGACTGAGTTTCTCCCGGAACCTGGGATGATGACTGTTGCTGTTCTGTCACTTCTCGCTCTACTTCATTCATCACCTCTTGTACAACTTCATCTAATGTTTTAGCTGGTCGAACCTCTGAGGTACCTGAAACTACAATATTTTGACATAAAAGCATAGTCACACTTCTTGTGACTTCGTCAAATGGTGGTAGATATCTGCTTGGACGGACTAAAAAACAACAGTTCCAGATAAACAAAGATGATTAACTCTAGAACGGAAATCTGAACACTCCTTTGAATGCCCTCTTAGTAGTGAACATCCATACGAAAACAACATTTCCAGATCAACAAACTTGAATAACTCTAACTCTAGAGTGGAAAATCCGGAGAGAAAAAAACGATTGAACTCTGAACTCTGTTGAATGCCCTCTACTGAACATCCATACCAAATTTCGAGGTCAATGCAGTATACCCCACCCCCCCCATTCTCTTCCGAGAGTGGGAGTATAATAACATTGTTTTTGATCAGTGTAGAGTATGGGGGCTCTTTCACGTTAAAGGTTGACCACATGTGGCCAAATAGGGTGAAAAAAAAGTGTTTTTCAAATTACTTTTTATTCATTAATTCATGTTAGGAACATCATACTGGATCGCGAACTAAAGTTTCAGAGCAGTAGCAAGTGTATTTTAATTTTTCAGGCTTGGTCTATGCAGGATTCCCTCAAAATTGAAAATACTGAACAACTAATTTCTAATGTCTGAATTTTAATTATTATGCATCTGTTTCCGGAACAATATCACATGACATTGAGCATTGAACAATCAGAGAACATATATGTCAAAATTACTGGAAAAATCTTTGAATTTCCATATTTTTTTAATTTATATGTAAATTATGAACTCTTAATATTCATATTCCCCAATTGTTATTCTCTGATAATATAAAGATGCTTCAGTAGTGTAAAGATTTTACTTCTCAAGTTGAAGTGCATGCTTCAAGGATTGTAATATTGAAATTATTTTCAAAATCGGACGAAAATTGACTCAACAAGAGCATATTTAAAAATTGCCAATTTCCACTGACTTATTCTCGGAGAGGACACACTTTTTTAACATTCATTCACTGTAGACATCAGAGTCTTGTAACTCAATCATAGAAAGATTGCCGATTTTCATTGTCTTATTAAATATTTTAGAGAACTTGAATAGACCTGTCAAACTGAAAAATGAGAAGATAAACATATTAAGACTCTTGGAAACATGACTCGACAAATGATAAGTTGGGGCAAAATCTGTTGTCTCATAACCGGTTTTTATGTGTACCCATACCATTGTATGGTACACGTAATGTTGACGTTCAGATTGACCACCCATCGTCCGTCCGTCTGTCTCTATCCGTACGTAGACATTTTACGCACGGTGCGATAACTCAAACATTTTCTATCCAATCGGAACCAAATTTTGTACGAGTTTCTCTAAGTTTCTCATCCCAAAATGCCGGATGAGTTTGAAAATGGGTTTGATCCGATTGTTAAATAGAGGTATGGGCCTTTTTCGACTTAGAATTCACGCATGCTGCAATGACTCAAACATGTTTTTATCTGATTGGAACCAAATCTGGTATTTTGGTTTGTGATTTCGCAGCCCAAAATACAGATCAAGTTTGAATATGGGTTTGATTCAATTGTTTTACTGGAGTTATGGCCCTTTTTCGACTTACAATTATTCAGATGTGAGGATTACTGATTAATACAGGCTTTACTGTATATAAAGAGACAAGAGACACATGCAGACAAGGCGAATTATTGAAATAGAGTTAGTTTTAGCTGTCATATGTTAGCCCTATTACAATCTGTAACTAATTGGCATTCACAAATGAATGGACTCTCCCATTTCATTCTAAAAGTAGAAATTGGAATAGTCCATTGTCCATTTGTATGGATGTTTTCAGAATATGAGCAGACAGAGCGAACCCACATTTAATATAGTAGTGGACTATTTAAATTTCAAAATTATTTGCAGTCTCACTGGGCCGATTTCAATAATACTTGGTATGGAGACATAGCTTATAATTTTTTCATAGGGTTGAGTGGATTTTAGGGGACAATGATTGGTGATAAGATTAACATTGATGGCTATGGGGTTGTCATGGATTTCATTTCAAGAACACAAATCAATGCTTTTCTATGTATGAAACAAATCTATTGAGTACTATAGAGCATCTACCATGTCAGGGGCTTCAATGGGGTCCTATTCAGGAGGCATTAAAAGGGACAGATAACTCTAAATAAAATAAGAACTTCAAAAAAGTTTTTCTCCAGTCCAGGCAGATAAACATTGTTAATACTTGGTGTGGATTATTGCGATGAACCATAATTTCCAATTTGTTCATCCTGTCACATATATGGTTGATTGAAATTTAGAGACCACGGAGCGCTTAGAAGATTAACATTGATTATTATTGATTTTAGCGTTCAAGCTACTTGTAAAACATTCTATTGGGGGTTACTTACTATTTTTATATGAACTGTGGTAATCTGTATTGAGTGTATCGAGGGGTCATAGGGGCAGAATCCTCATCGTGTTATGGCTGTACAAATATATGGATAATACTTTTGTATGGTCTAAACTATTTTATTGAGAGCTATACAGACGACCAGGGTATGAACTGTGTTCATTTATCTCAGGTTACGTGTCCTATGGTATTCCAATGTTATTATGTGTACACACACATGGAGTATTCCTTTAATATTGCAAGTAAGTGCCGATACTCTGCAATCTGTTAAAAAATGTGTCCTCTCCGATAATTCAAGACAATTATATTTAACTATTGAGAAACACATGTTTTACAAACAACACTTCCATCAAACCACTTGTAATCACTGACATGATTATCAATTATCAAGAAATTCTTCAGATTGACAATTTACTCAGACAATTTCAGTTGAGTAGACATGAATTGCCTCAATGGAAATAAATGAAATAACACATTAGTAGCTCAAATTGGACACGGCATGTTGCATAAACTGTATTTTAATATAGTTTATTATTACTACACACCTTTCTCATTAACAGAATATTATAGTTGAATATAAACCAATGTCTTCCAGAAATCTCTGGGTTCTATGCTTAAATTCTCGGAGAGGACATTTTTTTTAACATTTAATGAGCTGCTGTACCAAATCGGGATGGTTCAGCCCACCAATTAAAGTTTATACACCCTCAATACTAGTGACAGTTTACCCACAATACAAAATGATTTTCTCATTTCATTAATATTAGCAGTTGACAAAGATTCTCGGAGAGGACAGATTTTAACGGAATTTCTGTGCACATTTTTGGAGAATTTAATATAATTTAAATAGACTAATACACAGAAAACTAATTTTACCATTAATCTTCTATACCATGAAATGTCCAACTGAACTATATTCCTGATCCATGGTTATTGTAAATTGTGTTTATGAAAAGCTTTATTTTAGATTCACATGCTATAAATCATTCAACGGAATATCTCAATAAACTTCAAATTCAAGTATCATCAAACTGAATGCACGAAATTACTCAAATTTTTCACCACAAGATCAACCAGACATAAGCTAAAGATTAAATGAGGACATTTTTGGCAAACCCATAAATTAAAATAAATATAAGGAAAACAAAATCATCACAGCAATGATTGGCCACTCAAAATATGCCAAAATTGGTACCTATCGCCCTATAATTTTGTTATTTTTTCAAATGTAGTAGTGAAATTTTGTCTGCAGGTTGGGCTGTGCGTCAGTACTATAGAAATATTATTAAGACACTCAAAACACAATGACAAATGCATCATTTTCCCTCCTATCTGAAAAATTCATTTTGTCAACCTTTAACGTGAAAGAGCCCATGGAGCCTAACTAAAGGTACCCATTGCATTAGTATTAGATAAATTCTCAAGAACATTTCAGATATATGACAGCATTAATTTCTATAAAATATTTGGGGGGGGGGGGGGGAAATGGTACTGGAAATTGAAGGAATGAAGAAAGATAAAGTTGCATTCTAGGAGAGACGTGGGCTGGCTTTGTTTGCTCAAGAATAAAGTTAGCTTATCTTCAAAGAAATTTAATTCTTACGCCCAATATAGACACTTACATAAACCTAAAAAAGACCTAACTGGGAGTTGAATGGCAGGCGACAGAACATTTGCGACAATTGAAGACAATAAATACTGAAATGAGGTAAAAGTTATCGTGCTTATATGTCGAGACATGGACAAGACAAACGGAAACCCACAGTCTTTCATCAAACCACTGGTCGAGTGTTATACAACTCTACCAAAAAACACAAAAGAAATTATGTGGTAACGTCGAGACCAAGATGGAGATAGTTCCTCATCTAATGATATAGCTACATTTATATAGCATTGTTTTCGATCGGAAAACACTATAGAGACTAACTGAAGATACCAAATGCTATAGTAGTTAAACAGACATGGATCATTTGAAAAATTGTGTGTATGTAATTCGAGATGAGGGTCTCAAAACATACATATGTAAACTATTCATAAGCGAATTTGTTGATATAGCGCTAAAAACATGTTTTGTTAGTTATATTTTTGCATAAATTTGATATTGTTTAGTTGTTCTGGTTAAATTTTTCTAATCAGCAGATCTTCAAAGCGATGCCGGCAGCGTTCATGTGTTTTCGGAAATAAGTGCATTATCTTATTTGTCCATGCGAGAATAATAGTCTATGTTGACAAGTTTTGTTACACAATGTCAACATGGATTTTAGTAATTTACATTGAATCATAGAACACATTAATTTTTCTCAAATATACTCAAATCGCAATTTTGGCTAGTCAATAACAGTTGAGCATGGCTCTATATATGTTTGGTCGATGAATTTCATAGTTCTTGAAATTTAAATATAAATGCATCCCAACCAAATGCTATACTTTTTAAGTCAAAGCGAAGTAAACGGTTCATTCCTTGATTTTAGACCACGATAGATACTAAATTGAGATAACTGAATGTATTATTGGTATTGGCACACCTACTTAGGAATATCAAATGGCCAGTACCTGCTACAGCATGTGTCAAAATAACGAGAGGCCAATCACGATCGGCAGATGTTTAACCCATACCTTGGTGATGGAGATTAGCTATAACTGATACTTTGTCAAAGATATGATCACAGGAATCCATATCCCCCCCCCATTCTCCAAGTTGTTATTTGTTTATCAAACATGTCAGACAGATATGATCAGATCTGACCTGTGTAAAAATTAATTCTTAGGTACATTCAAGATTAAGTGTTTCATAACAGGGTGTATGGTTTTCAAAAATATATGTAGTTTATACAATACAAAAGTGTTATCTATATAAATGTTATACAGGCATAATATGAGGAGGTTGCTGGCCCCTATGACCCCTAAATCGAAACAGATTACCATAGTTCATATAAAAGAAAGTAAGTAGCCCTCAATCAAATGGTTTCACACATTACAATGTTTTAAAAGTGGCCTGGACACTAAAATCCATAGCCTTCAATGTTAATATTTTAAGCGCTCTGTGGCCCCTAAAATTCAATCAACCATGACAATATGAACAAATGGGAAAATAAGGTTCCTGGAATATTAACATCTATCATCTTGATTTTAAAAACAAGGTATCACTTACAATAATCATGTAGATTTATCTGCCTGTTACCTATTGCATAGATAAATCAAATTGGCTATCAGCCATTATTTTAATTTCACATTGAATTATGTGACTGAAGGGTTAATATATTTTTCAAATGTCAATTAATCAGTCAATACCAAAATCAATAGAAGTGACTAGTGTGCAAAGATAACCATATATAAGAGATATGAGGAAGAGTCATTGTACATTCAAAGCAAAGTAAATGGTTTATTCCTTGATTTGAGACAATGATAAATACTAAATTGAGATAACTGAATACATTATTGGTATTGGCACACCTACTGAGGAATATCAAATGGCCAGAACCTGCTACATCATGTGTCAAAATAACGAGAAAAAGATAAAAAAAAAAATCTATATTTATGTTGTAGCATTGAAACCAAGATGGAAATAGTTCCCTATCTGACGATATAGCCACATTAATATAGCATTGTTTTCGATCATAAAAGATTATGGCGACTAACTGAAGATACCAAATGCTATACTAAAGTCAAAGCAAAGTCAATGGTTCATTCCTCGATTTTAAACAATGATAAATACTAGTACCTGCTACAGCATGTGTCAAAATAATTTTGTTTTAAATAATGTGGTAGCGTTGAGACCAAGATGGAAATAGTTCCCCGTCTAACGATATAGCTACATTAATATAGCATTGTTTTCGATCACAAAAGACTATGGAGACTAACTGAAGATACCAAATGCTATACTGCCAGAGCATGTGTCAAAATAAAAATAAAAAAACAAGAGGTGGCATCAGAGATGCTGTGTCTCGTTTTCGGTGGCTTACCACCGGTGGCTACCGCCAAATGGTGTGCATCAGTATCGGTAGAATAATTAATAGGTAAAATCGAAAAATGACTAATTAAGGGCCATAACGCCATCAAATTTTATCGGGCCAGGCTGGTTTTCGAACTCGTCCGAAATATTCTTGGCAAGTATGTCTATTCCAAATTTTAAACAAATCGGAGGACGTTTGTTGAAGTCAGTTATAGCGCCAACGAGCTAAAAATTCACGAAAAATGACTAATTAAGAGCCATAACTCTATAAAATATTATCGGGCCAGGCTGGTTTTCGAACTCGTCCAGGATATTATGGGAAGACACTTATATACCAAATTTTAGTTGAATCGGATGACGTATGTTGAAGTTATCGCGCTAACGAGCTCAAAATTCGTACAAAATGACTACTTAAGGACCATAACTCTATCAAATTTTATTGGACCTGGCCGGTTTTCGAACTCGACCGAGATATTCTTGGGAGACACCTATATACCAAATTTCAATCAAATCGGATAACGTTTGTTGAAGTTATCGCGCTAACGAGCCTAAAATCAGTGAAAAATGGCAAAGGGCCATAACTCTGTAATAAATGTGCGGACGAACCCGATTTTGTCTGCAGCTTACGTGCATGGATATGTACTCACACACCAAAAATAAATTTAATCCGTCAATAAACGGTTGAGTTATAAGCAAAACAGGCCGCCCGTCCGCCGCCCCCCCTGCCCACCATCAAACTATAAGTCGAGTTTTGGAAAAAAAACTCGACTAATAAAAAATATCTATATTTATGTTGTAGCGTTGAGACCAAGATGGAAATAGTTCCCCATCTAACGATATAGCTACATTAATATAGCATTGTTTTCGATCACAAAAGACTATGTAGACTAACTGAAGATACCAAATGCTATACTAATTAAGTCAAAGCAAAGTAAATGGTTCATTCCTCGATTTGAGACAATGATAAATGGTAAATTGAGATAACTGAATACATTATTGGTATTGGCACACCTACTGAGTAATACCAAATGGCCACTACCTGCCAGAGCATGTGTCAAAATTGAAATAAACAAAATCTATATTTACGTTGTAGCATTGAAACCAAGATGGAAATAGTTCCCCATCTAACGATATAGCTTCATTAATATAGCATTGTTTTCGATCACAAAAGACTATGGAGACTAACTGAAGATACCAAATGCTATACTGCCGGAGCATGTGTCAAAATAAAAATAAAAAAATATCTATATTTATGTTGTAGCGTTGAGACCAAGATGGAAATAGTTCCCCATCTAACGATATAGCTACATTAATATAGCATTGTTTTCGATCACAAAAGACTATGGAGACTAACTGAAGATACCAAATGCTATACTGCCAGAGCATGTGTCAAAATAAAAATAAAAAATATCTATATTTATGTTGTAGCGTTGAGACCAAGATGGAAATAGTTCCCCATCTAACGATATAGCTACATTAATATAGCATTGTTTTCGATCACAAAAGACTATGGAGACTAACTGAAGATACCAAATGCTATACTAATTAAGTTAAAGCGAAGTAAATGGTTCATTCCTCGATTTGAGACAATGATAAATAATAAATTGAGATAACTGAATACATTATTGGTATTGGCACACCTACTATTAAAGTAAATACGAAATGGCCAGTACCTGCCAGAGCATGTGTCAAAATAAAAATAAAAAAATAAAAAATATCTATATTTATGTTGTAGCGTTGAGACCAAGATGGAAATAGTTCCCCATCTAACGATATAGCTACATTAATATAGCATTGTTTTCGATCACAAAAGACTATGGAGACTAACTGAAGATACCAAATGCTATACTAATTAAGTCAAAGCAAAGTAAATGGTTCATTCCTCGATTTGAGACAATGATAAATGGTAAATTGAGATAACTGAATACATTATTGGTATTGGCACACCTACTGAGTAATACCAAATGGCCACTACCTGCCAGAGCATGTGTCAAAATTGAAATAAACAAAATCTATATTTACGTTGTAGCATTGAAACCAAGATGGAAATAGTTCCCCATCTAACGATATAGCTTCATTAATATAGCATTGTTTTCGATCACAAAAGACTATGGAGACTAACTGAAGATACCAAATGCTATACTGCCGGAGCATGTGTCAAAATAAAAATTAAAAAATATCTATATTTATGTTGTAGCGTTGAGACCAAGATGGAAATAGTTCCCCATCTAACGATATAGCTACATTAATATAGCATTGTTTTCGATCACAAAAGACTATGGAGACTAACTGAAGATACCAAATGCTATACTGCCAGAGCATGTGTCAAAATAAAAATAAAAAATAAAAAATATCTATATTTATGTTGTAGCGTTGAGACCAAGATGGAAATAGTTCCCCATCTAACGATATAGCTACATTAATATAGCATTGTTTTCGATCACAAAAGACTATGGAGACTAACTGAAGATACCAAATGCTATACTAATTAAGTTAAAGCGAAGTAAATGGTTCATTCCTCGATTTGAGACAATGATAAATAATAAATTGAGATAACTGAATACATTATTGGTATTGGCACACCTACTATTAAAGTAAATACGAAATGGCCAGTACCTGCCAGAGCATGTGTCAAAATAAAAATAAAAAAATAAAAAATATCTATATTTATGTTGTAGCGTTGAGACCAAGATGGAAATAGTTCCCCATCTAACGATATAGCTACATTAATATAGCATTGTTTTCGATCACAAAAGACTATGGAGACTAACTGAAGATACCAAATGCTATACTAATTAAGTTAAAGCGAAGTAAATGGTTCATTCCTCGATTTGAGACAATGATAAATAATAAATTGAGATAACTGAATACATTATTGGTATTGGCACACCTACTATTAATAGAGGATCTACAACGAGTCCCCAGTTTATAGCGGAATTTACAAAACGAGTCCAGTAAATTAGGTCTGGACCGAGCCTTTGGCGAGGTCCAGACCTAATTTACTGGACGAGTTTTGTAATTTCCGTTATAAACTGGGGACGAGTTGTAGATTCTATTTATTACATGATCCAAAACATCGACAAAACAAACTTAAATCGACAAATGTGACGCGAAATTAACGTCGGCTTCTATAAGGCATGCGATGACGTTTCACGTAACTATTCGTTGTTTGCCCGCGTAACGAAATAGTCCCAGATAAATACAGACTTTTTAACGCATTTAATGGCGTATATTTAATGACATAACTTTTCAAACTCTTCATTCGTAATAGTTTGTTGGAAAAATATTGGAAGCCATGCATAATATTTTGAGACGTAGCGTACGGAATGTTAACAGGTCGACAAACCGGAAGTCAAAGGTCACCTGGCACTATTTCCTGTTATTAAACAAACGTTTAATATCACAATTTATAGAATGGGTCTATTGAATGGAATAAAGGTAGGATCATGTAATAAAAGTAAATACGAAATGGCCAGTACCTGCCAGAGCATGTGTCAAAACAAAAATTAAAAAATTAAAAATATCTATATTTATGTTGTAGGGTTGAGACCAAGATGGAAATAGTTCCCCATCTAACGATATAGCTACATTTATATAGCATTGTTTTCGATCATAAAAGACTATGGAGACTAACTGAAGATACCAAATGCTATACTAATTAAGTCAAAGCGAAGTAAATTGTTCATTCCTCGATTTGAGACAATGATAAATACTAGTACCTGCTACAGCATGTGTCAAAAATTAAAAAAAAATATTTAAATAATGTAGCAGTGTTGAGACCAAGATGGAAATAGTTCCCCATCTGACGATACATAGCATTGTTTTTGATCACAAAAGACTATGCAGACTAACTGAAGATACCAAATGCTATACTAATTAAGTCAAAGCGAAGTAAATGGTTCATTCCTCGATTTGAGACAATGATAAATAATAAATTGAGATAACTGAATACATTATTGGTATTGGCACACCTACTATTAAAGTAAATACCAAATGGCCACTACCTGCCAGAGCATGTGTCAAAATAGAAATTAAAAAAATCTATATTTATATTGTAGCATTGAAACCAAGATGGAAATAGTTCCCCATCTAACGATATAGCTACATTAATATAGCATTGTTTTCGATCACAAAAGACTATGGAGACTAACTGAAGATACCAAATGCTATACTGCCAGAGCATGTGTCAAAATAAAAATAAAAAAATAAAAAATATCTATATTTATGTTGTAGCGTTGAGACCAAGATGGAAATAGTTCCCCATCTAACGATATAGCTACATTAATATAGCATTGTTTTCGATCACAAAAGACTATGGAGACTAACTGAAGATACCAAATGCTATACTGCCAGAGCATGTGTCAAAATAAAAATAAAAAAATAAAAAAAATCTATATTTATGTTGTAGCGTTGAGACCAAGATGGAAATAGTTCCCCATCTAACGATATAGCTACATTAATATAGCATTGTTTTCGATCACAAAAGACTATGAAGACTAACTGAAGATACCAAATGCTATACTGCCAGAGCATGTGTCAAAATAAAAATAAAAAAATAAAAAATATCTATATTTATGTTGTAGCGTTGAGACCAAGATGGAAATAGTTCCCCATCTAACGATATAGCTACATTAATATAGCATTGTTTTCGATCACAAAAGACTATGGAGACTAACTGAAGATACCAAATGCAATACTAATTAAGTTAAAGCGAAGTAAATGGTTCATACCTCGATTTGAGACAATGATAAATAATAAATTGAGATAACTGAATTCATTATTGGTATTGGCACACCTACTATTAAAGTAAATACGAAATGGCCAGTACCTGCCAGAGCATACGTGTCAAAACAAAAATTAAAAAATTAAAAATATCTATATTTATGTTGTAGGGTTGAGACCAAGATGGAAATAGTTCCCCATCTAACGATATAGCTACATTTATATAGCATTGTTTTCGATCATAAAAGACTATGGAGACTAACTGAAGATACCAAATGCTATACTAATTAAGTCAAAGCGAAGTAAATTGTTCATTCCTCGATTTGAGACAATGATAAATACTAGTACCTGCTACAGCATGTGTCAAAAATTAAAAAAAATATTTAAATAATGTAGCAGTGTTGAGACCAAGATGGAAATAGTTCCCCATCTGACGATACATAGCATTGTTTTTGATCACAAAAGACTATGGAGACTAACTGAAGATACCAAATGCTATACTAATTAAGTCAAAGCGAAGTAAATGGTTCATTCCTCGATTTGAGACAATGATAAATAATAAATTGAGATAACTGAATACATTATTGGTATTGGCACACCTACTATTAAAGTAAATACCAAATGGCCAGTACCTGCCAGAGCATGTGTCAAAATAGAAATTAAAAAAATCTATATTTATATTGTAGCATTGAAACCAAGATGGAAATAGTTCCCCATCTAACGATATAGCTACATTAATATAGCATTGTTTTCGATCACAAAAGACTATGGAGACTAACTGAGGATACCAAATGCTATACTGCCAGAGCATGTGTCAAAATAAAAATAACAAAATAAAAAATATCTATATTTATGTTGTAGCGTTGAGACCAAGATGGAAATAGTTCCCCATCTAACGATATAGCTACATTAATATAGCATTGTTTTCGATCACAAAAGACTATGGAGACTAACTGAAGATACCAAATGCTATACTGCCAGAGCATGTGTCAAAATAAAAATAAAAAATAAAAAATATCTATATTTATGTTGTAGCGTTGAGACCAAGATGGAAATAGTTCCCCATCTAACGATATAGCTACATTAATATAGCATTGTTTTCGATCACAAAAGACTATGGAGACTAACTGAAGATACCAAATGCTATACAAATTAAGTCAAAGCGAAGTAAATGGTTCATTCCTCGATTTGAGACAATGATAAATAATAAATTGAGATAACTGAATACATTATTGGTATTGGCACACCTACTATTAAAGTAAATACGAAATGGCCAGTACCTGCCAGAGCATGTGTCAAAACAAAAATAAAAAAATTAAAAATATCTATATTTATGTTGTAGGGTTGAGACCAAGATGGAAATAGTTCCCCATCTAACGATATAGCTACATTTATATAGCATTGTTTTCGATCATAAAAGACTATGGAGACTAACTGAAGATACCAAATGCTATACTAATTAAGTCAAAGCGAAGTAAATGGTTCATTCCTCGATTTGAGACAATGATAAATACTAAATTGAGATAACTGAATACATTATTGGTATTGGCACACCAACTAAGTAAATACCAAATGGCCACTACCTGCCAGAGCATGTGTCAAAATAAAAATAAAAAATATCTATATTTATGTTGTAGCGTTGAGACCAAGATGGAAATAGTTCCCCATCTAACGATATAGCTAAATTAATATAGCATTGTTTTCGATCATAAAAGACTATGGAGACTAACTGAAGATACCAAATGCTATACTGCCAGAGCATGTGTCAAAATAAAAAATATCTATATTTATGTTGTAGCATTGAGACCAAGATGGAAATATACCAAATATAGCTACATTAATATATATATATCATTGTTTTCAATCATAAAAGACTATCTGAAGATACCAAATGTTATACTAATAAAAAGCCGCCCGTCTATTATCCATATACCAAGTTTGAAAACAATCATAACTAAAATTGAAGTCATCACTCGGAAACCAAATTAATCAACACATAGACAAGGACCCCGTAACATGGCAAACAAAAATGAGCAGAGCGAATAAAAATATGAACTTTACCTGTATTGTCTTGTGGCAAATGCACATACAAAAATTGAAAACTATCAAGACAACTAAAACTAAAGTTATCACCCGGAAACCAAAATAATCAGCAATTTTTTGTTGGCAAGGATCATAACTCCGACAAAAATGGGTGGCCAGAACCCAAATTTGAACTTGACCTGTACTTCCATGTGGGTAACAAAAAGGCCAACCAGATTCAGCACTATTTGTCAGACTGTCTACATGAAAGGTCCCAATAAATGAGTTTTAGAAAATTGTTGTAACTTTGAGACCAAGATGGAAAGAACAAATTTTCCCATCTAACGATATAGCTACATCAATTTAGCATTGCTTTCGATCAGGTGAGGCTACATAGCCAAGCTGAAGATACCCAATGCAAATATATGTTAAAACAAGAAGTTGAACTTCGGGTGCTGGCATAACACCACGGTGACATATGGAAACATGGGCAGGACAATATCCAAATTTAAAATAGACAAAGAGGGATAAGTCACGAACGGAAAAAGGAAACAATGCCATTGTCATTTTTCATCATTATATTTTGTCATTATTTCTTACATTCCTGAACAATTTTTATCATTTTTTTTTACATTCTTGAACAATTATAAACAAGAGGTGTGCACTCGCGTGCTAGCATATCCCCACCGTGGCAAATTCAACACGCATTATCCGTAAACCCAACAAAAAAGATTTTTAACTTTAAAGAAAAATTTTGATTAATAATATCGATATGGTGTCGCAAGAAGCTTGTACAGAAAAAAATATTCAAATTGGTTCATATTTGTTCGAATGATTGCATCTACACACAAAAAATCCCAAAATTTTCTAAGTCAAAATAAGTCGAAAATCAAGTGTAATGTTAGCAAAAACAGGCCGAGCCAACCCTGAGCCGCATCATGTAGAGAGGGTGTTGTGAGAAGCATGTATACCAAAAATTATTGAAAATCGGTTGATATTTGTTAAAGTTATTAAGTCGGACAGAATTTTCTAAGTCAAAATAAGTTGAAAATTAAGGCGTAACTTAAAAAAAGAAAGTCGGACCGCACTGCAATTAGCATCATGCGGTCCTAAGGAGATTGCATACAAAAAATTATTGAAATCGGTTCATAGTTGTTCCGAGTTATAAGGTCGGACGGACGGACACACGGAGGGAGAAAGTGTGACGGACTGACAGACAGACGCAGTCAATCCAGTATACCCCCCATTTTATATGGGGGTATAATTATAAAACAATGGTTGAAATATGGAGTATTTATATTCACATCATATCCTTAATAACTAATGAATATTCCCCAAACATAATTGTGAGAGAATGGCAGCATTATATTTCATAATTTGGAGAGAATGGGAGCATTTTAATCCATATATTTTTTATCAGCAGTTTAATGAAAGTATCAATGACACTGTAGCTCAACTTGGAGGGGGATAATTTCACATGTTACAGTCATTAGTGCGATTAGGAATGCCTAAGTTTAAATGTCAAAGTAACACTAGATGTTTGGGATTCATCATGAAAGAGTAAAATCAAAGATGGCTGTTGGCAGACATGAATTTCATCGAAATTGTTCAAATTGAATAGCTTCTAAACATGCCTCTAAATTTGCAAAACAATTCTCGAATAAAGTCAAAATAAGTCGAACAGTAAGGTGTAACTTAAAAAAAGAAAGTTGGACAGCACCACAATTAGCATCATGCATAGAGGCGGTCCTAAGGAGTTTGCATACAAAAAATTATTGAAATCGGTTCATAGTTGTTCGAGTTATGAGGTCGGACGGACGGACACACAGAGGGAGAAAGTGTGACAGACGGACGGACAGACGCAGTCAATCCAGTATACCACCCATTTTCTTCGAAAGTGTGGGTATAACAATATAAAATTTGTTGGGCCAATGCATTCTTTTATATATGCGAGGCGACCTATGATCGACTCACATACATAAGAGAATGCATTGGCACAAAGTTTACGCAAATAAAAAAAAACAGACATGATGGGAAGCTCCATACTAAATTTAACAAGAGATGGACTGTCGTCCGGTACATACCCCCTAGTGTGGGTATATCTATAACAGATGGACCCAAAAATCAGCATTTTCATATAAACGAAGATGAATAACTATAGCACAAAAAACAAAACAAAACAGTTGAATGTGCCATTAAATGTCCTCATAGTGGTGAACATCCATACAAAATTTCTTTGAGATCCGAGCATTACTGTTCCAAGTTTTGACCTGAACAGACATCGGATGGACCAAACAGCCAACATGTCCAGATAAACAAACTTGAATAACTCTAGAATGGAAAAGCCAAACAGAACAATGGAACCCTCTATTGAATGTCCTCACAGTGGTGAACATCCATACCAAATTTCATTGAGATCCCAGCACAACTGTTGAAGTTACGACATGAACAGACACCAGACGGACCAAAAAGCCAACATTTCCAGATAAACAAAGATGTACAACTCTAGAATGGAAAATCAGAAACAAAACGATGGAATCCTCTTTTTAATGTCCTCATAGTAGTGAACATCCATACCAAATTTCATTGAGATCCCAGCACAACTGTTGAAGTTACGACATGAACAGACACCAGATGGACCAAAAATTCAACATTTCCAGATAAACAAAGATGAATAACTCTAGAATGAAAAATCCGAACAAAACGATGGAACCCTCTATTTAATGTCCTCATAGTAGTGAACATCCATACCTAATTTCATTGAGATCCGAGCACTATTGTTCAAGTTATGACATGAACAGACATCGGACGGACGTACGGACGTACCAACAAATGGGTAGATATGTGGCTTCGACCTATGTGGCTAGAAATGGTAATGTGGCTTTAGTTTTTATGTGGCTTCTCAAGTAGCCATAAATTTTAAGTGGCTATCAAGTAGTAGATAGTGATAAAACTCCAGATTATGGATTCATAACATGTTGGAATTATAGCAGAAGAAGCTGATTAAAACTTGCACACAGCAACTGGGACAGTGGAATAGGAGAAACTGACAGGTCCGTGATTGGGTGGCTAGCCACATAAATGTCTTGTCAGTGTCCGACATCTCCTATTGACAGGTCATGGATGTCTAAATCGATGGACTTTTTTTTCTCCAAATTTTGAGTGGCTACAAAATTAAATAAGCTGATTAGGCCAAATAGATCATTTTAGAACGTCCATCTGAAAGCTGTTACGTGGCTAGCCACGCAACGGAAGTTATGCACATAAATATCCATTTTACACAATCTTAGCCACATAAGTAGTCATTAGTAAACACGGACAGGTGCAAAACAGTATACCCCCCTTTTTTTTTTAAAAGGGGGTATAATTAAGATAAAATAACTCATGTCTGTCATAGATATCTTTGCTGACGGACAAAACAACCAAGATCTCCAGGTATTAAGGTGTACAAAGAAGGATAACTCTAAAAAGGAAATAGGGAACATTATTTGTACCTCTTTGAAAGCAGTTATGATGGGAATATCCATACCAATTTCATGAGATCCCATAACCCATGGCTTAAGATATGTCGGACGGACGGACAGTAGGCAAAATCAATAGACTATACCCATTTTTCTTCAAAGTGGGAGTATAATAAACAGTTATAGATACCTGTTTCATCAGGTTGATCATGTCTGACAATCAGAGCATTCATAAAGTCCACAACGACATCTTTGACAGAGTTCGGAACCGTATGTGGAATTGAATGTTTAGTTGGAGCACACTTTAGTATCTGTGGAATTGTGGGAGAAGTTAGCCTGCTCTCGTCTTCATCTGGAATAAACAGGAATGAGCAGTTTGATTACTAACCTATTAGTACCATGTTTACTAAGATGTCATAATATTGGCAAGATGCATATTAAATTTATTAGTCTATCAGCAATTAAGCTGGTCATGGGAGTAACCATGTTCACCTTATTCATATAGACACAGCTGTCAATCTCCCATAATAGTGAACACATGACTGGAAAAGTCATCGCCGAGATGCATGTGGATAGCTTAATTTATATTAAGATATATATGATACTCTTTACAAAACATAAAAAATTGTGCTTGCCATCTTAATATAAACAATTTTCACATCTTAAAGAAACTAGAGAAAAGAATCAGATATACGGGGTCCACTAGACATGGGCTTGGATTGGATTGAAAATCATTAATTGTAACTGCTATCATACGCAACGTAAATATGGTACAAAATATTCCTCCTCAACAAAGTTAATGTGCTATCGCAATCAAAATTCATATTAAATGATAGTGTCAATGACACTCTAGCTCAACTTGGAAAGGGGATAATTAAAAATATTACAGTCAATGGATAGATAACGAATGAGGAAAGTTTAAATGTATTACCAAAGGTCAGCCCTATGAGCTATTATACAGCTTTCCCACTCCTATTTTAAACTTATTTTTCCATACATTTTCCATACTCTCTCCAGACCATGACAAAGAAATTTCCATAACCTAACCGTGTCATATCCAGACCTGATTTGATAAGGGTAACATTTTTTAAGATTTAAAGGCTCGGAGATTGAATTTACATCATTTTGAGAGAGAAATAACTCTTTTATACTGTGGAATTTTTAAGAGAAATATGATTTTATCTGAATGGTCTTCCTGAGCCATGAGTAATTAAAATTTTCCATTTTACCCCTGAAAAAATTTCATCTGATTTTATGATTGTAAATCAAATTGTATCAATCAGATTCAATAAACCATTTCCCTAGCTCTTGCTGATAACACAATTTTAGTTGTTAGACTAAACAGTTTCATTCACTCCCATAATTCAATTTCAACAGTTAAATGGACTGAATGGTTACAATTTGGAATTTTCTTGGATAAAATGACAGAAAATCACCATTTTCGTCAGATTTCGTCCTTCTCTTCCAACCAAATGTTTTTTTTCAAGTGTTGTTAGGTCAAAAGACCTATCAATTGTCTTAAACACAAATAAAAAATAATCGGACAACCCTGGAAATTGAACTTGTTAAAAATATTGTTATGAGATATCCATATACCAAATATGAATGAAATTAGTTGATGTTTGTTCGTGTTATCATGCTAACAAACATCACAATTCTATAAATAAAAACAAGTGGCATAACTCTTGCTTAGAAAGTTGGCATGTGTCATGTGACAATAAACTCACATAACAAAATTGCCAGAATCCATCAACAAACAGCTATGTTATATAGGTTTAGGGCCATAGGCCCAGATACCCACTCACCAATGTCCCTTGTCAAACCAAAAAAAACTCACTAAAAATTAACAAATTAAGGGCCATAACTCTGCCCAAAGTAGGGGGGGGGGGGGGATGGCCGTTTTTCGAACTTGAACAAGATATTGAGTATGACCTTGACAAACAATAGGTAGAGTTTTCTTCTTTTTTTTTAAACTACCAAATACCTGAGGAAACATTTCTCACCTCGCTTTGATGGAGGGGGTAAAGCTATTCTTAAAACTTCTTTTGCAACATCACAGAACACATCAGGATTGCGACAGGCAGCTGGGCCTAATACTCTGAGGACATAATGAAGCTCTTTGGCACCAATGTTTCCTTGCGTGACACCCGACATACTGGATCCAGTCCCACAGGTAGCACCTTTGACAACCTAAAAACAACAAAACAAAACTTGAAGGAAACGAAGGCACTCGCAAAATAAAAACAACACTGATCGGTAAGAACACCTGGTAAGAAGAACCTAGAGAAATAAAACAATGTTGTTCTTATACACATTACTGATAGTTCTCCAATAACGACATTTCATGTGTTGAAACCATTGTTATGTAAATGAAAATATCAATGACACTGTAGCTCAACTTGGAGAGGGAACAATGTCATACGTACATTACAGTCAATGGAGCAATAAGGAATGTGCAAAGTTTAAATATTTAAAGTATTTAGTAATGCAAATGCCAAGAAAGCTGCCGGCAGCCATGTTTTAAGTGAATATCGTCAAATTTTATAGCTCCCATCTATCAGAGATCATGAACATGCCTGTAAAAAATTTTAAGTTCTACAATAAATGTGTGTGCCGATGAATTCAAATGTGAAATGTGTTTAACAAAATTTAGAAAAAAATTTATGGCTCTCATCTAATGGTGACCCACGAAAATCAATATGAAGTATTTAGTGGCAATCAGATGAGGTATGTGTCCAGTAGGATATGACAAGGGATTTAGTCAAGCAAAGAGTAAAATACAGTATGGCGTCTGGCAGCTCTGTGTTTCAACTAAATTCGAAAAAATTTGATGGCTCCCATCTTGTGGTCACCCAGATCCATATGAAGTTTGGTGATGATTGGATAAGGGATGTTGATGTGCAGGATTTTTTAGAATGTGCCAAAGGATTTATCATCCTCAAAGTAAATTCTGGCAGCCATGTTTTTCATCGAAAAGCATTCAAATTTGATAGCTCTCATCTAGAAGTGACCATAAACATGCCCATTAATTTTCAAAACAATTATCTGGTTGGAGGCGATCATGTTTTTAAAATAATTTTGGAAAAACATTGTAGCTCCCAGCTAGATGTGACCCCCAAGATCTGTATGAAGTTTGGTGATGATCGGATGAGGGATGAGGCCTGTATGGTGATCCAAATGATTTAGTCATGCGAAGAGTAAAATCCAAGATGGCCACTGGCGGCCATGTTGTTCCAATGAAATTCATAACAAGAGATGGACTGTCGTCCGGTGCATACCCCCTCGTGGCATACCGCCTAGTGTGGGCATATCTATAACATATGACTGATATCCTAAGACAGATGGACCCAAAAATCAGCATATTCATATAAACAAAGATGAACAATTATAGAATGAAAAACCTAAACAAACTGATTGAACACGCCACAGAATGTCCTCATAGGACAAATGTATGCATGGTCAGACACACAGACAGACAGGTGCAAAACAGTATACCCCCCCCCCCCTTTTTAGGGTCCTGTGAATAGAATGTACATATGGAACTTTGTTTTACTTTATTTAATCATATACCGCAGTGTGATTTTAGGATTACCATGGTATTTTTATACTTAAATATCGCCAAGCACTAATTCACATCTATTTCATGAAATAGAACTAATTGTTATCATTGACATCCAACCTGAAATCAGGTTATTAAATATGTCAAATCCGGTCCGTGATGTAACATCAATGTGTACATTCGATAACCGGAAGTGAAATCAGAACAATAGCATGCCGTCGGGGCGTGGCATAATACGCCCGTTTCTGGAGTAGAGTGGGGCATGTAGACAGAACCCCTATTTGAACTTGATCTGTATACCTAATTTGGTTCAGTTCACTTGATTCAATCTAAATTTATCATCTGGAAACCGCATATCAGGTAAAATCTAAGTCGAAAAAGGCCGCTCGGCCACAGTGTCCCCCGAACCGGTGGCTTCATTTGGAGCGGAGGCTTTGTTTAAGTATACTATATGAATAAGACACTTGTGCATTGTCTCATTACTGACATGCATACAAATAACCATATCTTATAAAAACTCTTAAAGTCAAAATATAACCTAAAATTGGCACAAAATGAAGAAAACTACAAGAAAAATAGAATTTTCTAAGTCGAAAAGCCCATAACTCTGAGAAAAATCATCGGTTTCAAACTCAAATTCGAACTTGACCTGTATCGTGATATGACTGATACACATAAAAACGGTATTTGCAATTAAAGAATCCAAACTTGAGATATCATCCGGAAACCGAAAAAGTGAGAAATTTTCTAAGTAAAACAAGTCGAAAAAGGGCCACAACTCTCGCAAAAATGGGCGGAGCATACCCATATTCGAACTTGACCTGTACATAGGGCTGATAAACTCACATACCATATTTGGTTCAGATATCATAACACAAACTGAAGTTATCATCCGGAAACCAGAAAATTACAAGATTCTAAGTAAAAAAAGGGCCATAACTCTCGCAAAAATGGGCGGAGCAAACCCATATTCGATCTTGACCTGTATTTTGGTCTGATAAACTCACCAATGAAATTTGCTTTTGATATAACCGAAACTAAAGTTATCATCCGGAAACCATTTCCGGACGCACGGACAGACACCGGCTATTTTAATAGCCCCCCCCCAATTTTTTTTTTCAGGGGGACGAAAAGGGACACAACTCAGTCAAAATCATGCAAACGAAACCCATATTCGAACTTGATCTGTATTTTGGGGGTAAACTAATATTCCAAATTTGGTTCTGTTCACTTGATTCAATCAGTTATCATCTGGAAACCGCAAATCAGGTAAAATCTAAGTCGAAAAAGGGGCATAACTCGAGTCAAAATCATGCGGACGAAACCCATATTTGAACTTGATCTGTATTTTGATGTGGTAAACTAACATACCAAATTTGGTTCAGTTCACTCGATTCAATCTAAAGTTATCATCCGGAAACCAAAAGCGTACGGACAGACAACCCATTTACATAATACGAACGTTTTTTTCTTCAAACGGGCGTATGAAAAGTGGAATACATGCCTCCGATTGAAGAACTACTGTGAACTAGGACAGCAATGCTACTATCTTTAGAACATTACAATTACTGATTGAAGACAGGTCTTTTGAAATGCTTCAGCTTAAGTAAACAATATGCGTATAACACCTGATAATTCAGCTGTATCTTTGAGTACTGATAAATGATGCAATAATGATTAAAAACTCTCATACATGGTTATCTTTTCAGTGACAAAGACAACATTTATTGAAATACAAATATCCCAGAAAATTCCATAAAAAATATTGAAAACCATGAATTCAGGGAATTCCCCGAAAACTTTCATCTCTGGTGTATACTTACCGTTCTGATTTATTGTTGTATCAAATTTCCTGACATAGAACATTGATTTCTTATCGGGGAGCTAATGCAAAATTTATTCAACACAAACGACTAAATTTGTTAACTTCTATTTCTATACAAGGAATGGTTGTATACAATAGCTTATTTAACAGACTCAAAAATTGTGTTTTTATGCTAATCTCCAATGGTCACCAAACTGATATATTCGATTTCATATTCAATTTGTGAATATTTGTGCTTATTTGAATGATCCACATAGCTCGTATGAAATCCCCACAAATTTTTTTTTGTGGGACAAAAAGATGAAAATCTACAGGGTTAATATCCACATAAAAATAACCCATGTGCAAATAATAATTGTTTAATCTAATGAACAATTATTAAAGGAGAACATTTTTTTTAATGGTCTCACATTCAAACATACAAAATTTAAAGTTATCAGCCAAGACACTATTATTATCTCTTATATATTTCTGAGCACTGTTTGTTCATACCTTCTCCATACAGTATTGCAGAGAGCATTGGTCTTCTACAATATGTCTGAGAATGAGTGTTGCCAAGGAAACGAAACCTTGAAAGCTGGAAGTGTGAGTTAGACCCAGCAGCAGCTTGGGGCCTCCCAACTCAGCAAACAGCAAGGCCCATTTATGGTCTCTGGTGAGCCGCAGAATGAGCCTCATTGCCGCATGCATGGAATCTGGTTCAACTGGAATTCTAACAAGATTGACAACAGACCTGCAAAAACGTAAATTGATAATAAAATTTTATCTCAAAATCTATACGGATAATTTAAAAAATAAAGTTAACTGAATCAAAATGATCTCGAAACCAAAATATTCATCAATAGAGGTGCCACGATTATTGATTTTGATAATCGATCATCAATAATGGACTATAATCGATTAATCGTACCTAATAACATCAGTGGAAGTATTCTGTAATATGGCCTATTGGCTGGGTACTGGTTAACTCCACTCTCACTGGTTGTTTGAGGCATCGGCTGATGTAATTTTTACGTTAATAAAGTGCATCATAAACCACTGTTAATGACCAATGAATACAATGTATTCAATACCAGCAGAGTTCTCAGTGATGTTATGGTAATAATATTTGCGAGTTCATTAGAACGAACGTAGCTATTAATTTCAGTGTTATGAAAAGCCAAACATACAAACAATATAAAAGTAGGAATGCACGACAGATGGCCGACGGTTCCTAAAAAAAGGAAAATATAAGTTTCATCAAACATGGAGAGCGTGGATAACAATCACAAAAGTGTGCCACCACCTGCAAATTGCAGGACTCGGAACAAGTTAAGTATTTGATAATATCGAGTTTCATTCAGCATTCACTGCATGATACGCGATAGCCTGTACTAGTAACATCTAAGTATACTTATGCAAACAAAGTATACTCGCAAATGATGTCACAGAGAACATCGCTGATTAAAATGCCGTAGGTTTCCTGGTTTCCATTGGTTCAATCAGATTCAAGGGCAAGTGCATTCAGTTCTTTGAACACAGTGACAGTCGGCATATTTCAAAGATGTAGTGCCGCCTTTCAAGTATAAATAGACAACGTCACCATAAGTTCATAGCTGCAGGGCCGCCAAATTGTAGAATATACAACAACCCGAAGAGTAACAATGTCACATCATCAAATGAACTGCCGACTGTTAGCAACATAAGTGAGTAGTACACATGTTGTCAGAATCTCTTTGATATGCGATCAAAGGTTGTTAACCCGTCGGTTATAGATTAAACTGTGTAAAACAAACACGGTATTCAATAATACCCGGCATTTTCTAATGTCAAAATAATTAATGCAGATTAATCGACGATGGAAATGGTAATCGATTATCAACTGTTCATCGATTATACGATTAATCGTTGCACCCCTATTCATTAAATCCTGTTTCAAAACATAGATGGTGATTTGTACAGATAACACCTTCTCTTCCAAACCACAACACCAATTTTTATAAAACACAACTTTGATAAAATAGATTTTTTGTGAATGAAAGAGAGAAAAGGATTGAGTAAATTATTTGTTTATAAAAGGCATAAAATTTGTTTTTTATTTCTGATGAGTAGACAAGCATCATTTGGCAGCAATATCGGTTTTAGCAATAATTGGCTTTAGAGCTGGCCTTGATTGAGGGTTGGAGAAACTTGGTGAAAATGCTACTTCTTGGTCAACATACCTAATAGCACTATCTTTCTGGTCTTCATTGAGACCAGCAACTATCACAGGAGCTTTCACTGAACCTTGATTCGAGGCTTCCGTTTCCATTTTATTATCTGAAAATGAACAATTGGATGTTTTGATTTTTTTTTTTATTGGGAAAATCTGGGGAAATCATTTTTATTTTTAAAAAGTATATATTTATTACTTTTCTAATTTTTGTGCTTTGTGTTTGGGTTCAAATACCAGTTATCGGGATCAAAAACGGCCTGGATATGTCCCTGCAAATATAAGCTATTAAAATAGGCCCAATGTTTCTTGAGAAAAAGTCGTTTTAAGAATTACTGTGAAGGGAAAGCGTTATGGTCGTGGCTTCACAACTATTTGACCTAGTGACCTCATTTGAAAAAAATCTAAATGTAAGTCAGCGAGGAAACATCCACAGTAATTCTAACAAACGAAAGAAGAAAATCCAACATTTTCAAATAACGAAAGAGGGATAACTCTTGAAAGGAAAATGTGAACATCTATTAACCCTTTACCCAACAGAAGGTCCCTGTGCCAATGCATTCTCTTATATATGCGAGTCGACCATAGGTCGCCTCGCATATATAAGAGAATGCATTGGCTTAACACATTAAAAATTATAAAATTGTTAAAGAATGTAAGAAAAAATGGTAAAAAGTGTTAAAAAAAGATTTTTTTTAGGCCAATGCATTCTCTTATATATGCGAGGCGACCTATGGTCGACTCGCATATATAAGAGAATGCATTGGCACAGGGCATAACTGTAACTATCACAATGTGGTCAAGGAGCCGGTTCCAATGATATCCATATTTGTATGGTTCTATTGAGACAGACCGAAGATATTTTAGGCTGTTGAAGCTTTATTTGGCCGGTTTTGGCCGGTTTGTTGGGTAAAGGGTTAACCCTCTTTTGAAAGCTCTCATGATGCCACTTGAAACCAAATTTAACGAGATCCGATAACCTATGGTTGAAATATAACAGCAGATGGACGGAAATCCAACATTTTCAGATAAACAAAAACAACGAGAGGCCGATCACGATCGGCAGATGTTTAACCCATACCTGGGCGATAGCGATTAGCTATAACTGATAATTTATCAAAGATATGAACACAGGTATCCATATATCAGCACTATCTTGAATTCAATAGCTCAAATAATTTGTCTTAAGAAGGGGTTAAAGTATTTGTGGTTGCGAAGTGGGGGGGGGGGGGGTGTTCTAAATCTATTAACTCTATCCTTATTCATCCAAGGACCTCTCTATGTGAGATCCAATGGTTTAGTTATTTCTGAGGATATGTTTATAAGTTGAAGTTAGCTCATTGGAAACAAAACTACCAGCTATTCAAATCTCATTCACTTCTAAAGAGAAATAATTAGTTGACAAGCCAGACTGCTTAGAACAACATGTGGGATTCCATCTCATATTTAATTTGAACTTTAATGACCCCCCCCCCCCCCCATTCTTCCCAGTTATTATTTATTTATCAATCATGTCAAAAATGCATGTAGTTTATACAATTCAAAAGTGTTATCTATAGAATGTTATACAGCCATGTTATACAGCCATTATATGGTGTGGATGCTGGCCCCAATGATCCCTAAATCGAAAAGATTACCATAGTTAATTTAAAGGAAAGTAACACTGAATCAAATGGTTTCAAGACATAACAATATTTTACAAGTAGCTTGCAGACTAAAACACATAACCTTCACTGTTAATCTTTTAAGCACTCTGTGGTCCCCAAAATTCAGTCAACCATGACAATATGAACAGATGGGAAATAAGGTTCCTGGCAATATTATCTGCCATATTGATTTTCAAAATAATGCATCACATATAATTTGTAAGCATATTCAATTGGTGTCTTATTGAATGTTCATTAACTAATGAACCTGATTCAACAAGAGGGTTCATTTAATATGTTTCTGCATAATACAAACAATAATGTAGATTTATCAGCTTGTAACCTATTGCATATAAAAATTATATTGGCTATTAGCCATTATTTTAATGTAATATCAAAAGAATCTGTCTGAAGGGTTAATATATTTTTCAAAAATCAATTAATCAATTCCACAATCCATAGAAGTTAATAGTGTGAAGATAACCCAAGATAAGACATATGAGGAAGAGCCCATGTGCATTATAGCAATAATCCGTTGGAAACTTGGAAAGGGTTAATTATTTTCTAAGCATATCAATGGAATATAGAAGACAATTGTGTAGGTCATGGGTCAATTATCAGGCAGCCTGTAATGAAATTTCAAAATTAGATAAACAAGAGCCTCGTGTCATTTATCAAATTTGACAATTAACCAGCCATCAGTATAATATTGTTTGTTTATCTTGGTATCCATCTAACCACTTGGACTTAATATTGCACAGAACAGAATAGAGACCTATCCATTAATTATATTCTTGACAGCCACCCACAACCCACCAAGGCTATCTACCAGTAACTCAATCTAGTGTACAGCTAAAATAAATAAAACTAATAAGAGAGGCACTGTGTGAGACAACTTCTCTTAAAATCCAACACTGGCAGACAAGAGCTATTTAGTTACATTCTCAGTTACTTGAATTACAAATGGCCATAACTCTGTTAAAATATATCAGATCAAACCCAAATTTGAACTTGATTTGTATTTTGGGGTGAGGATCATATGTATCAAATTTGGTGCCGATCAGATAAAAAATATTTAAGTCTTCACAGCTTGGATGAATTCTATTTAAAAACAAGAGTGGAAAGGGTTAACAAAACAATACCAAAATCCATACAGATAAAGAACGTGCTAACAAAGACCTAGGTAAGAAATATGAGGCAGATCATAAGCAAATTGTTTGACTTAGATGCATCAGATAGAATTTGTGTGCAGGGTTAATTATTTTCTAAATCGATCAACTGATTGATACCAAAAACTATACAGGTGAGGGGTGTGTCATTATAAACCTACATATCAAATATGAAAACAATCTGACAAAAAGTACTTTGGTTACAGCATCGGATGGCTCATGCCTATGTGCGGATGCAAAGTGTTAATAATTTCTAAACCGATCAACCGATCGATACCAAAAACTATACAGGTGAGGAGTGTGTCATCATAAACATGCACATAAAATTTGAACACGATCCGATAAAAAATAATCGAGTAAATGAATCGGATAGCAAGTGTCTACGGACAGACGGACAGACGGACGGACGGACGAACGACGGATGGTTGATCCAGACGTCGGCATTATGTGTACCATACATGGTATGGGTACACATAAAAATTGAGTTATGGCAGAATTCATGAATTCTAAGTCGAAAAAGGGCCATAACTCCGCAATAAAAAGTCGGATCAAACCCATATTCGAACTCGATCTGTATTTTGGGCCGAGAAACTCACATACCAAATTTGGTTCCGATCAGATAAAAACAAATTGAGTTATGGCAGAATTCATGAATTCTAAGTCGAAAAAGGGCCATAACTCCGTAATAAAAAGTCGGATCAAACCCATATTCGAACTCGATCTGTATTTTGGGCCGAGAAACTCACATACCAAATTTGGTTCCAATCAGATAAAAAATGTTTGAGTTATGGCAGAATGCGTGAATTCTAAGTCGAAAAAGGGCCATAACTCTGTCAAAAAAAAGTCGGATCAAACCCATATTCGAACTCGATCTGTATTTTGGACTGAAAACCCCATATACAAAATTTGGTTTTGATCAGGTAAAAAATGTTTGAGTTATCGCATTACACGTAAAGTGTCTACGGACGGACAGACGGACGGACAGACGGACGGACAGACGGACGGACGCACGACGAGTGGTCAATCCGGACAACGACACTATGTTTACCATACATGGTATGGGTAAACATAAAAAGGGATATCTTTTGAACAGAAAATATGAACAACGTTAATGAATCCACAGAAGCATGAAATCCAGTATACCCCGCATCTTTTGGGATGGGGGAATAAATATTCATTCATTGGTACATCAGCTTATTGTGAATAAAAATTACAATTACTGACAAGTCATGAATTCTTTTGAGTTGATAATATGCGAGAGCACATACCATTTGACATAGCACTCGATTCAGCAGGCTTAACACTATCCTCAGCAGTGGGCTGCTTCTCCTCAAGTGAAGGCAGACTGAGCATTATTGGTCTTCTGTTTCCAGTCTCCTCATTAACCTATGAATGGGAAAAGCACATTTCAGAAACTTAGCAAGTGCAAATTCGGAAAAAAAATTCCAGACACGTATGCTACTTTTTTTTGGGGGGGGGAGGGGGGGGGGGGGTCGGAAAAAATTTCCAGACACGTATGCTACTTTTTTGACCCACCCACCCCGACCCCAATTTGTTTTCCATTTCATAGAGTTTTTTCCAGCCATGTTTTGACACCCACCCCCTTGTGGAACGCAAAACACAAACATACAAAGAAAATCAGGACAAAACCTCCTACATGGAGATTCAGTGAATCTATTAATGAACAGCAGGACAGGTCTCTAGCTGTATATTCTTGACTGCAGTGGATTTTGTTTTTGTTAAATAGCACATCTCTGCAGCCAATTTATTTTAAAGCTTAGTATATGAATAGAGCATGTGTTCCCGTAAAGCACCGCAGCTATTGTGGTGTCCCGGTGCACTGCCGTCGGCCCTTGAAAATCCGAGGGAGGCTTCGTGATTTTCACGCAAGACCGTAAACATATGCTTGGAGTTGACTACGCGAATGTAGTGGCAAGTGGAAAGGGTGTAGTTCATGAGTAGAAGACGAGTGAACTACACCATTCCCACTAGCCACTACATTCGCGTAGTCAACGACAAAATATGATCTAATCTTTGTATTATATTGTGTCCAGGTTGCATTCAATTTCCTTCTCGTCACAAAACCTATTAAGCAGCTTTAATGCTATTGTGAATAGAAGCTCCTGAGTGGGTAACCTGTCACTGACACAGCGCGCATGGTTAATCATAATTAATAGTCACTGTTTTAGTGCCAAAATGTGTGTGGTAGCACTTTTTAGAGACCTTTTTTAGTTTTTGTATTTTGTTATGGAAATATATAAAGATATTATGTCTATACACCATGTAGGTAGGTGATATTGCTCTTTTTTTTTACACCAGATAGGTGATTGTATTATATCAGATAGGTTAAATTATTATATGCTACGTGTCACCCAGACTCATTAGACATTACTAAAACATGTTTATCGCACATATAACAATACACTAGAGCACCCAGGAGCACCAATGTTACAATTGATTCCAATTGATTCAGATTGGTCAGGATTGGTTAGGAATTTTATAAAATTTACAGTTTATCTTGTATGAATTCAGGAATCTTGTATGAGTTCAGAAAAGGCATTATTTCTATTGGACTGTTTAAGTATAGCATGTGAGAGTAAAGCATATAATAAAAAAACAAACCTATACTTTTAGTAGAAACATGTATTAACTCATTCATGACTACATGAGATTGTGAATTATCACCATTTTCTATCTCTTGTCACATATGAGATAATTGTGTTATCCACTCATAAGTCTAGGTATGTTACATGTGTTTTTCTTTATACATCAGTGTATACATCAGTGTTTAATATCCATGTTGGACCAGATTTGGCATTAAATTTATTTCTTTAAAGTTAATATCCTTATTTGATGTTAATTACATAGAATACTGCATGGGCCATTCAGCTGCATTAAAAATACTTTCACGTCCCAAAGAGGCACAAACCAACATCCAATGGCCTTAGCGTGTTTAGTGTTACTGCAGTTCCATATTATTGGTTTCTTAGTGTTACAAACCAGTACAAACTTGTAAAAATCCAATAAAAGGGGTAAAGGAAAAAAAAAATAATTGTCACGGAAAAAAAATTCTCCGCCCCCCCCCCCCCCCCTGTAACAAGACAGTCAAAGACTGTGGGGTCGCTCACCAGACTGCAAAGACTAATAAGACTGGGACTCTGGAGACCACAACAGTCAGAACTTTTCATAATCACTTTAAAAGAATTAGATCTAAACAGGATATGTGGCTAGAGAGGCTTCATGTATGTATATCAGTGAATATCTACCTTTAAATTACCAACTGTAGACTACTGATCACCACCCCCCCCCCCCCCCCCCCCCTTCCTCCTCCAGCTCAACATGTCCCCTCCCGACCGGGCTCCAGACTCCCAAGTCTTAGGTTGGAATTTCACAACTGACATCTCAAACTTTCTCAATTGTTGGAAATTTCCAATCTCACAAGCGCCTTTTTATAAAACCATTTAGACATGTTTAAAGCCCAATTATCCATGGACCCAAAAACACTATATGTATGTCAGATTAATCAGTCAGGTAGTTGCAAGGTAGATGTTTTAATGAATTTTGTATTTTAATGATTTTATTAGACACAAAAGTCTTAAGTCCCCATAGCCCTGTCATTTCTTAACAGGTTGACCTCATGTTAACAAATCTGAATCTCAGTCACTAAAGGATCCTCCATACTATATGTAAGCTAAATAGTTCAACCTCTCTTGAGAAGACATTTTAAGTATTACTATAGAGACATACAGTTATGTCCCCGGTCCCACCCTATTTAACCTGGTGACCCCATCTGAATAAGTTCTGAATCCCAGACACCAAAGAACCCTTCATACTAAATATCAGTAAAAAAAAACCTGATGGTCCGCGTGAAGGAAGCATATTAAGAGGAAAACTGTCCTTTGCTTGGCCCCTATTTGACCAGGTGACCCCATTTTAACAAATCTGAACTACAGTCACCAAAGGACCCTTCATACCAAATATGAACCCATTCAACCTGATGGTACATGAGAAGTCGTTTTTAAGAATTACTATGGAGGGCAAGAGTTATGGCCCTGGCTTCACAACCATTTGACAGTGACCTCATTTGAACAAATCTGAATGTGAGTCACCTAGGGAACATCCACACCAAATATGAACCCATTCAGTCCTATGATCTAGAGAAGATGTTAAAAGAATTGTTGACAGATGGATTGACGGACAGACAGATGAACAGGTGACAGATGAGAAGTGATGACTATAGCTTCGTCTCAGGTGAGCTTAAAAATTACATTTCACTGAACAAATCTGTCAATCACCCTCCCCCCCCACCCTCCCCCCCCCCCCACACTGTGGGGACATACCTGCGAGAATATATGATTTATTTGAATGCCTGACTAAATTGACTTAACAAAATTCCCATGACCTTGAGAGCCAGTGCATTCTCTGGGATTAAATTCCATTCATGAAACCACTCTCAGCTACCAGTGTGTCTTGGAGAGGTGTTAACAACTAGATAATTAGGTTTTAACGACTGCACAAACCAGGGTTCGTACACCATTTTGAGAAAAAAAATCAAGGACTTTTCCAAAACTTTTACCCCCATTTCCATAACATTTCGCGGACTTCCAGATATAAATTCCAATACTTTTCCATAACCTGGGTTGAATAGCTTTATGTATAGTAATAGCAAGAGCTTTCACTAATAAGACCAATTGTAGCAGTATATCAATGTTACATGCACTGAATAATGTGACAGTTGTTTGAACTTACTATATTTAAAGGAATTAGTCTGTCAAAAAAAAAAAAAAATTATCGTCATAATACTAATAATAAATGTCTAACAGACCCATTTCGCCAAGAAAATTCAAAATCGAGCAGATAGTATTTTTATTATTATTATATTAAAAAAATCGCGGAAATATCCGAAGTCAGTCATGTGAGTGCGATCACATGACCACAACGCGGTCACATGACCGATCATCTGCATCGACGCTTACCGATGACAGCGGTGGGTGGAGCTTGAAATAAATTCCGCCAATCGCGTAACGAGTTGATAAATTACGCTGGTTAATTACCTAAGCCTTTACGATAAATAGCGATTACGGAATAAAACTGTTTGAATGTGCTGAATTATGAACTGGCTTTGCTAGAATGTTGGATTATATAACGAATAATGATGGCTAAAATGCACTTTGAGGCGATAAAAGTTGTTTGAAATAAGATTAATTTATGCAGAAATGCAATGAGCGAGCGGAATTTCGTGCGAAACTAATTTAACTGTTTCTGAAAGAATACAAGTTAGGCCATATACCGCCGTAATACCGGTACTTCATTCTTCGTTGTATGGTACCAATTTCGGAAGCTAGTTTACACACTAGTGTCATCCCGTTGTGCGCTATATGCGTACAATTAAATACAAATGGGGTGTGATTAAAAAGGTGGTGGTTATTGTACCAGTACATGTATCATGATGGCTTATATTCGTCATAATAATGTTCCTGTCTGTTTCTTCACACGAAACATTTTGTGTGGAGAAGTGCACGACTGTGAACAGCTTGCTAAAATCCTTCCAGTCAAGATCGATAAGTGAGTAAACAAAATAATTCACTCGAATACAGAACAGACTGTTGAAACTACAATAATTTTTAGTTAGGCTGCAGTTTGGCATAACGACATTTTTTTTAATTGAAGGCTAGCCTGGCATTGTTTTTCAGTTTGTGTTTGTTGTTCGTTTTATTTTACGTTTTGATTGACGTTCTAGAGAGGATTTTTTTGAATTGTTAGCATAGAAAAACTCCAATGATTGCATCTAATAAAGAGCGTCCATGTTTTCGTCGCGGTGTAGACAATAAAGAGCGTTCTCAATTATGAACGTGCTCTATTTCGATAAGTCATGGGTGATTTTGTATGTGGTATTGTGACAATTAAATATAAAGAGCGTCCATGCTTCCGTCTCCCAAAAACGGTAGACAATAAAGAGCGTTCTAAATTACGCACTGTGTTGTCTTTTTGGAGGTACTAAATAATGGATCGCTAGCCCGCCCACAACTAAACACACTACATCTACTAGGCATCTTGGAATATGTGGAGATGACATCATGACAGATACTCGGGATATTTATATCGAAAGTAAAACAACAAACAAACACAAAACAAAAGCGCCTAAATAGAGTTAACATTATTCAGCCCAGTGTTTATATAAATTTGGGCGCTTCTTATATATGTATGACCAGAGAGATAATGTTCTTTCTATTCACTTTGTGGCATTTTAGAGTGCAAACAAGTTCGCGACTGACACTGATGAATAGTCACTGAATGATTACAAATCACCTAGTGAATACGAGAGACAATCAAAGCACTAATTACTGCCATCTATTTACCAAAACAGACATGTGCCGGCATGTTATTAATGGCTACAAAAACAACCATTCTAGGCGCTATTAATTACTTTATTCACATAATTATTGTCTTCTATTCCAGATAAACGGCCAAAGCGTAACGTAATCTATACACCACACGCTCACATACGACTCCACATTTTAGTATCGGATGACTTACGATTACGTCACCGTAGTCTGCATAATAAACTCCGGCTCCGAATCTGTGTTTTTAATTTGCTCCCCACAAGTACGTCACTCGTAGTTTAGTCACGGAAATCTCCGAATACCGGTGGTGGTATTATTTATTTATTTTACGGGTTATTTATTATGCGATCGGAATGGGACTTGGATCATTTTAATCACAACAGAGAGGGCTTTCCGATTGCGTTTTGTAGTTTCTAGACCGAATAAATCCTTTAATGAAAGTGTCAATGACACTGTAGCTCAACTTGGAAAGGGAATAATTTAATATATTACAGTCAATGGAGCGATTAGGAATGTGGAAAGTTGAATGTCTAATACTAGTTTATAGACATGAAGAGAAAAGTAAAATCCAAGATGGCTGCTGGCGGCCATGTTTTCAGCCGAATGACCCCAAAATGAGTCGTTCCCATCTACATGTCATCGTTAACATCAATGACAAATTTTATGACGATCAGACTAAAGGTACGACCTGTGGCCCGTGCTAATGGATTAAATTTTGAAATCCAAGATGGCCACTGGCGGCCATGTTTTTTGTCCGAATGACCCCGAAATCAGACTAAAGGTACGACCTGTAGCCCGTGGTAAAGGATTTAGTCATACAAAGAGTAAAATCCAAGTTGGCTGCTGGCGGCCATGTTTTTTGGCCAAATGACCCCAAAATGACTCGTTCCCATCTACATGTCATTATTAACATTCATGACAAATTTTATGATGATCAGACTAAAGGTACAACCTGTAGCCCGTGCTAAAGGATTTAGTCATACAAAGAGTAAAATCCAAGATGGCTGCTGGCGGCCATGTTTTTTGCCCGAATAACCCAAAAATGACTCATTCCCATCTACATGTCATTGTTAACATCCATGACAAATTTTATGATGATCTGACTAAAGGTACGACCTGTAGCCCATGCTAGAGGATTTAGTCATGCAAAGAGTAAAATCCAAGACAGCTGCTGCGGCCATGTTTTTTGGCCGAATGACCCCAAAATGACTCGTTCCAATCTACATGTCATTGTTAACATCCATGACAAATTTTATGATGATCAGACTAAAGGTACGACCTGTAGCCCGTGCTAAAGAATTTAGTCATGCAAAGAGTAAAATCGAAGATGGCTGCTGGCGGCCATGTTTTTTGGCCGAATGACCCCAAAATTACTCGTTCCCATCTACATGTCAATATTAACATCCATGACAAATTTCATGACGATCAGACGAACAGTACGGCCTGTAGCCCGTGCTAATGGATTGAATTTTGAAATCTAAGATGGCCACTGGCGGCCATGTTTTTTTTCCGAATGACCCCAAAATGAATCGTTCCGGTACAAATGTTGATGTCAACAGCTATGACAAATTTCATAATGATCCGAACAAAGGTACGACCTGTAGCCTCTATTGTTGACGCCTTACGTACACACGCGCACATGCACACACGCACACACGGACGACGGACGACAAAGCCATGGCAATAGCTCAAACTTTACAAAGTAAAGTTGAGCTAAAAATGCTGTGGGCATCCATGGTGTTATATTGTTCACATGTGGAAATTAATAGTGAATCTGTTATAACAGGAATATATATGGGTGAATATCTGAAAACTGTACAATTTGGAGGATTGCATTGCTCGAAATTCATAGTTCAAATTCACATAAAAAAACATTTCCATGTTGAACCTGATGACTTACCATGAATTAGGATTTGCTTCGGCATGCTGGAATTTTATACCCATTGCCATGGCAACATGACTCACTCAAGGTAGGTAGTAAAACATGTCACTCCTGTTACTAACAAACAACAATCAGCTTACACCAAGTGCGGCCATTTCACCCAACTAAAATGTATTTATTGTTATTACCTTTTGTTACTTCCAGGAAATAATTAAGCTTGAATAAGCTCATCATAGTAAATACGTTTAAAATCCCTATACTCTGGGTGAATTCGCATATTTCTTGCATAAAAGAGCAAAACTGATTACTCTGTAGGCCATGAACTCAAGAGTTGTTCCCAGTTTATCACATATGCATAAGTGTCTACACTTTGTATTAATCCCATTATAATATTAAATGTTTTCTTTGGATGATTATTTTTTAGCAAAATGGAAATGTGCGCTGGTAACAGGAGTGACATTGGTAACAGGAGTGACATTTTGGTAACAGGAGTGACACACCTGGTTTTTACAATGTTGTTATAAGTTTTTTTTTTTTAAATGGCTTATATTGAATTCCTATCTTCTTGATCTACATGGACAAACACTGGCCAGAAAAAGGGGTGGTGGCAATAACTGTTTGTTGCACATATCTGTCACTCCTGTTACTGTCACTCCTGTTACCAAAAAAGTAACAGGAGTGACAGTAACAGGAGTGACATATATGGTAGTTTATAGAAAATTTCGAAAAATGTTCCAGGATTTGATAACTAATGACTTATGATTTGCACAAAAGACTCAATATAGTATATAAAACATATATTCCTGATAAATGGGAAATGATGGAAAGAAATGATATTGCGGTAACAGGAGTGACAAACAATTAACCTACTCTCTTCATTTGTTCAGCAATGTGCTCCGGTCTCCTGAAATGATTTCAAATCACCGCCTTTTGAACTTTTGTTGGGATTACCTATTTAATGAACTTCTCTCTGGTGGCAGGTTTCTCAAGAAGGCTACTCTACACCCTAGCGTAATGCCTTGTTATACTCTTGGTAACAGGAGTGACACAAAAATTGGTATAAGGTGCAATGTGGTCTATATTTTAAATTTGAAAGAAGAAAGTCGATCTTCCAGCTATAGTTGTTATGTTCATGTTTCATGGACTCAAATAAGATTGAATATGTTGAATTTATCTTATATTTTGAGGAAAAAAATGATCTATATAGTGTTGAATGTTGAAAAGTAACATTCAGCAATTTCATGACATGGCCCCAAGTTGGCTCTGTAAAAATCCAAAAGCTCAAAATTGATCCAGGTTTTTGCCTGAAATTCATTATAAATATGTCACCTGGAAAAAATATTATTTGGTTTACTCCCGTTGCACACAATTCTGTAATTATAGGGCCAATGGTAGTAACATCAAATTGTACAGTTTTCAGATATTGACCCATATATACATCTAAATGTGAATTCAAGGCAGCTTTCCCCCATGTTTGAAATGTCGATCGACTAGTTACACAAACGACATCTCGCTTTGTGTACGTCAGAGTCCGGTAAAAGCCACTCTTTGTACTGCCCTATTAACATCCATTCCGTATTGAAATTACATTTTCCAGGCATAACTGTAGGCTACGATGATAGCTACGATATTGATTTTTTACGCACTGATAAACAAATAGAAACCACAGAACAAAGGTCAAGAAAACAAAAATACACGCGTGTTTGAGCGCATGTCCGGGAATTTCGGTAATTACATATTGCGGAATACAACCAATTGCTCCCGAAACGGAACAACTAACGGTGCGCGTTTGTGAGGCGTATTTCTGAGCGTCATTTACGAGTAGTGAAATCTTTGGTTGGGCAAATATGTTACCATCGGGATGTTGATTAAACTTTAAATCGATTTTCAATGACTTTTCCAGGACTCAGATAAAAATACCCCAATTATTCCATGACTTCCAGGCCTGGAAAATGCATTTTCATTTTCCATGACTTTTCCAGGATTTCAAGGACCTGTACGAACCCTGACAAACAGCTTACTCCTACAGCTGTGATCAAAACAAGGATTTTAATGGGGTGAACTAGGCAGAGATAATATGGTATGGTACAGTCTATGTAAACATACACTCAGATTCATACTGATACTGAGTCTATTGCATTCCCATCAACTTTTCATTTCTGAACGGTGGTGGGCTTCCCCCAAATTACGTCACACCGCACTAAATATAAATCTGAAAATAGTTGTGATTGACAGGCGTAAACATGGTCACGTGCCAGTGCCGTCATGGCCGCTTCAACCATGTGAAGCCGATTCTAAGAATCGGAATGAATAGTTGCAGGGTTTGTGACTTTTCGTTCGGCGGTTGTTTTACTGACAATAAAGGGAACAGCTAGCTTCCGGGATCCAAAATAATATGTACAATAACTAAGACAGATTATCACAGATCTTCGTGAAATTATAAAAAATGTCAATTTATGTGAATCTCTTGGACTCGGAACGAATTATTTTTTAGATTGGCCAGGCGATTTGTCGACCATGTTGTCAAAAAATAACACAAATCAACGGCCACGAATCAAAAATACATGAATGTCGGGACTATCTCCTAAAACAACTACAGAACTAAAAAAAAGTTAAATGACATAACAAAACGATCTATCAGTTCCCCAGTATCGGCAGTAGTACCACCGCAGCCAAAACGAGCGAAGAGCAACACAATTCTACACCAACCCCACCGAAACCCTCCCGACCTTACACAGCCGTATTATTACCTCCAAAGATTGGCCAGTTGTACCCTAATTACAGTTGCCTGCAATCCAAATTCCGGTGATTCTTGATTTTAAACTTTCGACCGCTCGTCAACAATCTACTTTATTTGTAGATTTGTGAATTTCTCTTCCGGTATAACATGACGTCATGGATACTATTTTAACAACATTTAGCCACACCTTCGGAATTTCCACACCGAGAGCACGTGACATGTTACTAGTTTTTTTATTGGGGCACACATTTCTTGGAGCTAAGTTTTGATTGGCGGTGATTACAAGGAATCCCGGGTTTGGGAAATGAAAACTGAACGAAAGGTCGTCAGACCCACTATTTTTATATGTGGGTATGTAGTTTACGCCAGACTGGGTATGGTACAGCATGGTGTGGCAGGGACAGTAGGTGGGTGGGGGAGGGTGGGGTGGGGTAGCTGTGATGTGTCTAAAAAAAATCAAGGGTCAAAATGCAAAATAAATTTAGAGTTATGTCCCTGGCTCTAACCCTATTTGATCCAGTGACCCCATTTGAACAAATCTGAACCCCAGTCACCCAAGGTCCCTCCGTACCAAATATAAGCTAAATCGGCCCAATATTTTTTGAGAAGAAGTCATTCTAAGAATTACTATGAGTTATGGCCCTGGTTTCTCAACTAATTGACCCAGTGACCTCATTTGAACAAATCTGAACACCAGTCACCCAAGGACCCTCCATACCAAATATTAGCTAAATCGGCCCAATGGTCGTTGTAAGAATTACTATGGAAAAATAGTTATGGCCCTGGTTTCGCAACTATTTGACCCAGTAACCTCATTTGAACAAATCTGAATGAGTCACCTAGGGAACATCCACACCAAACTGTTCCAGAGGAGAAGATGTTCAAAGAATTGTTGACGGACGGACGACGGACGAGGAGTGATGACAATAGCTCCACCGGAGACTTCGTCTCAGGTGAGCTAAAAACGTCATATTTTCAACTTCCGGCGTCCATTTTGGCGGCCATCTTGATTGTTGCGTTTCAATATTGCCCCAAAAAAGTGTCATTATGTCTTAGCTTCAGGAAAATATTTACATTTGTATACATTGTACTCGATTTTCCCGCTATAATTTGCATAAAACCGACTTTGGGTCTGGTCTGAAAAACGGCCACCATGATGGACGCCATTTTGTCTGGGGTCTATACAGCCACTTTTTTTTGCTTAAAAGTTGAAGGACATATTAAGGAACAAAATGAGTGGGGTAAAGTCAAGTCCCAGGGGGGGTGCAAGGGTACCCCTATTAGCTCCCGGACTTATAAGTTGAATAGGCCTCATGGCTCTTGAGAAGACATTTTAAGAATTACTATGGGGCCCCTATTTGACTTGGTGACCCCATTTGAACAAATATCAATCCCAATCACCCCAAGGACCCTCCACACCAGATATGACTCAATTCGGATTTTTGGTTCTGGAAAAGATGGTGGATGGAAGGATGGACAGATGCAGGATGAGGTGATTAATCCATGGAGATACTATAATCCAGATGGATACATGAAGATAATTCTTTTAGCCCTCCAATAATGTTGGCACATCTCAGTATAATTATCAAGCTTACCTGTATCATTGAGTTGAAGTAAACAGTGTATCTTCTCCTTCCTGCTTGGAATCTAAAAACAAATAATGAATTAGTATTACAAATTTGTATTTGTTACATCCAATATGCAGCCTTGGGAATTCAGAAATAAATAATAAGACAAAATGTGGCTCAGAGAATAGCCGATGTAATAAATACAACGCTCGAAATTGGCATTTTTCTTCTACGACAATTTGGAATTACATGTAATTCTATAGTGGCTGCTATTTTGAGAACTAATAAATATAATCACAAATAAGGCCAAATAAAATTAAAGTGTCAATATCACTTTAGCTCAACTTTGGAAGGAGTAAATTTGTTGGTGAGCAATGAATTGAATGGTAAAGAAGAAGGAAAGTCAACTAGGAGGCTCCCATCTAGAGGTCACCCCGAAGATCCATATGAAGTTTGGTGATGATCGGATGAGGGATGTGGCCTGTAGGGTATGCCGAAGGATTTAGTCATGAAAAGAATAAAATCCAAGATGGCTGCTGGCGGCCATGTTTTTCATCGAAAATCGCAAAAAATTGACAGCTCATATCTAGAAGTGATCCTAAACATGCAGGCATGTAAATTTTAAAAACATTTCTCCACTGAAAGTGTCAATGACACTGTAGCTTAACTTGGAAAGGGAATAATTTAATGTATTACACTAAATAGAGCGATTAGGAATGCAGAAAGTTGAAATGTCCAAGTAATACTAGATTATTTTATCAACATGAAGAGATATATATATATAAAAGTAAAATCCAAGATGGTTGCTGGTGGCTATGATTTCCAATAAAATTCAAAATCATTTGATAGCTTCCATTTGTAAGATCAATATCAAGATTAATATGAAGTCTGGAGATGATTGGATGAGGGAAGTGGACTGTAGGGTATGCCAAAGGATTTAGTCATGCAAAGAGTAAAATCCAAGATGGCTGACAGTGGACACGTTTTAAGGCCAAATGACCCCAAAATGACTCGTTTCCTATCTACGTCCCAATGTCAACAGCCATGACAAATTTCATGATGATCCGACTAAAGATACTGATACGACCTGTAGCCCGTAATAAAGGATTTAGTCATGTAAAGAGTAAAATCCAAGATGGCTGCTGGCGGCCAGGATTTTTGGCGGAATGACCTAAAAATGACTCGTTCCCATCTACATGTCATTGTTAACATCCAAGACAAATTTCATGATGATCTGATCAAAGGTACGACCTGTAGCCTGTGTGAAAGGATTTAGTCATGCAAAGAGTAAAATCCAAGATGGCTGCCAGCGGCAATGTTTTCTGGCCGAACGACCCCAAAATTACTCGTTCTTATCTACATGTCAATATTAACATCCATGACAAATTTCATGATGATAAGACGAACAGTACTGCCTGTAGCCCGTGCTAATGGATTGAATTTTGAAATCCAAGATGGCTGCAGGCAGCCATGTTTTTTGACCGAACGACCCCAAAATGACTCGTTCCCATCTACATTCCAATTTCAACAGCCATGACAAATTTCATGATGATCAGACTAAAGGTAGGACCTGTAGCCCTGCTGAAGGATTTAGTCATACAAATAGTAAAATCCAAGATGGCTGCTGGTGGCCATGTTTTTCAGCCAAATGACCCCAAAATGACTCGTTCCCATCTACATGTCATTGTTAACATCCATGACAAATTGTATGATGATCCGACCAAAGGTACGACCTGTAGCCCGTGCCAAAGGATTTAGTCATACAAAGAGTAAATCCAAGATGGCTGCTGGCGGCCATGTTTTGTCGGCAAATGACCCCAAAATTACTCGTTCCCATCTACATGTCATTGTTAACATCCATGACAAATTTCATGATGATCAGACGAACAGTACGTCCTATAGCCCGCGCCAATGGATTGAATTTTGAAATCCAAAATGGCCACCAGCGGCCATGTTTTTTTTTCGAATGACCCCAAAATGAATCGTTCCGGTCTAAATGTTGATGTCAACAGCTATGACAAATTTCTTAATGATCCGACCAAAGGTAAGACCTGTAGCCTGTATTGTTGACTAATCACGCACACACAGACACACGGACGACAAAGCCATGGCAATAGCTCAAACTTTACAAAGTAAAGTTGAGCTAATAATTGCAGGTTGCAGGGTGTGCCAATGGATACAAATTGGAAATCCAAGATGGCTGCTTGCACAATGTTTTTTTAAAATTTCAGAAAAAATTGATGGCTCCCATCTAGAGGTCATCCCGAAATTCATTATGAAGTTTGGTGATGATCGGATGCGAGATGCGACCTGTGAGGAGAACCAAACGAAATTGTTGACTGATGGACGACGGACCAATCCATGGCAATAGCTCAAACTTTACAAAAATGGTCACCCTGAGGATACATATGCAGTTTGGTGACAATTGGATAAGGGATGTGTGGCCTGTAGGGTGTGTCAAAGAAAATTATTGATGGACGATCGGCAACCCATAGCAATAGCTCAAACTTGGCTAATAAAATGGGTGGACCAAACGCAAATTTGAACTTGACCTGTATTTTCATGTGAAGCAACCCATATACCAAATTTGTAACAATCGGATAACTATAACTAAAGTTTATATCATCCGGGAAAATAAAGGAAAAGTCTTCAAATTATAAGTCCACAATGGCCATTACTCCAGTCAAAATGGGCAGACCTCAAATTGAATAAAAGGTCAGTAGACCTCATGTCCGCCTCTAAGTGTCGGCTTGATACGACCGTTGTTTGCACATAAAAATTGGCATGGCGGAACACGAAATCGAATTTGATCTGTCTTTTGTGCTAGTAAACCTACATATACCAAATTTAATTTCATTCAGTACACATTTACTAAAGTTATCATCCGGAAACCTCAAATTGGCAAAAATTCTAAGTCAGAAAGGGACATAACTCTGGTGAAAATAGGCGGGCGGAACCCAAATTCGAACTTGACCTGTGTTTTGCTGGAAAAGACACATTGGTTTAAATCTGATTATTTCTACTAAAGTTATCATCCGGAAACCAACTTTCAGGGGTTTTCTAAGTAAAAAAAGGGGCATAACTCCAGTGAAAATTGGCGGACGGAACCAGAATTCGAACTTGACCTGTCTTTCCTGCCAGTAAACCCACATACCAAAGTTAATTTAATTTGGTTCACTCTAACTAAAGTTATCCGGAAACCTCGGACGGACGGACGGACGGACGTGCTGATTATAATAGTCCTCCGAACCCGTTGGGATTCATAAAGAGCACCGGCTAGCTGCTTCACTTTATAACATGAGAAAAATAGACAAACTTCTAACTCAATATTTATTGATAAATAAAAAGTCAGCCGACAACGTGGCAAGTCAATGCCGCTTTGTTAAATAAATTTAAAAAAATGTTGAAATGTTTCAAGTCGAAAAGGGTTGTTAATAACTATGTCAAAAAATTATTTTTCCATCATCTATATACATGTTGCACATCAGCCGACAGTGTCCCCCGACAATGTCGCAAGTCAATGCCGCTTTGTTAAAGAAATTTTTTTAAATGTTGAAATTTTTTAAGTCGAAAAGGGTTAATAACTATTTTTTCTGTCCTCTATATACATGTTGCACATCTTCACTATATGGGCAACAATATTCTGAATTTTCAAATCTCTGAGATGAAATCTGTAGGAGGAGACGATTACACCATTGAGATGAAGAAGGTACTCAAAAGTGTGACAGATGGACGAACCAGGCCTTTCCATTAGTCTAATTTGGGGACACCAATCAAACCTGCCGGACCTATGCGAAAATTTTAGATTTCAAGACCACGAAACGCCATTTCCTGGCTTCTCAGACATTAATAAGTATCTATTTCAACCTAATTGTATTGAAGAATTTATACTGTAATCTTTCATTTCTAGTCCATTTCAGAGCAATATACAAGGTCACATCCAGAAAATTGTTTCATACAGTACCATATACAGAATTGGATATCAAACTCATCATCCCAAAACACTTTTTGACTTTATTATTGTGCATAATTCTAATATATTATTAAGTCAATTATTTAATAAATATAATTTTAGTATCTAATTCTTGTTGAATGTGTTCAAAATTATGTGAACTTAAGTGCTAACTTATGTATATTGTGACAGCGGCAATGTTTGTAAAGAAGGATGTTATGGGCGCAGTTTGACTGTCTTCCTCTTTTCGTTTGCGTTTGGAAGAGTATGTACCGCTCGTTTTATTGCGAGACTTGCCACTTGTTCGAGGCCTCCCTCGATAACTCATGATTATTTTCAATATTTTGATTCTAAAATCATCGCTAACCAAGCTGAAACATTCGTATCTTTCCCAGACAGAAGAGTGTGATAATTTCAAAGGGGGGTAATTCACTATTAAATTAGAACTCGCATTCCGCGTTTTACAATGTTCCGATTTTGATTTCCATTTCCGTTTCCAATCGAAAAAAAACAATGTGTTTAGTCTGTCAAAAACATCGATAAAACAAACTCTTATTTTGGGGACTTTGTCGTAATTTGGGGACACCGGTAACCGGCTTGAATTTGGGGGAATGATAAGGCCTGGACGAACGGACGGATGGACGTACGGATGGATGAACGAACGGACAGAGCCTGTTTCTATAGTCCCCCTTTTCTTTCAGAACGTCGGGGACAAAAATACCCCCACCTTCTACATGTATCAACAGATGTAATGTTAATCTGCCCAAATCAATCGCATATTTGAATCCAAGATTAACATTAGATCTGTTGATATATGTAGACGTTTTGTACACAGTGATTTCTATGGTTTGTTTCCTCCAGCATTTCCATATAAACAAAGATAAATAACTATAGAACAAAAAACCAAAACAAAACAGTTGAATGGGGCATTAAATGTCCTCATAGTGGTGAACATCCATACAGCATTACTGTTCCAAGTTATGACCTGAACAGACATTAGATGGACCAAACAGCCAACATTTCCAGATAAACAAAGATGAATAACTCAAGAATGGAAAAGCGGAACAGAACAATGGAACCCTCTATTGAATGTCCTCATAGTAGAGAACATCCATACCAAATTTCATTGAGATCCCGGCACCACAACTGTTGAAGTTACAACATGAACAGACACCAGACGGACCAAAAAGCCAACATTTCCAGATAAACAAAGATGAATAACTCTAGAATGAAAAATCAGAACAAAACAATGGAACCCTCTATTTAATATCCTCATAGTAGTAAACATCCATACCTAATTTCATTGAGATCCGAGCACTACTGTTCAAGTTATGACATGAACAGACATCGGACGGACGTACGTAATTACGCAATGACGGACAGGTGCAAACAGTATAGCCACCTTTTTTTTTTAAAGGGGGTATAATTATGGTTGGACATCTTCTATGAGAGACAGTTCAGTGTTCTTAATTCATACTCCATACTAACATGAATGGTGAGTAGTTTCCATAAAGCACTCACCTTACACTACTTTCTGTAGCTCTGTAAGCATCATCTATACTTTTATTATTGCTGACACTGTACTTGCACCAGCGGCCACTGCCGTCATCAAACCACTTCCAAGAGTGGCAGTTTGCCTGAGAATTATTTGAATAGGTTTGAAATATTTTGTTTATAATTTATTGTTAAACAATTCATATAATGTACAACTATGATCCAATATTAAATCTTATTAATAAAGATAACTTGAAACATAAGAAAACCAAAACAGCAAATATTATATGATCTATCTCATTACATTCTGTTTGATTGAAATATTTATTACCAGTCTACTACATATTGAAATGTATTCTGAAACAACACTGTGATCATTATAAATACTAGTAAGTGCAAATCTTTTCTTGTCCTGTCAGTAGATAAGTCAATGATACGAAACCAAAAAGCTATGCAATCAGGTACCAATAATTTTGTAATACAAACCGTCAATTTTTCAGCAGCAGATTTCCTCTTGGATATCACAGAAACTTTTTCATACAGATCAAGCAATAGCAGCAATGGTGCCAACCACCTACCAAAAAGCATCAGCTATGTCAATAAATGTTTTGAACTTGAACCAAAATAATATGACTCCAGCTGGACATAATAGGCATGCCAACTTAGCATTATATGAAGAAAATAGAGGCCTTACATCATTGTTAATTCATGAGAACATATAAATTTATCCTGTTGTCATTCAAAGATTCAACAAATTTCAGATAATAAAACAAAGTTTAACGCCTCTCTGTCGATTCTCACGATCTTCCTTGAGAGTTATCAATGTAGTTATGAAAATTGATTTAGCCCTTTATTTACTAACTGGATTCTCTAATCAGTTATAAAAATACACATTGGAATGGTCTATTATTCATTACGAGGTTTTTCAGGAAATATAAGCCAACAACAGTTATAACAAGTGCAGAAGAAATGTTCAAATAATAAGTTCAGTGTTGGAACTTATTATTGGAACATTTCCTAATGGAACTACTCGTCAATAAGTGTATAGTAAAGAAAGGGTTAAAAGACGTCTCAAGCCCTGAATGTATGTTTGGAGCCTTTGAAATTAGCACCAAAAAAATTAAGCAAGGTGAAATGACACCATCAAGCCATGACATAAGTGAATTTTAATTCAACATCTTTAGATTTAGTTTTTTTGTTCATGAGTACATACTTCGGTGTTAGAGGATCTTTAAGAGAAGCAAGATATTCTTGACCCGTGTGTAATACTTGGATAAGAAGATCAATGAGACGGGAGTCATCAACTGTTTCTGCGCATGGCATCATCATATCCTAGAAAAAAATTAAATCAAATATACATGGAAGGGATCTGTGATCAGTATTTCAATCAGACATATTTTTCAAACCACAATTCTATGTAGAAATTCTGAAGAAACAAATTAAATACTGATAAAATTGGCCAAATATACAGATTGAAATTCACTATTTTAGTGCCAATTGGGCTAACTATGCCAATAAAATACTTCAGAAATTATTGAAATGTTTTTTATAGCAGACAGGTTGCAGTTCCAAAAAACTTGAGGACAATAGGCATAGGTATTATTACTGATAGTGCCATTACAGACTAATAAAATTGGTCTTAAGACTAAATTATGAATTAACAAGAGCATCGCCAGGTCGTGAATAAATATGCCCATTAGATTACTTGTAAAATGTTATTAAATCAGGTGAATTAAGTTGAAAAAGGTCCATAACTCATGTAAATCTAATTGGACGAAACCAATATTTGAACTTGGCTTGAATTTTTGGCTGAGAAACACACATGAAAACTTTGGTTGTGATCAAATTATCCAAAAATCTTAGGAAACTGGACAAAATCTCAAGTCGAAAAAGGGCTGTAACTCATGTCATATTATTGTACTAAACCCATATTTGAACTTGGCCTGTATTTTTGACTCAGAAACAAACAACTTTGGTTAATATAAAATAATCCAAACTGGGGTTATCGGTCAGAAACCAAAATCTAATGAAATCGAACAATTTCTAAGTCGAAAAAGGGCTGGAACTCATGTAAAATAATTTAACAGATTACATAATACGACAATTTCTCAAACTGGCATATAAAAACGAGTCAATTTCTTCATTTTGTTGTGCCATATTGTCCTCATTTTTATCTTGACAGATTATGATTCTAACAAATGCTGTTTATTACATCAAAGCATCAAGTTTAACTTGGCTGATCAAATTTTCAAAAAAACTGAAATAGTCCTTGTGAAACAGCTTAGTAATTCTATATTTAGTTCCATATAAGCATAGTGCCTCAAAAAGATAAATTGAGGTCACAAATTGAGGCAAACAAGCCATTAACCCATTCTAAACTAAATGGATTCTCCCATCCAGTTACAAAAGTATACCTACTTGTCAATTAATATTCAGTACAGAAAGGGTTACATTGTATATTCCACACCATACAATTTAACAGGTTCAATTTGATATAATTCACATACTCTACCTCAAATAGAAGACTGAGAAGATGCAGCCGAACAGCAAACTGGCTGGGATCTGGTTCCTTACAGCCGTCATCATTACCCTCATCAGACTTTGCAGCAATACATTCCAATAAATTTTGACCAGAATTTTGTATCTGCAAAACACATTTACATAAGAAATGAATATATAGATTACAAGAGAATTCCCAACCTGAAACAATGATGTAACTAATTTGCAATCAACTCTTTGATCACTGAATGAAATACTCTCATTCAGTTCTAAGGTAGGCTAGCTGTATACGATATTAAGGGCTGTACATAGGGGTCTGAAAAATAAGAAAATAAGATAAGTTGACATTTTTTATTTTTCCATCTGCGTTTGCCAATTTTTTGAAATTGATATGTTTTTCCTATTTCAATTATTTCTCAGTTCTATCATCAGGTAGAAGCTTATTAACTGACATTCGATCTATAATGGTCTGCTTTTGGGTTGAAAACGGTGAAAATTTTAGTAAAAAAAAATCAGATGTTTTGTATGTGCAAACAAAGGGGCATAACTCAGTGATCAATGATACGAACAAACCAAAGTAAACCAAAGTTGTTTACACCAATCATTGATCCGATATAAAAATAATTCATGGGGCTTACACCAAGGATAATGACTCCGAATAGATTTGAACTCACTACCCCCGCCTAAAATTGCTGGAAATTGTGTATTATACCACGATCGCCTATCTTACTATATAAATAAAGCCATCTGTTTAAATTTTACATTTAATCAACACCTGTTGATTAAACACAACACCTGTTGATTAAACATGCCTACTGTTGATTAAACTTCGCAGAGTGGATTAAACTTTCTCCATACAATTTGAACGGAAAAGTGTTTATCCATCGCATTGTAAAGATCGTGGCATAAACTTCGCAGAGTGGATTAAACTTTCTCCATACAATTTGAACGGAAAAGTGTTTATCCATCGCATTGTAAAGATCGTGGCATAAACTTCGCAGAGTGGATTAAACTTTCTCCATACAATTTGAACGGAAAAGTGTTTATCCATCGCATTGTAAAGATCGTGGCATAAACTTCGCAGAGTGGATTAAACTTTCTCCATACAATTTGAACGGAAAAGTGTTTATCCATCGCATTGTAAAGATCGTGGCATAAACAAAATATACGCATAGTGTTTTACACCACGAGCTTCAGCTTACACCAAGGATAATGACTCAGCATAGATTTGAACTACACTACCCCCGCCTAAAGTTGCTGGAAATTGTGTATTGTTACCTAAAGATATATATCGGAATGGTCCATCTTTCTTTCTATTATAAAGTCCGATACCGGTTTTAATCCAATTTTAAAGGCGCAGCATAGATTTGTAGACAAGCAGAAAAATGAGTGTCAATGACACTGTAGCTCAACTTAGGTAGGGGAATAATTTAATGGCTGACAGAAAATGGAGGAATAGGAAAGGTGCTAATTGAAATGTCTAACCAGTGCCAAAGGATTTAGTCATGCTAAGAGTAAAATCCAAGATGGCTGCTGGTGCCATGTTTTTTGGCCGAACGACCCCAAAATGACTAGTTCCCATTTACATGTCAATGGCAACATTCATGACAAACTTCATAAACATCAGACCAAAGGTACAACCTGTAGCCCACGCCAAAGGATTTAGTCATGCAAAGAGTAAAATCCAAGATGGCTGCTGGCGGCCATGTTTTTCGGCCGAACGACACCAAAATGACTCGTTCCCATCTACATGTCATTGTTAACATCCATTACAAATTTCATAAAATTCCGACCAAAGCTACAATCTGTAGCCCGCGCCAAAGGAAATTGTTGACGGACACACGGCTACACGCACACACGGACGCCAAACCATGGCAATAGCGCAAACTTACAAAGTAAGTTGAGCTAAAAATAAATGATACTACATGCAGATACTATATTTTTCAACGAGTTTGTAAAATTTATTGGGTGTGCTTAATACCAAATGCTAAACATATAACGAAAATAGGAAATGCAACCACCTAGAGATCTCCACATTACTTAAGTTGTTTTGCCTCTTTCTAAAACAGGAGGCTTGGGAGATGCCGAACCTTTGATAATCTCCAAACAGCATCGGGAATTGAGAAACATTTTAAAGAAAACTTGATTAAAAACCGATATCGGACTTGATAATAGTTATTTCAAAAAGAGGAATACATTTGGAAATGGTACAAACATATGCTCATGTATCGTTTCATTCAATCCAACTGGGGTTCAAGTATACCCGTAGTATGGTATCACAACTGATGGTGATGGCTGACATATATTTAACACAATATAGGTGGCATTTGGTTGTCTTTAATAGGTTCCTTTGAGTAGGAATCCTTATTCATTGATCCCACATTTTTTTTTTAATAAGAAATGGGTCAGGTGTTCCGATACTGAAACTCAATACAATAGCAGAGCAATTTTTCATTGGTTAATTTGAAATATTTAACAAACTGTTTTCAAGTGGATTCAAAACTTCATGTTAAGCTTGGCACTCGGGGCTAGAATTATATAATCACATCCCTGGTTATCGGAAATAAAAAAATAAATTTAAAATCCTTCCTCAATCATTGATTTGTCTAATAACAAGTATTTAGTTAACCCTTATTCCAACGTATCGTCTTTTGTTGTAGCATCCGTATCGTCTTTTGTTGTAGCGTCCATATCGTCTTTTGACGTCTTTAATTTTTGCATTTTCAACACTCGGATTTGAGCCTCGAATAAAGAGTTATAATGACGATTTACATTGATTGTGTTTTGTTCCGCTGATGGTTAAGATCATGAAGGGCACATATTAAATCCTTTCTTCCTTTGCTAGGCTTTAGATTTGCAAAATGTTTACTTAGAATACTGTTTTGGCCAACAAAATTGAAACAAACGAAATAGAAACACGTGGTTTCGACGAAAACGAATGTTGTTGTCAGAGACGCTTCCTTGTTGATTGCGTTATGCGTAGCCCCGAGGGTAATCTATGTAAAATATGACACCTGAAAATTTATATTTATATTGGATTATGTATTATTTCTTAGGTGGGGATTTTATATTTCCAGATAGTGCAATATGAACATTTTTCCCAGTCGTAATTAAATCGACCACAGCTAAGCAAAATCTCAGCGTGACAGTTGCGGAACTGGCCATTGGGATGTTTTTCCTGTCGAGTTCCATTATGATTGTCACTTCACCCGTAAAAAAAGATTTTTATAATATTTTTTTTAATGGACTAACATCATAATGAAGGCACGTATTTCCACCTTGCCTTCCTCAATATTACAAAATGTTGACATAGAGTATTTACTCAGTCTCGTATTGGCTGACAAAATGAAAACAAACGAAACAGAAACACGTGGTTCACTGGTAGCGAATTTTCGACGAAGAGGAAATTTGTCTCAATATTTAATGTAGGTGAACTTCTCCACAAACCAAATGTTGTGAAACATATTCATTAAGTGTCACAATTGTTGTTGAGAACTCAAACATTGCAATTCCAAATTGATGACTCAAAGTGGATCTTTCTGCTTTTATTGCACAAATTTACTCTGCGAAATCAGGTTATGTCTGAGCATCATAATATTATTTCCGGTTGTAAATTAATGTAATGTAACTACGGACGCGGCCGTTGTTGTGCTATCGGCGGGATTCTGAACACATAATTAATTAAAACTTTTTTATATCTATTATCTCCAAATTTAGTATAATAAATTGATGAGATATTACTTTTATATATCCATCTGTTCCAAGATTTCAAATATACCGCGCAAAAGACCATCGACCCTTATCGATCGAGAAAGAAATCAATAAAAAAAAAGTCAATATCTCCTGGTTTGACATCAAGTCAGCCCAATGCGGGTGCTTCTAAATAAAGGCGAGTTTACAGTTGACATGCAGATATCTCAAATTCATCTTGGGAAGCTTCTTTGTGTGTATGCATATATAATTACCGAGTATAAAGTAATAGGGTACTTATATCAACGCAATGTCGATAAAACAAAGAATATCCCAAGCGACACATTCGAGCACCTACTGGCGACGTCTAACTAAGTTAGCCCACTGCCATTTTGAACAATTCGCGCTCGTTTTCTGTCATCTAATTAGCATCAATGGGGAAACTCCACCCCTAAACTTGAGCCAATGAAATCAGTTCAAACTTCTAATCATTGATGTCATTGGTTGTCAATGAAAACATTCATAGAATCAACAAAAAGTGACCTTTGAACATGTGGTTTTTGCACGAAAATTTACAAACTTTCACAAAGCAACGTGACGTAATTGCTAATAATTTGCTCTTTTATCGGAAGTCTTTTTACGACTTTTGTCAAATCATGGTTTATATGATTAATGCACATCAAATATAAAGACATTTGGTTTAATTATTTTATTTATAATACGCTTTGTTTTCAAAAATCATGAATTATTTTTTTTCCAATCAGGACACGAGTCCGTGGGTAAACAAACTTAAAGGACATACTCGCATAGGCATACCGTAAATTTGCATAAATTGTCATTTTTGACTAACATGTGTGATAAAATGAGGATAAACGGTTGTTTATATGCACATATTTGGTTCGTCGACTGGTTTGTGTCCATTATCGTATGACACTTAAGTGAAAGCATGTTTGTTGTTGCACATTGGATGATAGTTTTTGATACACATGGCACATATACCTGTGGCCAGTGTGGGGAAACACCCAATGATATTATAACGTCAAATTCCTGTTGGCTAATGTAATTACCTTCATACCTGGTGACGTTGGCTATATGAAGTGGTTTAACTACATGAGCTGTTGGGAAAAGGGTTAAAGGGAGACTGTACATAAATCCAGCCACTGTATAATCCGTCTCCTACAGTGCTCTATTAAAATAAAATATGCAACAAATGAATGAATTTGAGTCACGAATGAATTCAACATACACTAATGTACTCAACGAATGATGTACAACATGGTTATTATAATGAAAATGAGTAAATGGCTTAGGCCTTTTACACATTTTCATTATAATTATCATGTTGTTATATGTGATTCTTTATGAACCTGAGTGTATTTAACTCTCATTCTTGACTCATATTAATTCTTTTATTGGATAATTTCTGTTGAGTATAGGAGATGGCCTCATAAATGGCTGAATTTAGGTACAGTCTTCCTTTAACACATTGACTGCCGACTACGAGTTATCTCGTACTTTTTGCATGTAATTGAATGAGCGTTGGCAGTCAACATGTTAAAAATGGTTAGGGCTGTATGCTGAAAGTCTGAGGGAAGATGCTGCTTTTAAAACATCCAAATTTTACTAAGAAGAAAGAATGTTGAGGTTAATTCTCTTTACCGGTACTACAAACAACTTTCTGATTTTGATGTAATATATTTCAGGGATAGTTTTTTTTTAGGTAAGTTTTAAACAGAATATAATATTCATTGTAATACCTCTTGCACAACAGTTCTGAGAATTTGTTTCTGCCAGTCCATTCCATTTCTGTGAGTGACAACCAACAGCAGGTCACATACTCTGTAAACACATTCTGGCAACGTATCCAACAAAATCAAACAAGCTGCAAGCACAAAAGAGCCAATAAGTCAGGTTTCGATACAGAGAAAATCTTCCTAAACATTGTCACAGAAATATTTTAGTTATCATCTAGCCAACAAAATAATTCAAAGTCAAAAAGGGGCACAAATCCCTCAATCAGAAATTGTCGGATTGACCAAAGTTCAAACTTGACTGGGACTTCCCGCAGAAATGAGAAAAATGTTTATGGTCAATTTTGTTTATATAATCTAAAAGCTTTTCAGTTATTTATATCAAATATTTTTAGCATTATTTCAAATTTATTGAATAGCCATGAGAGGTGCTCATGAAAACACATCCATCTTAATTTAAGCTGAGTGCCAAATTCAATTTTATCAATACTGTTCAAGACATATTTATCATTTTCATCGAACTAACTTCACACTATTAGTATGTCCTTATTTCAAGTTGTGTGTATGCCAAATAATATTTATATTAGTCAACTTTAATGGCTTATTCAGCACACCACACCATTCACTGATATATTTTCGCAATTGCATCATCAGGGTCAAGGTAACACGTACAACCTCTGTCGCAATGCGATTTATTTTTAGTAAAGATGTCTTGATAGCTTATATTTAGTTTGATATCTCAGATATACACAAAGCACGGGGCGTCATGTGCCCCGCGAGAATCGGTTCGAAATCTGCAGACGACCCAGCGCGAAATCGCACGTGTCTCGGCGCCCTTCCGGTCACAAATGTCAGGGTCGGCTCCAAACTTGAATTAAACAGCGACAAAGGTGAGTTAATGCAGAATATAACACACAATGCATACTCCACAATGATTACTAGTATCGAATCAGTAGCTTTTATGGAGTATTATGCGATAAGATTTGTTTATTTTACATGTCTACAAAGTCATTATTTCCAAGTGCATTTTCAATGAAATATTCCACCAATTTCCACGAGTGATTAACCGCAATTCTGGAAGCTACGCTTGAGTATACTGTTGCTCAATGTTAGATACATACATTTCCTAGCTCCCAAACCACAAGTAAGTTTAGTATTATACTTGTATGCACAAAAAATGAATCTTAAAATGACCCGAAAATGTCACGGTTCCCTTCCGGTCAACTGTTAGCATTTGGGTTTGCATCGTTTTGACCATGCCCCAGTTCCGAATCTGCACGTATTTAGTTTTCGCATTATTTGACCAGTATTTTCGTGCTCGTTGGAGACTTATCACGCATATTTTATTTCCATATTTACTAGTAATGACTAGCACCACATATAACACTATTTATACAGCAATATCTTGTTAAATGCACCTTGCTATAGGCGACTTCGAAGCACGAACTATTATTATTTTTAAAAGGATGTCGTTTTTATGTGTAAACAATAAGTGGGAATACATATACACACCTGGCATTGATCCGATATGACTCGTGTTCCGTACACGTCGCTAAAATCATAATAGGCCTACTGTCTACATTATATAATGTATCGTCTCAAACTTACACAAGTTTGTTTCTGTTAACTGACAGAATAATGGTTGTTTATGCCTTTTGGTGGCTTCATATACATGTCCAAGCATACACCATGCATATTGCATAGCAGGATTCCTGTTTCCAAATGGACGGATTCACGTGGTTATATAATTATAATCGAGGTCCTAACATTTACTTCAGTTTGTATTCGTGTTTATAGGATATATTTATACAGACACATAATGTAGGACTACGATTTGACAACTATACAGGCAGTTAACTTTTTAAATTGAAATACGTAGACTATTCTGGTTCAAATACAAAAGCATTTTGATGATAATACAGATGATCACCATTACTGATTTGTATTGAACAAATTTAACACAGACTCCCAATTTAAACGTGGAACTTTATTCTATACGCACATAATGCATGATCATCATTAGGGAAATGCTGCGTCATTTCTGGGAACATATATAGCCTAAGTAGTGATGAGTGTGATTGTATCCATATTTATTTTGAACAAATGATTGATTGATTGATTGATTGATTGGGGTTTTATGTCGCTTTAGCCACTAAGGCCATATCACGACATTGCCAGTTTTAATGGTGGAGGAAATCCGCACACTTACGGCTAATCTAACAAATGAGACATTCTGACTAATTGAACTATGTATTTAGTTGAATTGAGCTATGGTTGTATTACTGTTTAACACATTGATGAGAAAGTTTATAAGAGGAGATCACCCACTACATGAATAAATGGATGTTTATTATAATGCAGATTGCTTTGTTTGTCCTTGCCCACTAAGAAAAACAAGACAACAATCTGACTGAAAAGATAATTGTTCTGGTCTTACATTATACATATGCCCTGGATTTTATATTATACTTTATATAAATGACCATTTGGAGGTATTAATGTATTCACTGCACACTGGCAACATATCATTAAAATAATTGAGACATCTAGTCTGACCTTTAATAAAACATAATTCAATGAATTATGTATGTATACCCACATACAGCTGAAGTACCATATCTATACATAAACATAAAAACATATATAATTATATTATATGAATCTTCATATACTAAAACTAAAACTTGCATAATACTGCATATATATATAAAAAAACTTCATACTAAAACTAAAACTAAACTATGCACAATAATGTACATATAACACTTGCATATGTGGCAAACAATACAAATGGAGGTCGTCAATTTGTGCCATGAACCAGATGGCCAGCAGAACGCCTGTGTCTAGAATATGACGACCTCCATTTGTACTGCTTGCCACATGAACACACATATAGCCGCCCCTTGTGCATGCTGTTAGCATGATCTGACAAGTTTTGAGACGACGCGAACGTTTCGGTACAATCAACGCATTGTAATCTCGGCACCTTGCAACTTTTGCAATATTTCACCATACTCTTTTTGTGTCGAAACTCTTTCTGGCAAGTAGCACATCTGTAATTGTCTATCGGCTCTTGATGTGCACTTCCGTGTGCCATGAGGTCCGACTTGTTATAAAAAATACCGGTCACAGCCTTCTGTTTTGCACTTATAACATTCATCAGAGCTGGGACAATCTGTGCTTCACGCGGATATGTGCTCGTAGGCCTATTTAAAGATCTCTAAAAGTCCACCACTACTTGGGTGTCAGATTTGTCAAGTTAAATGAATTTAAATCCTGCTATGCAATATGCATGGTGTATGCTTGGACATGTATATGAAGCCACCAAAAGGCATAAACAACCATTATTCGGTCAGTTAACAGAAACAAACTTGTGTAAGTTTGAGACGATACATTATATAATGTAGACAGTAGGCCTATTATGATTTTAGCGAAGTGTACGTAACACGAGTCATATCGGATCAATGCCAGGTGTGTATATGTATTCCCACTTATTGTTTACACATAAAAACGACATCCTTATAAATAAAATAATAGTTCGTGCTTCGAAGTCGCCTATAGCAAGGTGCATTTAACAAGATATTGCCGTATAAATAGTGTTATATGTGGTGCTAGTCATTACTAGTAAATATGGAAATAAAATATGCGTGATAAGTCTCCAACGAGCACAAAAATACTGGTCAAATAATGCGAAAACTAAATACGTGCAGATTCGGAACTGGGGCATGGTCAAAACGATGCGAACCCAAATGCTAACAGTTGACCGGAAGGGAACCGTGACATTTTCGGGTCATTTTAAGATTCATTTTTTGTGGCATACAAGTATAATACTAAACTTACTTGTGGTTTGGGAGCTAGGAAATGTATGTATCTAACATTGAGCAACAGTATACTCAAGCGTAGCTTCCAGAATTGCGGTTAATCACTTGTGGAAATCGGTGGAATATTTCATTGAAAATGCACTTGGAAATAATGACTTTGTAGACATGTAAAATAAACAAATCTTATCGCATAATACTTCATAAAAGCTACTGATTCGATACTAGTAATCATTGTGGAGTATGCATTGTGTGTTATATTCTGCATTAACTCACCTTTGTCGCTGTTTAATTCAAGTTTGGAGCCGACCCTGACATTTGTGACCGGAAGGGCGCCGAGACACGGCGATTTCGCGCTGGGTCGTCTGCATATTTCGAACCGATTCTCGCGGGGCACATGACGCCCCGTGCAAAGGAAACTATTTTTATCGAGCTAAATAGCCATTCAATCTTGTTAAAATGACTTGACAATTTACGATGAAGATCAACGAATGGAAATGTGCGATATCATCACTGGGTGAACCTCAAAGTACTTGTGTTAGGTTTATGAGGTTCTGAGGGGTTGTTTTGTTTTATTTGAATTGATGCGTCAATATGCAGCAAGGTGAAAATGACCACCACATAGCTCACCATTTACAAAATATGATTGATCACATTTCTGTATCTGCATTTTAAGAATAATCTTGCCATTTTATATTGAGTATGCTTTATCAAAATTATACTGGGAGAAATTACATTTCTTGGCTGTATTAATGGACACAAAGGATTTTAATTAATTTTACGTCATAAGCTCATCGGCTGATTGTTGTGTCGTCAAGGTGAAATTTAGCCTGTAAGACAGGGTCAGAAATAAACAATTTGTAGACCTACACATACTGTTGTTATCAGTGATGAAATATGGATTTGTATGACTAATAAAGCAGACATCTGTAACTGCATTCACATGTAAATATACTGGATTTAATATGCTACTTGATTGCTTATTTATGTATGATTACACCACATGGAATTTGCTTAAAGCATTGAAAAAATCACACAATTTTGTTGGATTTGCAAACGATGAAAACATTTTTGATAACAAACTTACCAATTGTTTGTTGTTTATATTATTTTGTTTTAAATATCATATATAAAACCTAATTAAATATTTATCATACCATACTGTGGGGGATTTGACATTCACAACTCAGTGGATATGAATTTAGATGAAGTTAAACATCAATGATGTAACATAAATACCAATTTCTTTTCAATATATTGACATCGTAAAATAGTTGCGTAGGCTGGGATGGTGACGTTATCACCTATCAGTGTTTGCTGTGGGCAGTGATGTTGGTAATCCGCATATTGGGGAAAGGGATAATGCCCTAAATGAGACATACCTGAAGTGAAATCAGCAGTGAATCGATCCAGAACACACTTCTCCAAAGGCTCATCGCTCAACTTTTTATCTTCTGATAATTGAGTAATGAGTGGTGGTTTTGTTTCCTTTTTCTTCTCAGCCTGAAAGGATAGGACAATTCTAACATACCTACCAGCATTTAACTAATTTTTATGCATGAAGTTAAAAAAAATTTGCATGAAAAAATGCAACTTGTTTGGATCACATGGCTAATAATTTTCTCATAATTTTAAGAACAATTCATTTTATAAATGTTTACTTGTTGAAAAACTTAAATTCAGCAGAGAATACACACAAGTATGTTAAATAATGATTTAAAAGGGTACTGTACCCTAAATCTGGCCATTTAGTTTAATTTATGACTCTCAGTCATAAATTCATTTTCATTATAATTACCATGTTGTTTGCACCATTCATAGAGCACAATTGTATTTTGCACTCATCCATGGCTCAAATTCATTTGTTTGTTGCACATATTCTGTTGAGAATAAAAATAGATGGTCCATAAATGGTCGGATTTAGTCTACTGTACTCCTTTAATGGATTCTTGCACACAAAAAAAATGGGTCCCGGGATCCTAAAAGGCACGAATGGCCTTTGTTACATGTTATAATTTAGAAAATAACAGTTACAAAATTATGAAAATTTCAAATTTCCTCAAGAATAGACTAATAGAATAGGATAATGATAGTATAAATGCGATATTATCCACAAAACACACGTTGTGTGAGCTGAGCATTTGTTTATTTGTGATAAGCAAAACACTCAACACAGAGGCAATTTTTTAGAAGAGGGATTCATGATGACCCATTCAACACTGAAGTCTTGAGAGGCAGGGATTAGACAAACACTATACCGTTATGTGGTAAACAACTTGGTGTCATTTTTAACCAAAGTTAACTTGGGGGGGTCTTCCCAGTGTAAAGCGTTTTGCTTATCGCATCCTCTTTGTTTACATAACATGTTGTTTGTTTACATAACACATAGTACTCACATGACAATAACAGGCAATTTACGCGATACTTATTATTGGTATAAGATCAAAATTTACCTATAATATAATATTCTAATATTCTTTCTGTTTATGGCAGTTTTAACAGATGTGACTACCCACTGCCAACGCTTACCATATCTTTAAGCATATTTCAAGTCTTAATGTATAAGAAAATATATTTAAAATTGTGCTCATTCCATATCTGTAGGCGATTCAAGATTGTCGAGCATTTGTATAGAACACAAACGTATAGGAGGTTGACAATGCATTGCCGTATCTCAGATAAATTTATCTTCAAGCTGTAATTCAGATATATGCTTGCCAAAATGAATCATCACAGATAATTATAATGATTACAATTTGCCTCTTTTAATCTAACAGACTTGCCCATAGCTTCATTTGCATTCAGGAGCATATTTTCAAAAAGGCCTGAAGTTTTTGAGCCTTGGCTGTAGTGCAAAAACGGATAGCAGGATATCCGGTTGACAACTGGTTATTGTCTGCAACTGGTTGAAGTATGGTCAACCGGTTAACAACAGTGCTACAAACAAACGTGGTAACAGTGAAAGAATCTTATGTATTCAGGCTCATCACTCAACTTTTTATCTTCGGATAATTGAGTAATAAGTTATGGTTTTATTTTGTTTCTTCTCAGCCTGAAAGAATACGACAATTCTAACATACCTACACGCGAGTAACCTCAATTTTTTGCATGAAAAAAATGCAACTTGTTTGGATTACGGGGCTATTCATTTTCTCATAATTTTAAGAACATTTCATTTTATAAATATTTTATTTGCTGAAAAACTTAAATTTAGCTGAGAAAACATGATTGAATGGATTCTTCATAAAAAATAAGGTTCTGGGATCCTGAAGCATATTTCAAGTCTTAATGTATAAGAAAATACAGTGCATTGCCGTATCTCAGATAAATTTATCTTCAAGCTGTAATTCAGATATATGCTTGTCAAAATGAATCATCACCGACAACTTTAATGATTACAATTAGTGTTGGGAGGTTATATAATTTACGTTTCGGTTTCTTTTTTTTTGGGTAAAAAAACCTCGGTTTCAGTATGCAATCGCTTAACATATAGCAATTAGTCCAAAACAACTGGACAAAACAGGCACTACCAGTTACAGAGAGTCATAATAAGTTGGGGAACAGCTTGCTATGTTGCTAAATCATGAACTTTAATGAGAATGTGAGATAAAAGTCATATTGAACATCAAGTTTAAGCAAACACAAAATAGTTGTGCCCGATTGACCATATTTCTTGACGCTGACCATAAACTCTTTTTCCGACTATATATCCCCCATACCAAAATCAAAACATAAAAGTGAAATGCAAATACAGCGACGTTTCATGCTTACAAGATGAAGTCCCGTGCGACTTATATTGATACCGATATCGTTTAAAGACAAGGCCGTGTTAATCAATCAGTTACGATGTAGCATGTGCCCAGTTCCTCGACAATGATGACGTAATTACGCTTTTGATGTTCCCGCTCAGTTTGTGGGTTAGAGATACTGTTATGCGCAAAAATAACTGCCGCGATCAACAAGACGCTAATAAGTGCACGTACATTACACGGCAATTGGCTGGCTCAAATTCGTAATATTTCGTTGAACGTTATAGATAAAAGTTAAATTTTATTGACCGATTAGCCGGGAGAATGAAGTTTCAGAAATTGCAGTTCTAACTACCGAGTTTATTTCCGCACGGAACAAAATGTTTCGTCATGCACACGTCATCAATTCAAATAAAGTGCACACTTATTCTAAGACAGTTGACAATAAAGGTGACAAAAGTCAACGACCTACTGCATGCAGTTCATGTTGACTGTGTGACCACTCATCGATCGATCGTAGGTTCCAGAACCAAAAGTTTCTGGACCATTTCCCACGTGGTAAAACATTTCTTTTCGTTCGCATTCTCATTTTTGCAACGACATGCTTCCTCATTTCAGTTTCGTTTCGCAACGCAATTTATTTTACGCTTACGATATTATAACAACACATATCTGAGACGAAATGGACACATTCAAATATATAATTGATCAGAGAGACCGATTATTTGACAAGAGTATCAACTAAAAAGTTGATTCAATTGAAAAATAAACATACAAAAAAAAAACGTAATGTCGGTTGGGGCAGAATCACATCGGTCGATTTCGGTCGGTATTTTTTAAAACAGAAACCGAGTTGTTTTCTCGGTTAACCGCACAACAATAAAATTTACAATTTGCCTCTTTTAATATAAAGAGACTTGCCCATTGCTTCATTTGCATTCATGGGCATGTTTTCAAACAGGCCTGAAATTTTCAAGCCTTGGCTGTAGTGCTAAAACGGATAGTCGGATATCTGGTTGACAACTGGTTATCGTCTGCAACAACCTGTTCACCGCAAATACTACAAACAACACAGTACCAGTGGAAAAATCTGATGTATTCAGGCTCATCACTCAACTTTTTATCTTCTGATAATTGAGTAATGAGTGGCGGTTTTGATTCCTTTTTCTTCTCAGCCTGAACGGATAGGACATTTCTAACATACCTATAAGAATTTAACCTCAATTTTTTGCATGAAAAATGCAACTTGTTTGGACCACATGGTTATTCACATATTTTTAAGAACATTTCATTTTATAAAATTTTGTGCTCAATCCATCTGTATGATTCAAGATTGTCGAGCATTTGTATTGAACACAAACTAAGAGGTTGACAATGCATTGCCGGATCTCAGATAAATTTATCTTCAAGCTATAATTCAGATATATGCTTGTCAAAATGAATCATCACTGATAACTTTAATGATTACAATTAGTGTTGGGAGGTTATATAATTTACGTTTCGGTTTGCCTCTTTTAATCTAACAGACTTGCCCATAGCTTCATTTGCATTCAGGGGCATGTTTTCAAACAGGCCTGAAGTTTTTGAGCCTTGGCTGTAAAGCTAAAACGGGGGGGCTATTAATTTTCTCATAATTTTAGGAACAGTTCATTTTATAAATGTTTATTTGGCTGAAAAACTTAAATTCCGCAGAGAATACATGATTGAATGGATTCTTCACAAAAAATAAGGTCTCGGGATCCTGCAGCGTATTTCAAGTCTTAATGTATAAGAAAATATATTTAAATTTGTGCTCATTCCATATCTGTATGCGATTCAAGATTGTCAACCATTTGTATAGAACACAAACGTTTAGGAGGTTGGCAGTTCATTGCCGTATCTCAGATAAATTTATCTTCAAGCTGTATTACAGATATATGCTTGTCAAAATTAATCATCACTGATAACTTTAATGATTATAATTTGCCTCTTAATCTAACAGACTTGCCCATAGCTTGATTTAAGTTCAGGGGCATGTTTTCATATTACTCCCATATTTCAATGTATAAATGCTTACAATTTTGAAGGTTCCAGAAAAATTACAACAGAAAATCACCATTTTCGTCCTCTTCCAACCAAACCCATCAAAACCTACTCTTAATGTCTTTTTCAAGTGTTGTTGGGTCAAAAGACCTAGAGATCTATTATCTTAAACATTGTTTAAAACTTCATAGAAAATACATGGCATTAAAATTATTTTGTTGTTTGCCAAAACAGGAACAGGAACTTAGGAAAAGGGTTTTTAAAATAATAAAAGGTCGCAGACCACATGTCCCCCGACTCGAGTGGTAAACTTCATGATTGGAATTGTTAGAAGGATACTATTTGCAATAATGTTATACAGTATATAGATGTTGCAAACCACCGCAAAATTTCTTGGACAAAACAACCCGATGAACAAACGCATGCAAACACGAAAAAATGATATTTTTGTATTAGCTATATAGATGTTGCAAATCACCAACATGTTGATTACACCATGAAGGTACCCAATCTCATCCAAAAGGCAAAAATGTTCCAAATTTTCTAAGTCGAAAACCCCCCCAAAAATATGGAAAATATTATATTTTTGATTAGCTATATAGATGTTGCAAATCACCAACATGTTAGGAACAATATCCCAGAGTTTCAAATCTCTACGTTTAAAACTGTAGGAGGAGTTGATTACACCATGAAGGTACCCAATCTCGGACGCACGGACGGACGGACGGACGGACGGACGAGGGTCATTTCTATAGTCCTCCGACGGAACGTCGGGGGACAAAAAATAGTGCTAAAAGTCAGGAATGGAAAAAAAATTTGACAGAAATCCAGAATTCCTGATTAATCTGGTAGTATTTATCTATGGCGAAATCGGAGGTCTTCCTGGAATTGAAAGCTGCAAAGTCGCACTTTGATCAAGCCTGGATATAATTGTTTTTTGAGTGTCTGACAAAATGACGGGCACCAAAGATTCGGCGTCTGACATTTGAAAAGTGTGTCTGTCATTTACCTGGTATCAATAAATAGCAGCAATAAGTTGTTTATTAGCACGGAATCGCGGAAACGTGAAACAAAACGACTCTTAATTATATTACTTACTAAAGTTACTGAAACTATTAATGTCGATCAAATCGGAAAATTAGGATTACTATACGTGATCGGGACTTTTGCATACATTATGTACTGTGCTAAGTCACTGAACTGCCCATTGCTAATTTCAAATTGGCCGGATCGGATCAGATTAATCGGAAGTTGTCCGATATAGTAGCGCAAAATAGTCCACAGAAAAAATCTTACGCCGTGCTTCCCCCCAAGTAAACACGAGCACGTTTCAAAACGCGGCGATTTAAAAACTACCCGGTATGAATTTTTTCGGAATTTCTTCCGCTAAATCTCCAACTAACACCCTTAACTTGTGGAATATATTACACTTGTGCTGATTTAACTTGTGACATCTCCGTGTATCTTACGTCAAACGAGAAAAACACGACGAAGTGTATTTCTTGGTTGGAGTTTTCCCCCCCAGTGGCAGCCATTTTTTCTGGGTTTTTCACGTTCTAAAAATAGAAAGTCGTAAATAGTGCGGACGTGAAGGCAGCGATAATTCGCAGTTTGCGATCAATCATCAATCGCCGACAATTTAGGTTAGAGGTTGCATTAAAATTACATTTATAGGTCCTGTATACGGAACGGATCATTAACATGTTTTCGGTAAAACGCGTTGTATTGGTGGGGGGATTTGATATTTAGTGCACAGTAGTTGTAATTGAATGTCTTTGCCGCGGATAATACATCTACTTGTTGTTTTCCCCTTAATTATATATTTTTTGTGAAGATAATGGGCACCGGACAAACTGACGGACGATAATAAGGCGGCGCCAGTCATAGGTGTATTTGGCTCGGTCAATGACCGTGTCCGACCTCTTATATCCAGGCTCGACTTTGATGGTCCAACATCAAAAGATGCACAACATCATCTTCGATGTTGCTATATCTGGGAAAAACATGCACCGGTCGTCTGGAGAGATCCTTTATTTCAATACAATAATCAGAGCCTTCCAACAATTAGGTTAACTTTCCCACCAAAACTTGTCAATGTAAACTCTGGAATTTCTAAGAAACAATGTCACATTTTGCGCCAGTATAACATCAGTCATAACCCCCTTTAAAACCTCAAACGATGCCACATGGTCAGCTGTCCCGCCATGCATAATCTTCCCAGATAAATTTGTTTGGTAATAATCTATCATTAAGTCGGAAAATTTCTTAGTGCATGTCATTTTCTTGACTATTTCTAGGGAGCAAATTAACAGATGCCATTTGCTACCCACATTTGGATATTAGCTATGCAATCTGGTACGGATTTTATATGATTTTAGAACAATACTATCTAATCATGTCAATGTGAGGTTATTTGCTAATCAAAATTTCAAAAGTAAAATATCTTTAAAAAGTTTTATTTCCATCATCCATTGCAGTACATATACAGTCTAATTAGTCAGCGGAATAAGTGAATCATGACTCTATGATAGTTTGTAAGATCTTTTTTGTAAAAATTCTCCATTAACCTTCCGTATTTTTATATGAATCAGATATGTAGTTCTGCGTGTTGTTAAAAATGTTAGTGCCGATATTAAAATCATATCAATGTATATATCATTCTAGGTAATCCCTATATTATGTACAGGTAGTACATGTCATAATTTGTCATTCTTTATGTCAGATTAAATTAAGTTATTACCATTACAAAGTTCTCCCTACATTTTCTGGACCTGGGAAGGTATAATAACCGGATAATAACCAATGCTTACTATGCCAATCTATGGTCAGAAAAAAATAAAAATAAAACCCTCGCTCCCACATCAATTTAAAAAAAACAATTGCCTGAGAATCAAATATATTTTTTGTTTGGGCTAAATGTTGTATATTTCAGTTCACTGGGTTACATGGCTTATTACTGTACGATTTTGGCGATATCAGTTCGTTTAGTACAAGTTTTGTCTTCATAAACATCAAGTGAGTTTGCTATCTAGTTAATAGTTCAAATTCCCGATATCTTCATACATATGTTATGTACAGTATGAGTGTAAAATGGGTGGTTGAAAATATCAGATATCCGTTATTATCAGATTATACCTCGCAGCTATCCGGCGACAAAAAATGGTCAACCTTTTCAGCACTACTTAGCTGCCCAGCCTTGGAGTAGGCTTACAAAAATGTGAGAGAATATATAATGAAATTCCACAGGCTTGAAATATTTTCATAAAGTCCAGGCCTGTTTCACATTCCCTATATTGTTTAAATAGGTAGGTCATTGGTTCAGTTATTGTTCAACCTACTGATGAACATACCTCATCAGTTGACATAACTACATTATCCCCCAGAGACATGGCTATCGCCCTCATCATCTGGTCTTCTTCAGTCATTTCCATCTCCACTCCCATTCCCAGAGACTAAAACAACACAAAATGTTTGTTTCAATGTGAGATATTTTATACTTAATATTCAGATTCTATGAATGGGTCTATTTTAGTTACTGCTTAGTACTCTATAAAGAAGATTGCTACATAGATTGAGGAGCAAAAACATGTAAAAATTGTTAACAGTTAAAAGGTTGAAACAGGAATCATTAATATTAGAGAATTGGATACCATAAAACAACCTTAAGAACTATTCTTTGCCTTTATCAGACCTAGTAAGCAACTTCAAATTAACAGACCTGTGAAAAGTCACGAGTGGCATATGTTCTTATGTGGAATACAACAATTCTATTAAACCACAAAAACCTTCAAAGTACTTTTACAGTACTTATATCTAGGAAGCTAGTTTCCAAACTCTCTTCAGATAAATTTATCAACAAGATTGAGTATCAGATATATGCTTGTCAAACTTTGATCATCACTGAGAGTACTGTACTGTATTCCTTGATTTCTATCGCACATATTCAATTGATTTACCTGCACAGCCGGCGGTGGATGAGTGAGCATGTAGTCTGTTGCTTGTTCAACAGATGTTGTGTTCATCAAGGCATCCATGCACATTTCCCTGCTAAATCCCATGTCAATCAGCTGTGAATGAGATTTAAAATTTGAATAGCGTAATCCTCACATACATACGGTTGGGCAGAAACAAACATATATTATGTCTCATGAATATTTTTGTTTTCAATAAGATTAAACAAAATATCTGGGAAAGTCAAAACCTACAAATGGTAATATTTTGATAAGAGAAACAGCAAATCTGAAATATATAAAGCATTTAAAAGCATTAATCGTAGATGTCTCATCACTGAAAAAAAGTAACATAAAATTCATGGGCATAAGCATTTGAAAATCAGTGAGAAGCCTGTGAAACACAACAAAATTTTTTGGCATCAAAGTAAACAAGCTTTTTATTTATTCCAATGGAGAATTGAATTATTAGAAATAGAACAAATTATATCACCAGGACAATATAAAATTAAAATCAATATTCAAATTCAGTAGATTAATCAACATATTTCCACACAAAATAATAGAAATAGAAACCGTAGAAATATGGAGGCGAGAAAAAGGCTTTGTGGTGTAGTCACGCAGACTCTTACCGATACAAAACATACCTGCTGAAGATTATCAAGGTTCGCCATTGTTTCCGCTTCTGTATCTGAAAGCTGTTCCACTGGTGTTGGCAATGCAGCTATTGGTCCTGCTGGTGGTGGTGCTGCTGCTTCTGCTGCTACTACAGCTGCTGCTAGTGCTGATGATGACACTGGTGTGCTCAATGGAGCTGATGCAGTCGATGTTGCTGGTGTGGAACCAGTTCCAGCGGATGATGTTGAAGCAGCATCTTCATCACATTTTTTCACATCCTGCAAAGAGTAGCCAGTTCAAATGATCAAAGATGTCATGCAAGATGTTTTGATGAGATAATCGTGTTAGTTTTTTCAATTAGTATTATGAATCTAGTCCGATTCATTATTGTTCTCTCACACAGAGAACACAGAAAAGGAACAAAGTAGCACAATGCCACACACAAACCAGCTTAAGAGTTAACATTGAGAGATGTTCTTATGAGATGAACACCATATTCAATGATTTATTAAATAAACAGCAAGCATTTTATTTACAAGGTTTAATCATGTTTTTCATTTGCCAAGGATGAAATCAATGCCTATCACATTCAGATCAACATATAAATCTGAACTGATCCAGGATTCAAATTCCAAGCACTCCATAATTTATGGCACCCATTACTATAAGATCGCATGTCTATAATCTAACTCCAGAGCTTTGTCCATAATGCTTGAAGTGATCTCCCATGCTTTCTTGTGTTTCCGCTCAATTTATGTTTATTGGCAAAATTAAAATAGCACTGCCTAGATGACCAAACTGGATATAATTTATTTGCATAATACAACACCAAATGCATGTTAGATGAAACGACAAATATATGTTCCTGAATTTCTGAATATTGTTTAAATCCCATGCTCAGAGAGTATTAATTGATCAGCATTTATTTTCAGACATATGCTTGTCAAAAATCATCACTGCAGGGAGTAAACTATTAAAAATAGCACATGACCTCATAATATTAGGCTACGTAAAGTAAACTGCTTGTTTCTCAGGACAAATGTTTTAAGGCATACATGCTTTGATTGCGTGCTATTTGATATTTTAATTTTAATTTCAGAGGGACATATATATGATATAGGATCAGAAGCAATCCAACTCTGCATCAGCTAGTTCCAGTTCTAATTTCAGTTGCCCGGGGTCAATATTTCTTGAAAAGATTTCCATAACGAGAGGCCGATCACGATCGGCAGATGTTTAACCCATACCTTGGCGATAGTGATTAGCTATTTTCATAAATCTGTATACCAATTTTTTCATGAGTATAAGACTTTCAACAATTCACAGCTTACTATTAATTAATAGTTCCCAAGTGGAATCAGACTTATTGGGCAACTTGCTCACATAAACACAATATGACCATGGATATGGCATTAAATTTCAAGATACAATGTCTGTAAACAGCAGAATATTATTAAATATGGGGTAAATATTTTCAAAACCATTCAATCAATACCAAAATTTATACAGGTGAAGAAATTTATGTGTCATGATTAACCTGGATGGGATTATAAAAGTTATTGGTGAGAAATATTTGACCAATAAGTAGTCTCAAGAATACCAGCACCATTATTATTCTGCAGCCCAAATGCAATTGAGTGAATTTAAAAATAAGATATTTCATCCGATGATGAATATTGGTCAATTGGTGGCTTATAGAAATCCTTACTGAACCTGGTTCAAGGTGAAAGAGATAATTTAATATCTGCCTATCGGATATCATGTGTCTATGGAATGGGTTAATTTTAATCGCAAAATCCATGCAAGCGAAAAGTGGGTAACTCCAACACAGATACATGTATGTGTTATAGAGTGATAAAGCTCAATAACCCAACCACAGTCAGACAGATGCACCATAGCTGTTAAAGATATAATAGTTATGAAATTAAGCACATAACAACTCTATTTATCTACTTCTTACATTGGAATCTGAGTCATAATTTTGTTGTGTTAGCTTCATATTAAAAAGTTATGAGATAATAGAATTAGAGACCAATCAATACTTGAACATCTATACAAGTGATGGGTGTATAGACTTCGATATTAAATGTGATTGATAATGGTTGGATATAAAATATTTTAAAGCAGAATTATTAGATAAATAAAGGTGAGATATGAGAATGGTCAGATTGAAAATATTAGAGTCATAACATTGGATTTCATACAGTATATCTATGGTTAACTTTATTCTAAGCTGATAATTTGAAAGATACAATGTCTGTAAACAGCAGAATATCATTAAATATGCAAGGGAAAAGTGGATCACCATCAACCTGGACATAGAATAGGAGAATGATCAGATGGAAAACATCAGAAGACCATATGATGTGCAGAGAGGGTTAATAATGTTCAATGATATCATATGAAGGAACTATGGAATGGGTGGGTTAATTTATTTCTAAGTTACAGTGTGAGTGTAAACAAAAATGTCTATAAACAAAAATGTCTGTAAAACATCCCAACAAATAAACAATGGACTATTCCAATTTGTAATTTTGGAATAGGTGTACATTAACTAATAATGAACCAGTTTCAACATATGGGTTAACTTAATATTGCACAGAACAGAATAGAGACCCATCCATTAATTATATTCTTGACAGCCACCTGCAGGCACCAAGGCTATCTAACCCATCTAGTGTACAGCTAAAATATATAAAACTAATAAGAGAGGCACTGTGGCATGACAACTTCTCTTAAAATCCCACAGTGGCAGACAACAGCTATTAGTTACATTATCAGTTACTTGAATTATAAACGGCCATAACTCTGTTAAAATATAACAGATCAAACCCAAATTTGAACTTGATTTGTATTTTGGGGTGAGGATCATATGTATCAAATTTGATGCTGATCAGATGAAAAATATGTAAGTCTTCACAGCTTGGATGAATTCTATTTAAAAACAAGAGTGGAAAGGGTTAACAAAACAATACCAACATACATACAGATAAAGAACGTGCTAACAAAGATCTAGGTAAGAAATATGAGGCAGATCATAAGCAAATTGTTTGACTTAGATGCATCAGATAGAATTTGTGTGCAGGGTTAATTATTTTCTAAATCGATCAACTGATCGATACCAAAAACTATACAGGTGAGGGGTGTGTCATCATAAACCTACATTTCAAATATGAACAGAATTGGACAAAAACCACTTTGGTTATTGCATCAGATAGCACATGCCCATGTGTGGATGCAAAGTGTTAATAATTTCTAAACCGATCAATCGATCTAAACAAAAAACTATACAGGTGAGGGGTGTGTCATTGTAAACATGCACATGAAATTTGAACATGATCCGATAAAAGATACTCCATTAATCGAATCGGATAGCAAGTGTCTACGGACAGACGAACGACTGATAGTTGATCCGGACGTCGGCATTATGTGTACCATACATGGACGGACGGACAGACGAACGACGGATCCGGACGTCGGCATTATGTGTACCATACATGGTATGGGTACACATAAAAAGTGTGAACAAAAACACACTTTATCAATTATCTGAAATTTCAGTCCCAATTCTTCGCTGGTGCAGCATTATTGACCCTGTGCTGGTGCATTCTTATATATGAGAGTTTCCCATGGGAAGCCTTGCATATCTAATATAATGCACTGGCTTAAAGGTCAAGGTAAACATTTCTAGGCCAATGTATTCTCTTATATATGCAAGGCTCCTTATGGGAGACTCGCATATATAAGATAATGCATTGGCACAGGGTTTTCACAAAAGTGCAGGAAACAGTCATGAAACGGTTAACATGTTTAATCATAATTACCTATTACAGTAATGACTTGATAATCTAAAAATGGAACGGGTCTGTTCGATCTCACTTCCACACATGAGTGGATAAATGCGAATAAAAAGGTTGCATGCATGGGATTTCGAGACTTTGCACGTGGGTCTGAGAAATGGGAAATTTAATTGTGGTCTTAGACTTTCTTTATATTAATATTATTGTTTAGATTTGCCAGTACAAGGATACTTCATACCTTATTAATAAGCTCTCCACGAATGATATGACAAAGAATAGCCAATATGGATTCAGACATTCTGCTGCCATATGTCTTGAGAGGCTTCTTGTTCCATAAATTCATCACAGCATTGAAGGCAGTCTGCAAGAAAATAAACACTTAAGTGTGAACATAAAGCTTAATTTATAAAGAACTATTACCTAATTAACAAGACAGTCAATGACTGTAGGGTTGCTCACCAGACTGTAAAGACTGGGACTCTGAAGACTACAATTGTCGTCAATTGACTTTAAAATAAGTAGTTCTAAACAGGGACACAGTAGAGGGTCTTCTTTGAATGGTTTGAGAGGATATGGGGGTGTCCACCTTGAAATTTCTAAGTGCACACCCCTCTTCCCCTCCCCAATAGATTATTACCCATTACCTCCCAACAGGAACAAACTAAATTACAACTGGTACTTCAAGATCCCCAATTGTTGGAAATTTTTCAAAACCTTACTGATATTACCGCTCTTAATATAGGGATCTATATACAAGTACCAAACATGAATTCATAGCATAGACAGGGTGGATGCGGGTGTTAAATCTCTTATCTCTGCCCCTATTTGAACCAAATGTAAGTCCCAATCTATGAGATCCATTGATCTAGTAATTTCAAATGGTACATGTTGTATGTACCGTACTGACCCGGTTCAAAGCCCATGCCCGTGTTTAAGCCCACCCATATCTTTTGGCCAAATTCCATGCACAGGGGTATATTCGTGTTTAGGCCCACCCCAAATTTTGGTCAATTTCAGCAGTGGTAAGTAAGTATTTGCTAATGATACTCCCCAAATAAATAATTCCAATATAACGGGAAGCATATTCGCAAACGATCGGTGACGGCGAGAATGCCACGAAAAGTGATAATATTAAATGAAATAAAATAAAGTGAATCTTAAATTCTCATTTGTTTATTCAATTATACTTCCCGGGGGAAATAAAAGGTTAACAAACAAACAAGCTTTAAAAACCATGTGCGGCTATGCGCGTGCAATACTTTAATCAAAGCGCACCTGTTCAACTACAGTATTGTAAAAACATATTTTTCGTGTTCAGTGACAACGTACTGTAGGTATGTTCCTGCATGTGACCAAACACAAAGAACTGGCTTCTTGGTTATGTAAACACACAGTGGGTAAAATAATGGAACAGAAGGGGGAACTTGTCTTCCAAACTACGTCAACGTTATTCACTCGAAACCAAAATAAAGGTTATCGACATCAAACTGCATTTTGTTCACGTTTTACAGTATAAACAATTCAGTAGCAATAACACTAAATATTCAAACACGTGCTTTTTTCATTCGACAAACCTCGTCAGATTCCATCACACCCAGAGGTCACAGGTCGAGGAGTTCAGAATGGTGGTTTTTTTTATACGTTTTAGCAGAAATACAAGCCTTTTGTCAGTACTGTTACAAAATTACACTCACTGGCCTTTGTTAAACATGCAATTAGTCGCTATTGTAACATCCTCTATGTGGACAATTGATCACGAATAAAGCGTTGGGTTTATTGTTTTCCTAATCGGATTAAGTCTGAACATTGATATAAACTATAGACGTCTTATAGACTATAAGATAAGGGATTTACCCATAACCCACAATGCCGCTTACATAATAGTGTCATTTTAACATGGGAATTTTGGGCAATAAAACTACAAGACTTAAAAGTGTTATTATAATATTTTAATATTCACATTTAATTGAAAAATTACTTTCTCAAAGTAACTTATAAATACTTACCTTTACTTAATCTGGAAGCCGGGTATATTTCCCAAATAATCGGCGTTAGATCGGCTTTCATAAGTTTTAATGTCCCGATTTCTTAGGATTTTTGGTCTGCAAAGGGCCATATCCGAGTTTAAGCCCACTTGGATTTTTGAGCTCAAATAAAACAAAGGCCCCCTGGGCCTAAATGCAGGTCAGTACGGTAATAGAAGTTAAAGTGAGTTCATTTTCCTCAAAATAAGTTACAAAATTATGGGAAGGGTTATCAATATGGCACCTCTGATAATTGTTCATTGAAATCATCAGCATAATAAACAAGACACATCATTATCACAGATGAAAAGAAGTTAATAGCCTATATAAACATAATATTGTAACACTTGCCTGCAGACCTGCATAGAACACAGCACATGGGGATTAATCTAATTTTAATTGAAATGAATGACACAAATAAACATTATCTGTTAATTTGTTTATCACAGGAGACATTAGAAAGAATGGCAGGCAAACAAGCTTTATATTGTTAGTAAAAGAGATGACTTCTCAAATATTATGGCATTAGCAATGAGAAAGAACAATATCTGTAACAGGGGTAGATGTACTTACTTTGACACTTCCAATTGGCAAGAGTAACAATCTGTCTTCGTGATTTTTCTACCAGACCACGGGACAGATTTCAACTAAATTTGGTGGGATAAGTCCATGTACCCTAGCGGATGTTATAACGTGTTTAGTTTTTCCAAATTTAAATTTTAAATTAAATTTTTTATTTTCATTTAAAACAAAACAAAACAAAAAAAACATTAATGACACAATTTGAACAAATCTGTATCCCTGTCGCCCAAGGACCCTCCATACCAAATATAAGCTAAATAGCCCCAATGGTTCTTAAGATGTTTTAAGAATTACTATGGATGGAAAGAGTTGCGTACCTAGCTATGATAGCTATGTCACTTTTTGAACAGAACTGAATCCCAGTCACCTGGGGAGCATCCACACCAAACATGACTCAATTCATCTCAGTTTCCCATATCAAATTTTCCTGAGTTTGATTTTTAATGGCCTAAATGTCCGATTCACACTTGGCCTAGGGATCTAGTTTGTTATCATAAGCCATAGATCATTTATATAGAAACTCTCTACCAGGCTGAGAGCTCTAGGATATCAATCAACAGAGCTGTCACTCCAAGCATATTTTGTTAACACTGCCATCTCATTAATAACTTTATAATCAACTTAGCCAGCACAATGTGACATTCTCTGTTATTGTGCACCCTCATCACATCTCATATCTTATATAGCTCTGAGTATCTGCTTTTCGCATGTTCTCGATTTTAGACTGATTTAAACAAAATATGGTGCTGTCTTATTTATTATGCTGATTATTTCAATGAACAATTATCAGAGGTGCCATATCAATAAGCTAATGGACGGACCAATAACATATGTTTTTTTTTAAACGGGCATATCAAATGCGAACGGACGGACAGACCAATAACATATGTTTTGTTCAAAACAGGCGTATAAAAACCTGCCTGCCCGGTATGAAATAAGTGTAAACGAAACAGATAATCAACTTTGTGTGGCCTTATATATGAGTATTTATAATGAAAGTGCCAATGCGGAATGACCCCAAAATTACTCATTCCCATCAACATGTCAATATTAACATCCCCAAGACAAATTTCATGATGATCAGAGGAACAGTAGGACCTGATTGAATTTTGAAATCCAAGATGGCCACTGGCAGTCATGTTTTTTTTCTCCAAATAACCCAAAAATTATTCGTCAATGTCAACAGCTATTTTATAATGATCCGACCAAAGGTACAGCCTGTAGCCCGTGCTAAAGGAAATTGTTGACGAATCATGCACACACACATGGATGACGGATACCAAGCCATGGCAATAGATCAAACTTCACAAAGTAAAGTTGAGCTCAAAAGTATTTAATAGCATGTTTATTGACCTATTTTGATCCCCTAGGTGAACCAAAATTCAATGCACGGTAGAGTTCATTGCATAGCAAGCTCAGTATATAGCGTATATGTAATGTAATCACAATACATCATTCTATCGTAATCCTCATGGCTTGCTTATCTGTCAAATTATTTTTGATGATTTGTAATTGAAGTAAGAGAATTACTACAAACCCGTTGAGTGCTGACAATATATTTAGCAGCATCAAAAGGCTGGAATCCAGCTTGAGTTGATTTGGCTGGCAATGTATGTGGAGATTCTATCACTGTTTTAGGGTTCACCATCTTCTCCAGTAACAAGAGCCAGGCATCAAGGTATTCACCAGTTCCAGCTACAATGAAACAGAACATTAATATCATCAGTGAGCATAGAGCAAATTAAAATTAAAATAATCACATAAATTCTGATTTCAATATTTAGCTTTTTTTATGTTTTTGTTGCCCAACATATATATTCTCATTTCTCTACATAATACAATACTATCAGAGGTATTTAAAAAAAAAAAAAAAATTATGCCAAATTCGCAATTATAAATTAATGTGAATTACCCCTACAACACCAATCATGCATATTTGCGAAATTGGAAGGTGTCCCTGGTCCAGGATGTGCAACTTTGTGAAGACATGCGGACCAGGTTGTTTATTGTCTATTGTCTATCGATGGACCCGTTATAAGCAGACCAAATATTTTGCCGATATGGGATTACGGTCATTATATTCTTTGAGGTCAGTCAGTAAATGTATAGCCAGAGCCATAATAATGTGCCAAGTATTTATACTTAGTGTAAGTTCTGTTGTTGTCAAATTTATTTGAGTTTTAATGTACATTTGAGTAGTATTTACTATAATAGAACAAACAGGATTCGAAGCAATTTTGTGGGAGGGTTTAAGATAACTCCCAATACTAGAAAGCAATATATCTGGAGTGGATAATTGAAATCATACCATTTCAACTAAGCTTAGAATTCATTTGATTGAGCCATTACTCTTTATTCGGCTGTTTGTTTTCAGAAATAACACAATATCTTGACTCTGAGGGGGGGAATGCTTAGAACTGGGGGTTCTATCAGGGAGCAGCTCAGAGGTTTCAAATTGGGAGAAGTAACTTCTCCCTGTTTGGTTATTAGGGAGAATTGGACTGTTGTAAGGGAGAAGTCATAATTGCTCAAGTGTAATTTACACCCTAACATCACCTTTCTGTGATCCAATAAATATTATGGAACACAAGAGCCCATTTCTAAAACCATTATAGTGAGTAAGAACAGAATTATAGTCAGTAAATATACTTTTAAAATGCATACTGGTATGAGAGAGGTCACTTTTCTCTGGGACAAAAATAGGGAGAAGAGGCACATTTGAGGGAGAAGATGTCTCCCAAGTCACCCTCAAGCCTGGTCCCTGGTCTGTAAATGCTGCATGGCTTCAAAAGAGTTAAAGAAAACATAAAGATGCTCCTCACTGAGACTGTTTAGTAACTGAATTCTTAATTAAAATCCCATGCTCAGAGACTGTTAATCAGCAAAAAATTTCAGACATATGCTTGTCAAAATCATCATTACATGGGTATAAACAATAGTTTAAGGTTTCACTCAACCACAATATTTATTAGCATGGCAACATTGACAAACAATGCACCCCTGTAAATTCATGTTACAGCGCACAAATTTCAATTTCTTTTTGAAACACATGAGAATCAGAGATTATTTTACCCAATTTAGGTAATGTTTTCTTACTCACTTGGCAAATCAACGTTCTCTAAACCTTCACTCAGGGAAACCTTGCCACCCATTGACAGTGCCCACTCGAAAGATCTGAAACAATTGGAGTAATTTTCAAATGTAAACAAAAACGTTTGGAAAAAATTTAATGTAGCATACTAAAATATTTACACTCATGAATTTATACACTCTGTGGAACATTAATACATGTCATGCACGTAGGCCCCAAATTGTTTCAATATTGTATAACAACGAGAGGCCGATCACGATCGGCAGATGTTTAACCCATACCTTGGCGATACTGATTAGCTATTTTAATAGATTCTTACACCAACCTTTTCATGAGTGCAAAAAAATCAACAATTCACACCTTACTATTGAGGTCACAAGTGGAATCAGACTTACTGGGCACCTTGCTCACATATGCACAATAGGAACATGGATATGGCAATCAATTTCAACCAGATATGTCTTATAGAGTGATAAAGCTAATTAAGCTAAATCCATAGTCAGAAAGATGCACCATAGCTGTTTTTATTATGTTTTTTGTTAGTTGCATATTAAAAATTCATGGGATCATTTAGATGGGAGAAAAGGGTTAATATTTCCCATTTAAAAAATCAATACATGAACCACTGTAAAAGTGAGGGATGTATAGACTTGGATATAAAATTATTGATAATGATTGGATATAAAATATTTGAATGCTGAATTTTTAGATAGCTAGAGGTATATGTACTAGTATGAGATTGGTCAGATTGAAAATAAGATTCATTACATTGGATAGCATACTGTATGGCCATGGATTGGAATGGGTAGGGTTAATTTTCTTCTAAGCTGAACATTGGAAAGATGTAATTTATGTAACAGCGGAAATATAATTTATGGTTAATTTTATCAAACCAATCGATCCCAAAATCTAAACAAGTGAAGAATGCATCAACATGGATGCAATTATATATAGTGATCATGTAAAGTATATCTAGTTACTAGTATCACATTGTGTCAACAGGATTGGTGGAGATGTTAATATTTTTAAGCAAATCAACCATATGACTCTCAATATGCAGGTTAGGGGTGTGTTATCATAAACTATGCCAAGAACTATAAATAAAATAAATGGAAATATTTGAGTTATGAAATCAGATAGAATAGGGTTAATCTTATCCAAACTAATGAACTGATAAACACAAAAAAGTCTATAAAAAGCATGTCATTGGATTTAGCAAAACCCACACAACAAGCCAGTCCCTAATGTCATGAAGACTATATAGACAGCAGACCTCTGGCCATCACTGTCATATTCATTTTATTTATGCAGTAGAGTGAGGCTTGAGATCAGATTATAGGAATGTGAGACTTAAATAAACAAACACTGCACACAGCCCAGATGCTGTGACAAGCTTCTCCAGAGATGAGCTCAATTATTCACTTAGTGTTATTTGTCTGTCTCCAACTAGCATTGGCTAAGGAGAACCCCTAAACACTCTGTGAGCCATGGTATTTATCTAATGTGAAGCTAAAGAGAAACTCATTTCCAATAAGACACTGGCTGTGTAATAAGATCTCCTCTGCTAAGCTGACAGCCTGCAGGCATTAATTAGATTATAAGCTACTTGAATTTTAAATGGCCATAACTCTGTTAAAATATACCAGATCAAACTCAAATTTGAACCTGATCTGTATTTTGGGGTGAGGACCATATGTACCAAATTTGGTGCTGATCAGAAGAAAAATATTTAAGTTAACACAGCTTGGATTAAGTCTATTTAAAAACAAGAGCAGAAAGGGTTAACTAAACGATACCAAAAACCATACAGATAAAGAACGTGCTAAGAAAAACCTAGGTAAGAAATATGAGGCATATCAGAAGAAAATTGTTTGACTTAGATGCATCAGATAGCATTTGTGTGCAGGGTTAATTTTTTCCAAACCGATCAACCGATCGATACCAAAAACTATACAGGTGAGGGGTGTGTCATTATAAACCTACATATCAAATATGAAAACAATCGGACAAAAAGTACTTTGGTTACAGCATCGGATGGCTCATGCCTATGTGCGGATGCAAAGTGTTAATAATTTCTAAACCGATCAACTGATCGATACCAAAAACTATACAGGTGAGGAGTGTGTTATCATAAACATGCACATAAAATTTTAACACGATCCGATAAAAAATATTCAAGTAATTGAATCGGAAAGCAAGCGTCTACGGACAGACGGACAGACGGACAGACGGACAGACGGACGGACGAACGACGGATGGTTGATCCGGATGTCGGCATTATGTGTACCATACATGGTATGGGTACACATAAAAAGATAATTGTTCGAAATGACCCCGAACAAATTTTAGCAGGTGCTAAATATCAAAAAATTACAATCAAAATCTGCAACACTGGTGAAGATTTCCGGTTGGGCCTAGTTTTCAAACTAGTTTCAGATATTCCCCTTGTGAAATCATACCAAAAATCTTTTAAATTCATTCAAAATTGTTCGAAATAACCACCGGACAACTTTTCGAGATGGACAGACCCCAATCCTATATCCCCTGCCAAAAGTTTTTCGTGTGGGAAAATTCACTTACTTGAAGAAAGCTTCTTGTCCCCCAGATGTGACAAACTTCTGCAGCATTAAATGATATGGATATTTCTTCTCATCAAAGAGCATTTGAGATGTGAAACCGACTGAACATATCAAGAAGGTCAACCTGGAACATAAATTGTCACGAGGCTGATCATATCACATCTCACATTGAATATCGCATTACAGTTATGTACATGTGCATACTGGTCAGTACAAATACCAAAAACAAAATTCTTGCTGATTTGAAAAGGCACTGTACTAATTACAAAAGTATATGCTGATTTTAATAAACAAATAATAAATAAATTTCCAAGTAGACAAGAAGATGAGATGGCAGTGCAGGCTCAGTATAGCGTATATGTTGGTAATCATTCTTCATCATTGCTTTGATTTCCTCATTGCCTGCAAAGTTCCACTAGACCTGCTCTAGCAGCTAAGGACCATATGAGTCAGGTGAGTTAGGGAGGAGATATGTCTCACCTTAGTTTCGGAACAGGAGAATAAGGTGGTGGTTCCCATGATAGAGCATGTGTTAACAAATTTGTTAAAGCTTTAGCCACAGCTTGTGCAGTTGGTGTTGGTGTAGTAGGTGTGTTGGGCACCTGGTGGCTCCGCCTCTGCCTGACTGGACTGCCCACACTAAGCTTTACAAGCAGGCTATATAATTCAGAAAGAGCCCGACAGAGTCTCGACGACACCGATAGCAAAGGTTTGAGTTGCTTAATCTGAGCTTGAAAAGCTGGGGATATTTTCAGCTTCTTGTCTTTCTCAGTCACAGCTACACAGACTTCCATCGGCGAGTCAGATGACTCCGATGTTGTCAGGGATTCCATGGCAGCACTGACACCATTGCTACCCATTTCATTACTTGCTCTTACCAGGCTGCTGCCACTATCATCTGATTGAGCATCTTTTTCAGATTTTGCTTCTTTGGATATCAACTTTTCCATATCGCTTTTGCCAAACTCACAATCTGAAGGTAGTATGGAATCACTGCACAATGCAAGTAGAACTGTACTCTCCCAGACAAGAGATGTATATAAACGGCTCAGACTTGACAGCACCTGTAGACCCAACTCCGAGCCCCAATGACTAACAGATATTGTTCTGATATCGCTCTGAAAAAATAGATAGTGAAAGGTCATTGCTAAAAATCTTCCAATTTTAATTTGAGATCTATCTCCCATTTGAAGTACTTTTTCCATGATTGACACCAGACTATTACAATACAGATTTAACAACAGCATCGTTGGTAATTCCAACAAAGGGCCATAACTCGGGTGAAATTTGGAGGGCGAAACCTAAATTTGAACTTTACCTGTATTTTGGGCTAGTAAACTCACATACCATATTTCATTCCATTCAGTTCAGAGTTACTAAAGTTATCATCAGGAAATGAAAATTGAGTGCAAGTTCCAACAAAAAGGACCATATTATACATAATTTTTTATTTCTATGCATAATAGACATATCTAGTAATTTATTAAACAAACAATGAATGAAGTTCCTGCTAGATTGTTTAGCATGTTGAATGCTGAATTTGAGTGATCAAATATTACTGAACCTCCTGTTAGCATTCTACAAGGTAAAATTGCATGCTCAGAGATTATTAGTCAGCAAGTGTTTTTCAGACATATGCTTGTCAAAATCATCATTGCATTAAAGAACGCAATTGCTGAATGCAGGTATTAAGATAACTTGCCAAATTTGTGGAATGATGTTTGGAAAGTGTTAACATGAAAAATAAATGCAATCTACATTCATTGCTTAAATCTATTAACAGATCTGTTCACAGAACATGATATTTACCTGGCCCATGCGACAGACATGAACGAACATCATGATGTAAGCATGTACTGATGACAGCGAGTGCAGCAGTGGTGTCGCTTGTGGATTTAAAGTAGCATCAGGCTGAGCAGACATCGCAAGTTCGTGCAGCAACACAGATCCTCCAGGAGACTCCAAAGGTTTGTGAAGCGTTTCCAAATTTTGCAGCACTTCATTCAAGTGCAAGAGACCTTGCTTTAGCACTTGAGGTTCTCTAGATAATGTCTGAAAGTTGGATATTCTAAGTGAAATAACAGTATTGCTACAAACTATCGATAAATTATCAAGGCAATGAGTATGGATTTGATCAGTTTTTTCTTTTATAAACAGATTGTTTAAAATTTTGTCAAACAGTATGCTCAGTATAGCGTATATGTATGAAATCACTCATTGTGTCATTGGCATGGAATCCTCATAGCACACTTCTCAACATTGAATAATTTATATGTACTTAGTTTATTGCTTAGATATCCCACCAGTATCAATTTTAGAAATAAAACTTTTGTATCGTGAAAGAATGTCTATCAGTCTTGTATTGAAATATGCACAAGATCTATCAACAACTGATATGTTTTCAGGACTTGATTGTTTAAAATTTAGTCGAACAGTATGCTCAGTATAGCGTATATGTATGAAATCACTCATTGTGTCATTGGCATGGAATCCTCATAGCATACTTTCTCAACATTGAATAATATATATGTACTTAGTTTATTGCTTAGATATCCCACCAATATCAATTTTAGAAATAAAACTTTTGTATCGTGAAAGAATGTCTATCAGTCTTGTATTGAAATATGCACAAGATCTATCAATAACTGAAATGTTTTCAAGACTTCATATTTATGCAATAGACCTGGCTTCAGGACCTTCATGATGTTTAGATAATGTCCACATTGTTGGTATATCATGTGTGTGAGGAGTTATTTGTTTTTATTTATATCCGAACATGATTAACAAATTTCTGAATAAAATTTCATATAATTTGTTCCTTTTTATTGATCAGTGAGTAATATGATCTAATCAGCTACCTATCCAATTCTTATTTTAGTAGATAAATTGACTTAAAATTTTAAGTAAATTACTAAAGAACTTTAATTTAGCATTTTCCAACTGTCATGCAGGCAATGAAACTTCAATTAGCACTTAATTTAATGTGACAAACAGTTTGATCAAATCATTGGCATAATCTATAACATTAATAAGTTCTATCAACAGAGGACAGGTTGACTGAGCAAAAGCCCTTGGAACTGGATCTGAGAGTTAAAATATCTAAAACATAGTAAATGCAGTATGCTCAGTATAGCGTATATGTATGAAATCACACATTGTGTCATTGACATTGTATCCTCATTGCATACTGTATCTAATACATTTACATTGGGCCATGGAAGGAGGTATTCAACCTGATTATAAGAAATCAATTCAATATTATTGTGAACTGCAAAATAGCTATGTCCGCTGTCCAGTTCCAATTTGGTGCTAAGACAAACACTTACTAGAATAGCTTTGCAAACACTAGACACAGCTTGGCATGCCGGAGATGCTGGGAAATCAATCGGCAAGTTTGGTAATCCAAATATTCCCATGAGTGGCAGAAGACCCTTCTGAGTTACAAACTCTCGACAATGATCGTCTGTAGAATTGTTACTCAAAATCGCCTCAACAAATTTCATCTGAAAGAAGTATGGCATAATGAGTACATACAATTCCATGGCATACCTGGGAATTAACCCTTTACTAAATACTCATTGAAGAGTAGTTCCCTTAGGAAATATTCAGACATTTCACACCAATGAATATGAATCCTTCAATAGTTCAATTATCTTTTTTTAACTGTCTGCTTATATTTCCTAAATCAATAATAGAGTATTCCAATGTATTTTTACAACTATAGAAGAAAACATTTAGTAACGAAAGGGTTACTGAAACATGAGTTACATTGACCATACAGATTGCCAAGAATATAGCGCAATTGTGCCAGTAATTTAAAACATGCAAACGTGGAACACTTGAAGCTGTCAGTCAGCAACTGGTAAGACTTCAATATTGAGCTACCATATTTGTCGGTGAGTTTTCATGAAAACGATAAAAATCAAGTCAGTCATATTCTTCAACATACATGGACTGTACTGTACTATTGGTAACCCTGCTGGATTTTAAAGATAATACATCTACAGTCAATATAGTATGCTCAGTATAGCGTATATGTATGAAATCACTTGTTGTGTCATTGACATTATATCCTCATTGCATACTGTATTATTTATTACATTTACATCAGGCCATTCAAAGAGGTATCCGTTTTCATTTTTTTCCACAAAAAAATATAGCATTTTTATTTTGTCATATTCTTATTGCGGTAAGGAAAAAATTGCCAATCACATATGGAGGTCACCTCAAGGACACACTGATCATTGGTGTTAAATATTGGTGAAAATAGCAGTTCCAAGTGACAATCACACTGAGGCCATCTTAATCAACAGTGTGTCACTTTAAAACAAATCAAACATAAATAATAACAGGTGAGATTTCGAAAATCAACCCAGCAAGAGATGTTGCTTGCAGGTATACTAGTAAGGAGTCGGAGAAAAAAATGAAGATGGCCCATATTCTTATGTATCAAATGAATGCAGGTTTCGTCGAAGAAATTACAAACCAAGTTATGAATTGATGCCCAACCATGGCATTAGCTAGAGATGGGCGGTACTCGGTATTTACCGTGTGGTATCGGTATCAGTGTAATACCGATTTACCGTACCGAATCAAAACTAAAAATACTGTATCTTCGGAAATGAAATTATTCATGTGTTGCCAGCGTACGTGTGTGCCTTGTCACCGTATATAAGCAACGGGAATCAGATAATTATGACAACTCGGTGTAACAAGTCGATACAACGTGTATTAGTCTATTGCAACGTTGTTACATAAAGGGCACAGCTGCCAGACGGCATCTCTGATCTTTACGACATTTTAATGACAATGTAACTAACATCATGTTTGACTACTCATAGCTGGATCGTTGTGTAATTTCGGTATCCGTGCAAACTGAAAAATGCGTGGGTAACTCGGTACAGGCCACAAGTCTTTAATCCGTGTACCAAGTTGGATCGAAGCATGTGTTATGTGGGGTCCCCGTGCACACCAATTGAAACCCCCACATGTCACTTTATAATTAGATGGTGATGCAATAACGATTTGATTTTTCGCATTGCAGATACTGATCTTGTCAGTTGCAAATAGCACATCTTCTCGGAAAGTTGTGCACATATATGTCGGTACAAATATGTTTTTACCCTACTATAAATTAAACATATACTTACCGTATATTATACATATGTGCCTATATTTGACCCAAAAAAAAGGTCGCGTGATAACTTTAAATTAACATTTGGGCACCATGTGCTACCGGTAATTTGCCTGCTATAAATAAGAGGGACGCTTATATACATGGATGGTATAAATTACGCTACAAGGAGGAGATTATGAACCACCCGCGGGTTTAGACATCTGCAGTTCGGAAATTGCCATCGTTTGCCGATTTTCATGACATTGCGCAAACTTTCATAAATTTGTGAATTGTGTGTACAGATTACTAATCACAATTTTATTCACTCATTGAAATGTTACGGAAATCAAATTGACATGAAAAAATATTGTAGTCATGCTCTTATTCTTTTCAAATCAGTGCGATGACATGCGTGTAAATCATCAAAGAAATGTGTGAATATTACTTAATTGCGTAGGACATTTTGTTGCCTAATTTAGCTATTGTCACGAATGTAGTAAATCCGTGGACCGTGGTCATATACCTGTATACACGTATATTGTTCAGCTATAAACTTGAATTACAACAATTTACCCGGGAATATCTGCTCCAGTCTTATAATTTAATAGCAATACCGATTACCATACCGATACCGAGGTAAATCGACGAAAATTTACCGATACCGAGATTGAAATGTCAATACCGCCCATCTCTAGCATTAGCTCAGCTGGACTCAAAGATGCACCAATAAGGTGAATCTTTTGAACTGCATTGATATAGGCAATATACATTTAAAGGAACATTGAATAGCTGTACAATATACTTTCCAGTATTTTATTATGATTTTTATAGAATTTATTTTGAAACCGGCTTATGAGCAATTGCATTAAAATTGTCACATACAAATTTCTTTGTAAATATTTTTCAAACAAACTAAACATGTTGCCAATAAGATAGCCAGGACTAACGCCAGAGAGTCTGGTTTACCTTTAGATGGCTGAATTAATATTGCATTGCTTTATACCTACTCATCTAACTGATTAGCAGGAGAACAAATACAATGCTATAGCTAGCAATCAACAGTTTTCAGCCTCTTACATAAAGTTATTTTAGTTTTAATTCCACATCACAATATAAGAATAGCTCCCAAATTAGACACACAGCAGTTAATCCAGTATACAGGGAACAAGATGCTCTGCTCTCAAGATACAGACGGCCTAACCGGCTCATGGTCTATCAGTGTTTTGAGATTGTGTGAAAATAGGAGTTTTTTCGCTATAGCAGAAAAATAGGGTGTACCAACTTTTGTAGCAGGCTGCAGGTAGGTCAACTTTACCCATTATTAGCATTCTAGTGCCTTTCAACCAATTCTTGGGCATAACTTGTAGAAATTATGTAGTAATCCTGTCAGCGGAATGTATCAATAACAAATACAAATCGAACAAGTCATTAAATATGTGAAAATCTGGATGAAACACGGGGCCATAAACAAAATTGACACAGCGGACAATCAGTGGATGCCAACAAGGACTATTATTGCAGCATATTTTTTTCTATACTTTACCTACCGGTACTGGGTATGTCTCACCTCAACCCGAATAGCGAAAAAATATTGTTCTAAAATGGTCAATTGAAGGGTCTTTAATTTGAAAGATAATACATCTACACCTTAAGTCAATATAGTATGCTCAGTATAGCGTATATGTATGAAATCACTTGTGTCATTGACATTATATCCTCATTGCATACTGTATTATTTATTACATTTACATCAGGCCATTCAAAGAGGTATCCGTTTTAAATTTGAAAGTGAAGGCGGCTTTTTATTTGTATTTCTTTTATTTTCTGTCATTCTTATTGAGGTGAGGCCAAAAAAACATTTGTTTCCGGTTTGCCGGGCTAGTTGGAAAAAATGGCACCAGTTGGATTAATTATTTTCTAAACTTTAATATTCACATACACACCCCTACCCTATCTAATCAACCTTAGTCAGAAGAACCATTACTAAACCAATTAAACAATGGTTTTATCCTTGTATCCATTTACTAAGTAAGCAACTCATGCCAGTGGAGTGGGTATGTGTGATCACAACAAACACCTGCTGACCAGTCATTGATCAATTACCATCTGGAACTTGCTGATAATTCACCTAATTGTGTTAGTAGGTACCAGCCCTTTTAATTCAGATTGTTTCGCTTCGGCAATCTGCTACAGCAACCCTTTACAATGACATAGTTTGCTTCAGCAAATGGCTTCGGCATTGCCGAAGCCAATTATGAGGCTGAGGTACCAACCCTTTATACTACGATTGAGCATTATATTTTATGTGAACATCGACAGAATAAACATTAGGCATATGTGGTGCTATCAGCTATGGGTATAAAGTGCTACTATGCGAATATAGATTCCCCATGCCTTTTCCATAAGCGAAATCACTGTGGCAACTACAAGGACGATTCCGGGGAATCTCAGTCCTATTGGGTCCAATTCCTAAATTATATCAAACCCATCGGTAAAGGTCATAGTTCTGGAGTAGCATCCGTTTGCAAATAGTCAAAAGTGTAAGCAGCTTGTGGTCAAACTTTTGCGAAATGTTGCACCAACAACAACAAAATAGGATATTCTATGAATGAAGAAGTTCATTTTCATAATTGAACTACAAGCACGTTTACTTTGGAACCACACGTGCCAGCACACATGTTCACGTTTAAACAGTGTGAATAAGGTGAATCTTTAGAACTGCATTGATTTAGGCAATATATATTTAGGAACATTTAAAAAATAGCTGTACAATATACTGTCCAGTATTTTAATATGATATATATAGAATTTCTTTTGAAACAGAACACTTAGGTAATAGCAATTGGATTAAATTTGCCACATACATATCTCTTTGTAAATATTTTTCAAACAAAATAAACATGTTGCCAATAAGATAGCCAGGACTAACACCAGAGAGTCTGGTTTACCTCTAGATGGCTGAATTAATATTGCATTGCTTTATACCTACTTACCTCACAGATTAGCAGGAGAACAAAACAATGCTACTGATAGCAATCAACAACAGTTTCAGCTTCTCATTTAGAAAGTTATGTAACTCGTAATTCCATGTCACAATATAACAATAGCTCCCAAATCAAGCACAATATGCTCTGCTCCCAAGATAAATAATCAGTTGAACTTCAGAAAATATTGTGCAAGAGTCTTTTATTAATCAAATCAGAAATAGTTCTTACCACATTAAGCACATAATCCATCAGAGGAATAGCTTGCCTCTCTTGACTCGAACCTGACCTGTAAAGAATAATGTTTTAGAAAACAATTTGTCTTAAAAATAAATAAATTTTCCTAGTTTGCTGACTTTTTACCTATTTATTAAGGGCATAATATAATCAACATCAGTATACATTTTAGGAAAAGACCACATTGAATACTTGCATTGCAAGATTAATTCAATACATCAAAATATTTTTTTAAACAAGTGCACCGCTGGGCGGAGGCGAATCCAATTAAATCGAGCCCTGAGAGATAAGTAAACAAGATTATTTTGTCCATCATCCTATATGAACTAAACAGGTTATGTTTCTACAAGATTGGAAAATATGTCATGAAGGCACAACTTTGAGCTTATTATCTTTCGATTCAAAATTACTTGAGAGTTCTCATGCTGCATCATAATTACTAAAAACAAGTACTATTCAAGGTGCTCACACAAGTAACACTCCCACAAGATATGTCAAAAGATTAAACATCATTCTGAAATAATTAACACATGGCAGGGTTTCCGTTTAGATGAAGTCTGTTTGGTAGACTGTAAACAGTGTTGTAAAATTGATACCTCGATTTGATTTTCATTTCAGGTTTACGGGTAGGGTAGTACATACTGAGAACTCTCTTGTGCTTGCTTGGCATTGCCTTGGCTTATCTCCTCTTCTTCCTCCTCTTCATCTGATGACCCAGAATCTGAAGGTTGTGATGGTCTACTTGTAACACTTAATGCTTGTTCAGACTTTGGCTGAGGTTTTTGGCACATGAATTTCGGATCTCGTCCCATTGCACAAACTTCTTCTAATAACTGTAACAATATTTTCCAGAGAATTGTTAATTGATCAGCATTATTTTCAATTCCTTACTGGTATCATTTCGTAATTTATGCCAAACAGGGTTATATGTTCCTGAGTTAGGCCAAACAAAAAAAGATATTTGATTCTCAGGCAATTTTTATGGAAAATCAATGCGGTAGCGAGTTTTATTTTTATTTTATTCTGCCCATAGACTGGCATAGTAAGCAAGGATTATTATAACTTCCCAGGTCCAGAAAATGTAGGGAGAATTTGTAATGGATATAACTAATTTAATCTGATATAAAGAATGACAAATTATGACATTGAACTTCCCGTACATCATATATGGATTACCTAGAATAAATATTGATATTGATATTATTTTAATATCGGCACAATCATTTTTAACAACACGCAGAACTACATATCCTATTCATATAAATATAAGGAACGTAAATAGTCGAAACGAAAAGATAAAATGATCTTCCAAACTATCATCGAAAGTCTTGATTCACTTATTCCGCGGACTAATTAAGAGACTTTTAATATACCGCGATGGATGATAGACAATACAACTTGAAACAACCATCATAAACATAGCCAATATACACAGCTTGTCAAACTGTATTGCGTTCCAGTTTGTGTACCTTCTATTGCAATAGCATAGCAAGGGGGAAAATTCTATCTTGCAGGGTTACTTACTTACTGTGCAAAGGTCGCCAAGGTCCGCGGATGAGTCACGACTCATTCAATAACCAACTTCCTACTTTTATCGAAATATTTCAACATATTTGACCAATAAACTTGGGGGTATGGACAGCTGTGTTGACAATATACCCGATAGTTATCATTGCCTATGGTCTTTTGTTGAATACCCACATATACACCGTTGTATGTAACTCCTATTCGATATTTGAAACATAACTAATTTCCATGTGACAGTTACCAGTTTACAATTACAGTGAAATCGAAAATAAAATGATCCAACATGGGCCATTTTTTTTCGATGTGGCGATGCTTGAGAATCAAAATCCATTTTTTTTTGGGCCTCGACATATATTACAGAAGATTGGGCTGATCAAATACACCATTATATTCACATGCGGGCAACCAATCTCAATGCCATTGTTGACATGTAAAGCGATAAATACAGGGTTCGTACACCCTGTCTGGAATCATTTTCCAGTATATTTCAGTATATTTCCAGTACTGATATTATGAATTTCCAGTATGGCGAATTAGGGTTAGGGTTAGGGCTACTCTCCTCGATCCCAGGTTTCTGCATAGCATGGCCGACTGGGTTGTCTTATTTATATCTAGAATGCGCATACACCAGCCTACACATGCGTCAGTTGTGTATGCGATGGGTGATTAGTTCTGCTGTTGGTATTGGAAACCATAACAATTAACATACGGACAGGTAACTACGGACTTCTGGAAAATAAAAACAAAATGGAGACCGGCAAGAAAATCTCACCCATGCCGGGTACTGGAAACAGAGACTTTTTTTTAGCCTAAGGTATCTAAATATTGGTTGAACTGATATGTGTAATAAACATGCATGTTTCTAAAAGGTTGAAAAATTGACTTATAATCTTTGTTTCAAGTCTACTTGAGATTTCTCAATTATGCATGAGAATTGATAAAAGCAAGTTCTATTCAAGGTGCTCCATCAAGGAAAACTCCCATGAGGGGTCAAAAGATTAACATCATTTGCAGCATTCCGAAATAATTTTCACATGGCAGGGTTTCTGCTTGGAGAAGAATGTTTGGTACATAACAAACAGAAAATTCACAGAGATTAGGTAAACACACATTAATGAATGAGGTTTGAAATATATATTATCTTTCTTTGATTTTTCCATCATTAACGAGTGGCCCATATTATGATTGAATATCTTGATTAGAAAGGGGGATGTTTCCGACCACCTGCCTCCCAGACAGATTAGAGAAAATCACTCATGGGGCCCAGGATGACCTTATATCCATAAGTAAATATTTGAGATCACCAGTCAGAAAGAAAACTCACTATGTCTCCCAATATGTGCAAATATTACTGGGTCGTAAAATTACAGACCTTAATAATGGCTTTCGTTGCATCTGTCCTCAAAGAAGGTTGGTGTCGCATTAGTTCATCCATTGCATTACCCAGGTTACTTGCTGTGTCACCTAAATATAAATTAAAGCACAATTTGATAATAATTATAAATATCTACTGCAAGTGAACAGAAAATAGTGATCAATCAAAATAGAAACTATTATATTCTACCACTTATTCAATGCCACTTTTGATATTGTAAATTATTGTTACAATAAAAATAAATGAAAATTATTCTGATACCAATTGGTTCGCTCTAGTTTTGACACAATGATAATATAATTATATCCAGAAACCTTAATATAATATGTGAAAAATTGTCTGAGAAGCCTATGTAACTTGGCCTGAGCAACTCTAGTGTCAAAGCGAAATAACACAACATTGCAGTTTGACATAAATAAGGCCAGATAAAAAGAATAGTTTGCTTCTTAGGATTTTTTTTGTTTAATGAGTTATTTATTTGTATTATTATTTTTTTTGAGGAGGCAGGTATTTACATATAACAAGAGGTTGCACCACGGGTGCTGGGATAGCCCCATGGTGAAAATTGAAATATAGGCTGATCGGAAACCAAATTGTGAAAAAAATTGTGATGAACCAACAAATTACTTAACAATTCTAACATCCATCGATGGATGGAAATCCAACATTTTCAAGTAAAGAAAGAGGGATAGCTCTTGAATAGAAAATGTGAACAACATCAATGAACCCTCTATTAAAAGCCCTCCTGATGACAAACCTGCATATCAACTTTCATTGAGATCGGAACACCCATGGTTGAGATATATGAGTGGACAGACGGATGTACAGACGGATGCATGTATCCAGTATACGCCCCCCCCCCCCCCATCTTTTGGGATAGGGGTATAATAATTTCATATACATGTGGGGTCCTGGTATCTGATTCTTTTACCACTTGGTACCTCAATTGATCAAGTTTCCTTGATTCAAGTTTAGAAACCTCTTAATTCTTGTTTTCCCTGACCTGTTAAGAGGGGTGAGAGGGGTGTCAAGTGACTAATATTGAACTGAGATTTTCAGGCAAATATCCAAAGCTAAACTGGATTGGGGTGTCACAAAATTTTGAACAGAATCCATATTTTTGACAAGTTGAAAGCGTCTGTTCTTTCTGAATACTCAGGATGTTGTTCCTCTGGCATGAAGTAATTTACCATTTTGCCAGACTGTTTTACTTTCTTTCACAGATATTATGGTGCTTATCGTCGAATCTTTACATATAAAAATCAAAACGCCAGCAAAAGCAGCCATGTTCTGTCCGGCTAGATTTGCACGTGAAGGACTACAATTTTCGGGGTCTGTTCAATGATTTGGGGATGGGTGGTCTTTATATAATTAATTATTAATGGCAGGCCATAATATTTTTGAGGCACATGTTTGTTTTGGCAATGCGGCAATCCCTGAGAAACAAGCCAATTTGTTTATGACCTTATAGTAATTCAAGAATATATGAATTGCTGCATCAGTTTAACGCACAAAGCAAGTTTTATTCATTGTGATCCAAAAACACTCCAATAAGAGGTGTCAAAAGTATAGCATCATCTGCAGCAAGCTAAGGTGATCTTTTAAAAGGTCTGGCAGTTTGAAAAAGTTCATAATGCCTACAAATAGCAACCTGAATTCCTTTAGGGAGAGCCAGAATCCCTAATAAGAATGCAATAATTTTACAAAATAAATAGTTCTATGGTACAACTACTTTTTTCTAATGGGATATGTTGTCTCAAAGCTGATGTTCAATGTTCATAACTTAACTAAAATTTGATAACTCCCATACCGAGGTGATCATAAAGATACTAGAGCTGGGACGGTTATGGGTTATGAACGGCAAAAAACCGCGATTAACCGGTTAACCACATATTATAGGTACTATTATGGGTGGGTAAGCCCAGTATGCAGAACGGCGATGATTGTGATGCTCACTGACATGGCAAGTTTGAGAACGGCTCCTGCCCATTATACAAAGAAGTTGTCACCCATGACACACATAATCACATATCTAATTAAGTACACATCTTCAATTTATTACTGAATAAAATAAATATACAATGTCATTCCCCTGTGAGGCTGTGTTGTGTTCATTTATTGTCCTTGTAAAATTACTCCATCGCCATCGGGATATGTGATCGGGCAGGAAGCTGAACACACCGACACGGAAGTGACGACTAGAATGGTTTAATATACATTCCGGAATATTTTATTGATTATTCCGCAATTTCCGGTAGCTGGGTGGGCGAACAATTATTATTTTTATTTATTCTTAATGAAATACTTACATATACGTTGGTATGTGATGTTGTCCGGGGGGGGGGGGGGGGGGGATTGAAGGGCCGGGAGTCTCAAGAAATAACTAGTCGTTGATAACAAAAACAATTATCTTCCTGATAATAATACTGAATACGAGTCATGGGATGTGACAATGTTGTAAGATCACACGTATGTTGACCCTTTGATGTTTCGTTTTGACGTCGGCAGGCTGTTAAATGTAGCCTTCAAAGAGCCGACACACCGCGTTTGATGTTGTTCCGTCAATCTCGGATTCATTTTAATTGACCGAGACAGATTAACCCTCTTATAGCCAGTTATAGCTGACTATCACAGTGATCATACACTATAATAGTGATGTTACGGTTAACCGACCACGGCAAATCCGTGACCGGTCACGGCCATAGTTGGTGGTTAACCGGTTAACCGCATAACCGTCCCAGCTCTAAAAGATACCTTTAAATTTTCAAAATAAAATTCCAATAAATGTGGGCTAACAGTAGCACTGGTAAATAAACAGTATTCTCACCAAAAGGATCTGTGCTTCGACGGCGCCTCATAGCAGGTAGGTAGTCTTGTGAGAGAAGAACCTTGAAAAGTCTGTCAAACGGCCGACAAGCAACAAACGCTTCAAGGCCCCGATTATTTAAACACAAAGCACTGAAAACATTGGGAAGAGAAGCCAAAACTTCCCTGGTTGCTGGAACCTGAAAAAATACAAAGGATTTTGTGAACATTCTTATTTATTAATTAATGAAATCAAGTCAATTTTTTTAATAGGCGGAGCTCAAACCACTGGCCTCATTTACCTCATCTGAACAAATAATTTTTCTTAATTATCATGAAATTTGACTAGTTCAAATGTTTACCACAATACATTACCATAATGAATTAGTATAGTGGTGGTTATACTTTTCTGTTACACCAGTCATGAAAATTGAAGGATATGTGTTAACTGCTGCATCAGTTTATTGCATAAAGCAAGTTTTATTCATTGTGCTCCATGAACACTCCCATAAGAGGTGTCAAGTATAGCATCATCTGCAGCAATATAATACGGCTTCACTGTAGCTCAATTTGGAGAGGGGATAATGTCATAAATTACAGTCAATTGAGCTATACGGAATGCAGAAAGTATAAATGTTTAAGAAATATCAGAGGTCAATCATGAAGTTTGCAATCAATTGGAATGGATTTGATGATTACAGGGTGTGATGAAGGATTTAGTCATGCAAAGAGCATAATCCAAGATGGCTACCAGCACCAATTTTTAAATAGAAAATCATTCAAACTTGATAGCACCCATCCAGAGATGAAGATCCTAAAGATACCTTTAAATTTTCAAAATAAAATTCCAATAAATGTGGGCTGAGGGTGTGCCAATGAATTTAAATATGAAATACAAGATGGCCACTGATTGCCATGTTTTTTTTTAAACGAAATTGGGAAAACAAAAATAAGAAAAAATGGAAGTTCGCATCTAGAGGTCACACCGAGGTTCCATATGAAGTTTGGTGATGAATTGTGAGAGATGGGGTCTGTAGGGTTTGCCAAAGTATTTAGAAATGCACGAGTAAAATCCCAGATGGCTGCCAGCAAAATTCAGAAAAGTTGTGTATGCAACACAACTACACCAAGAGAACCTTTCAAGATTCAATTTAAATTGCTGCATCAGTTTATTGCACAAAGCAAGTTTAATCATTGCGTTCCATGAACACTCCCATATGATAAGAGGTGTCAAAAGTATAGTACCATCTGCAACAATATAATACAGCTTGTTTGAAAAATTCATAATGCCAAAAAAAAAGCATCTGTGTTTCCAGTTCCCTGATGGACCTGCCGAAATCGGGCCAACCTGGAATATTTTTTTCTTCAACTTTTCCAAAAAAAATTCTTTTAAACAAAAACACAAAAAATTCTGAGTGATGCAGAGTAAAATCCAAGATGGCTGCCAGTGGCCATAATTTTCATTGAAAATCGTTCAAATTCAATAGCTCCCTTCTAGAGATGATCCCAAACATGCCTGTAAATTTTCAAAACATTTCACCAATCAATCTGGGCTGCAGAGTGTGCCGATGGAAACAAATTTGAACTAGAGGTCAACCCGAAGATCCATATGAAGTTTGGGGACAATGGGATTAGACTGACAGCTGTGAACTGTAGGGTGTACTAAAGGAAATTGTTGACGGACGGACGAACGAACAAACTGCAGATGGCCAACCCACGGCAATAGCTCAAATTGACTGTCAACTTGAGTTAAAAAACAAAGTGCCTTTATCAATTTTTTTACATGCAAAGTAAAATCCCTTTACAAAGTATAGAATTTAGTGATTTCATTCGGAAAAAATTGATGCTAGTTGGTGTATGCTACACAACTATACCAAGAGTAAAGATTCAATTTAAATTGCTGCATCAGTATATTGCACAAAGCAAGTTTTATTCATTGTGCTCCATGAACACTCCCATAAGAGGTGTCAAAAGTATAGCATCATTTGCAGCAAGTAATGATCAATCGTAAGTCATACGATAATTAAAGGGGGTTGATTAACTGAACTGTGAACACAAACTGCGAAATAAACTGATAGGATAATTATGGCACATCAATTTTACTCACATCTTTTACAAGCAATGCATTTAGAACAACATCTGTTAAACCCTTGTCCTGCAAGGATGATAGCAAAGAAGGCTCTTGAAAGACGTAAACAGTGACAACATCAGTAGCTGGAAATATAAATTTATTAAATCATATTAAGAAAAGTGACTGGCAATTTTTATTCACAGCTACGTTTTTTTGCAGAAAAATCACCATGGTTTCGGTTTGGTTTTTCATTTTGTTTACACTGTGAATTCATGCAGACTTACTATCATAGGCTTATCAGATTATAAGATTATAAAAGATGCGACTTTGCACTATATGCTCGCAAAATACATGGCACGCGCTTTCAACTTTAGAAGAGGGATATTCCCCCCGATATATCAGGATGACATTGTGCACCCCGTGGATGAATATTTCGAGAATTTATTTCGAGGGTTTATTTTTATATCATATATATAGAGTGTATAAAATGTATTGAATAGCAATGCGAGGAACTAATTAGAAGCTTCCAGCAAACAGCGCGTTCACGTTTACCAATTTCTGAACACGTGGCTTCCATCCAAGCTGGGCGCGAATTTCAATCTTATAGTTATTAATAATTTTTCAAGAGATATTTATCATTTAATCGAACAAAATTGCACTATTAGTATGTCCTTTGTTACAAGTTGAACATAGGCCAAACAATATATCGATTACCGGTAGTTTAACTGTGTACACACCTTGTGTTTTGGCACTAACTGTGATATACATTGCATCATCATTACATCAAGGTCGAGGTAACGCCCGTGTCTCAATGTGATTTATTTTTAGTATATTTCGTCATCCTTATTCAATACGATGTCTTGCTAACTATTATTTAGTTTGGCATCTCATATATTCACGAAGAGAAAAGCACTGTTATCGACCTTAATGGCCATTCAATCTTTTTCAAATGACAATATGTGATGGACATGATCTACGCCTGTAAATGTGACCAGATATATCGTAATAAACTGGGTCAAGTTCGAAGTACGTACGCATTACGTTCGTGAGGTACACAGAAGGAGTTGTTGTCAGCGCTGAATATATAGTTCTTGCGATATATATTTCAATTCCGACATATTAAACATTATATTGTTACTGAATAGCATTTCAACTTCTAACCTATGATTTAAAAAATTGAAATTTTAGTCTATTAATGCTGTTTTTATGTCTTTTTTTATACATGACACACGGAGTAATTGTCAAAGTATTTACGTCGACGTTGCATCTTATTTCTGTATCCTCACGATCATGGCTTGTGTTTTGTTTACATTGGTTACTATTTGTGATCACGTGTCAACAACAGTTAATCAGATTTTTACAATACCGGAATCAATTTCACAATGCATTTCCACATTTTATTGAATTTCGTTGGTACATTATTAAATGCAAATAAATAGAAGTTGGTTAACACTTTGCTAGTGATTGTGGAAAAGTGAAGGTAATTCTGGAAATCGAGGTTACAACGTCAAACTTCATACAAAATCTTCGCGGTGTTTTTGTTGATAAAATATTGGGGATAATTTTATTAAACGATGTCAAAGTATGGTACGCATTCATATGGACATGAACTAGAGTGATTGGTGCACATGTAGATGTGAAAATTTAAAGGAATGCACTCGTAAAACGATCTCATTATTTTATTAGTAAGTGATTGCTAACAGTAAAGAAAGTACGGCAACTGTGTTGCCTTGCCGTCTTACGTAATACACAACTCAATCGACGACGTTTTCTGTTTTGCAAATTTATATATGCAATATATAATGGGGGATAATTTTGTTTAACGATGTCAAATTATGGTACGCATTCATGTGGACATGAACTAGAGTGATTGGTGCACATGTAGATGTGAAAATTTAAAGGAATGCACTGCAAAACGATCTCATTTTTTTTATTTGAAAGTGATTTCTAACAGTAAAGAAATTATGGCGACTGTGTTGTCTCACGCAGTACCGTACACAACCAGATCTCCGGATTTTTTTGTTTTGCAATATTTCTGTTGATAAATTGAACACAATAATACGATAAATTTTCGGAAATTACCAGCTGAAATGACAGCAATAAAATTCAGAATCTGATACATTTCAATGTGAAATTGATTTTAATTCTATGCAACGAATCAGGGTCAAGAAAAATCCGGAAAGATACCTACCAACTCCATAGTGTCTCCTTGTTCTCCATTGCCAGATGGAATATATGATCAAACAAATCATCTTACCTGCTCTTCCCATACTAAGGATGTAGTATGAATTAAATAAAAAAAAAATGCACATTGCCAATGGGGGGGGGGGGGGGACTTGACTTTCATAAATATGAAAATCAATTGTTACCAATTAATTAAAATAAAAAAAACCATCCTTGCAGATAAACAAGAGCCACCATAAGATTTAATAATACATTTTTTACTATAACTTTGACGTTACCAGAAAGTTATGTTGGCTGGGGTGACGACGTTCTCTCCTATCAGTATTGGTGTGGGTAATGACGTTAGACATATTACTGTTGGGTAAAGGGTTAATACAAACAAACTATAGACAGACCTTGGAATTTAAGGTAATGTACTCAGTGTTTCATAAGGATGAAATAACATATGCTAAAGCGACTGGCAACTCAGTATCTTCTTTGATTTTTAAAATCTTATTTGAACATTTTCTTTTATAGAAAAGCCATGTTATGCTGCTAGGGCATACTTGATGAATAAATATATTCATCCAGGAACTATTCATATACAGACAATATTTATCAGATTATTAAGTATTTTGCATGCTCTAATAGCACATGTATGTAACTGAATTGAAATGAAGCACATGAGCTGTGGGGATCCAATTTGTAATGTTCGATGTCTATTTTTGAGTCACGCAACATCATATCACAAACCTACCGTGCAACGTTATGTTATGTATGATTTAGCCACCGTCCCGACTGCATACTACATAATAATAGACTAGAAGACATGTGTATACCTTGTATCATACGACAAAAGACACAAAATTGTCAAAGAAGGTTGGTACCAGATATTGAAATAAAAGTAGATGACTTGCATCTGTATACACTTATAAATTATGACCTTGAGATGGATATTTCAGTTCATTTGAGATTTGAGATTTTTTGGTCCATGGACATAACCAAAAATAACCGAAAGCCAGTCTCTAATAAAGAAATATAAATGTTGAAAATCTAATTCTAGTCTCTAGAAAAATAAACTGTTTGCTAGCCACCATTAAATCTGCTTTGCTTAGAGAGGATCCACAATACATTTATTCCTATTTTTTCTTTCTATTACATTAAATAGATATTTATAGTTCACAAAGGAAATTGACTACTTTTATTCAACATTTTTGAGTACTAATTAATAGACAAAATAAAAGTCAAAACTTCAGTCCAAATGCAGCACTTGTGAAATAATTGTTACCCTACTCTTTTATCAATTCGAAAAGGTAGATAACCCACTTTTCGTGTGGTAAACAATTCTGAGATTTCCAATTTCGGGAACGCAAACCGGAAAGAAATATGGTGCGTATTGGCGATGTGTCTGCTGGTTTAATATAATAGTATTTGAAGTTTTTATGGCTAGCATGTATAGTTACTATAGTATAGACGAATAAATATTAAAGTATATAGAGAGATATAAATAGATATATACTATAAAAGGTACATACATATATCAAATATATCAACAACAGTAAATTGAAATATACATTGTATATATATATATCATTCTGGTAAATCCCTATATGATGTACAGATAGTACAATGTCATATATTTATGTCATTCTTTATTTCAGATTTGAAGTACGGGTAGTACAATGTGATAATTGGTCATTCTTTACAGTGGAATACATTAGTTTATATCAAAACAATGTTCTCCTTACATTTTCTTAACCTGGGAAGGTATAATAACCCATGCTAACTATGGGCATTATCCCCATAACACAAATAAAAAATTAAAATAAAACCCTCGCTCCCTCATCAATTCTCAAAAAAAATTGCCGGAGAATCAAAAAACTTTTTTTTTTGGCCTTAACATTTCAGTTTATTCAAGACCATGACAGACATGTGACTGTTAGTTGCTGGGTGTTAGTTGCTACATTATTTACAATACCCCCCACAAGACAGCTTGCCAATGTGATCATGAACTATATTTCAACATTTAAATTATTACACACTTCATGCATCAATGTATATAGACGATTACAAATGGTTCTGGATTTATCTTTAAGGGAAATGTCATACATACCAAGTAGAAACAATGATGGTCCATAATATTCAGCATTGCTTATCATGTGTTTCAGTGAAGTTGGCAACGATCCATCCATTACTAAAACATGATAGAAAAAAGAAAATATTGTATTATTATAAAGCCAATAATGGCATGCCAAAGAAAAAAACTGTTAACATGTTCACAGCCGATGCCCATTCAATCACATGCAAAAAGTCAACCTGTACAATGTATTCGATTGTTTGGTAATTAACACCAGAAATGACATGGAGGAAAAATGCTCCAAAATAAAGAAAGCACCTTTGGGTGTCGGACTGTTGGTTTTTTTGGTCACATGAATTTATAAATTCAGGCTTTCTGCCAGTCAATTCCATCACTAAAAAATCAGCAGCAATATATAAATAAATACACTTGAGAGAAAAAAAACAGAAAAAGAATTTGGGAGAAAGGTTTTCGAACATTATAATGAGAATATGATTTTAAACGAACTAATTTGTCAAAAATATTTCTCTTCTCTTCATAATACTAATTATACATATTTAAAATGTCCATTTCGCCGAGATAATTCCAAATCCAATCCATAATATATTTATTTTTTTGACAAACAAAAATGGCGAAAGTTGCAGAAGATTTTTACTCAGGTAAGTCACATAACCGATCAGCTGATGGGCGCAGTCACATGACTGTATTTTCTGGTGAGTACCACCTGTTTTCCTAACCGTTGACAGCCGTGGGCGGAGCTTAAAATAATTCTGCAAATCGTGCAACGAGTTGATAATTACATATGAAATAACGCAATATTGCCTTTATATGATAAATAAATAGTTATCATTATAAAATAAAACCTGTTTGAATGTGCTGATTTAGTCCCAAGTCTTCTCGTACTAAAACCAGCTAAGATATTGGGATGGAGATGCTGGATTTTAGTCCAAGCCCGCCTGCATAGGCTTCTTATAACACGACTTACGCCCAGGATCTGTGGCGGGAATTTGTGGTGTATTTTACTCGATTTACCTAGCAAATCAATACGTGATGCTATATACATCGCAAAGGGTGACATCTTATGGTCATAATGGTGTATAATAATCTAACTTTTATGTTAAATTACACATAGAATATTCCGGTTGATTGCCACAAACATCGCTTTTTTTCTCTGTTTGTTTACGCTTTAACTGAAAGCCGAAGTGGTCCGAATAACTTCGGCATAATCCGCTGTTTGTTCTGGGTATTCTAGTTTCCGTTTCTATATATAGCGCGGGGTTTTCCGAACAAAATGGCGAAAACCGATCGCCCCAAAGTCCAGTTTCCTATGTGCTTTGAGAACAGTTCCCGAACTAAAAACTTAATAACATAATGGAGGATCAGAACGGTAGTATTGTTGACAATTTTCGCAAGCAACTTGTCAAAATTGGAGCAAATTAGAACTCTTGTGTCTGACTTGCCATGCGTGTGAGTTTCATCCATGTGCATTTTGACTTTTGTGTTGATAAAATAATCGGAGAACCGAATCACACAGTTTCGAAATATAGTTCTTCCGTTTAGTGGGACTTTTCAAACGTAAGGTTCAAAATTTATACAAATTTTGTTTGATTTTTTGTGTGCTTAACAAGAGCAGTATATTGCTCTGTTCGCTTAGTATATATCTTAATTTCGCGGAAGTCCACCAAATGTGGGTGAAATGTAGCACCATATAAGGCATATTATTTATTCTAATGCTCGTTGTGTTTACACTGTTTTAAACTTTGAGAGGGTTGTAATTCCCGTAATTTATTTAATGTATTACATTTATATCTCCAATGTTTAATTAATCTATTTATTTTTTATTTATTGACACACATAATTACGATTACAATGGAGAATTCATCATAATTTGCGTTGTTAGTCATAAATCTACGGAATATTTTCAACGGAAAATGCCGAACACAGTTCGCGAGGTCAACTGAGTTCGCATACTTTTACAAATTTGTAAACATTGCGGTAAATGTCTCTTTTCGCATTAAATTACCGCTTTCAATTCACAACTGATGTGGGTTTCAGATCAAATAGCATGTCTTCTGCGGAAAATATCCGTTTATTGTCGCAATTGTGATATTTTATTTAATATAATTGTGGTTTTATTTGAGCGGGTCATTAACGCTTAACTCGTGTCATAAGAAGGCTATGCGCGCGATCTCGGACTAAACACCAGCATCTCCATCCCAATATCTTAGCTGGTTTTAGTACGAGAAGACTAGGACTAGTGTTGATTATGAACTGGATTTACTAGATTAGATTACATAATGAATAATTATGACTAAAGTGTACTTCAAAAGGATAAAAGTGGAGTGAAAAGAAATTTATGTGGAAATACAATGAGCGGAATAAAGTGCGAAATGAAATTGAGCAAAAAATAAAAGTTGAGTGTTATAGCTTTTTCTTCGTTTTATGATGCAAATTTTGGAAGCTAATTTATGCCACTGGAATATTGTCATACTGCTGTACGTTAGAGTGCAATTAAAAAATAATGGTGTGCGATTCAAAAACTGTTGGTTAAATATCATCTGGCTTATATTCATTATATTCTTCCTCTTCCATTTCCTTCCACAAAGCCTTTTATGCAGAGAAGAGCATGGCAGCCAGTAAATTAAACATTACTAAAACCACAATAGTGACAATACCACATACCAACAAGAGGTACGCTGTCGCGTGGCATTTGCCCCCGACCGTAGCAATTCGGATTAAGCATGGACGGTATCACCATACAAAATATCAGCTAAATCTGCCCAGCGGTTGCTGAACAATGCAAAATGTTTGTACGGACGGACAAAATTGAATTTTCTAAGTCAAAAAAGGGCCATAACTCTGGTGAAAATGGGTGGAATATCAGCTAAATCTGCCCAGCGGTTGCTGAACAATAATGCAAAATGTTTGTACGGACAGACAAAATTGAATTTTCTAAGTAAAAAAAGGGCCATAACTCTGGTGAAAATGGGTGGACGAAACCCGCGCTATGCATGTAGCTGTTCCCCCATGCTGCTCTATCACCATACCAAATATCAGCTAAATCTGCCCAGCGGTTGCTGAACAATAATGCAAAATGTTTGTACGAACGGACGTACGGTACGTACGGACGGAGATGTCGACTATATACCCGCCGACTTAAGTCGGGGGCATAATTAACAGGGGGTTCGATCACAAGCCGTAGCTATAATATTTTAACCAAAAAGGTTAAAAACTGTGATAGCACATGGCCCATTTTATACCTATGGGTATAGAAATGAGAACTTTCAGGAGGGGTCCGATTAATTGGCTAATATTTTATTACTAGTCGACTACTGAAAATCCCTAACTGTTTCAACACTAGTTGATGGCAGTTTTAACAGATTTGACTAAGAGCAATACCCATCGCAAAGGCCATCAGTATCTTTAACATGACCAGGAAATGCAAGATTAGGTATTGAGTAAACAACAGCACTTACAATGGCGAATACTCTCAGAGAATGCTGTATCTGGGATGGCTTTCTTCAGAAAATTCAGCATCGATTTCAGAAGAGCAGCCCTCTGTGGAAAGCACTGCACACCTGGAAATACAAATGATGTAAATCAGGGGGATTGATTAATTAATCAAAATGATCTACTATCCTCATAGTACAGTTAAATAACTGCCAGTTTGCCTCAGGTTTTTAACTCTCAAAGACTGCAAATTCAAGAAAGTACAACATTGTTGGTAGAGGTGCCATGATTATTTATTTGGATATTCGATAATCGGTCGTCAATAATAGACTATAATCGATTAATCGTACCTAATAACATCAGTGGAAGTATTCCATAATATGGCCTATTGGCTGGGTGCTGGTTAACTGCACTGACACTTGTTGTTTGAGGCATCGGCTGATGTAATTTTTATGTTAATAAAGTGCATGATAAACCTGTTATCTCTTTGATTGCCAGGGGCCGATATTATCGGCCCAAATGTCCGGTTGGTAAATTGCCAGGGCCGATATTATCGGCCATAATTGTAACCGTAATTATTTTGATCACAACTGTATGACAATAATAAAAAAGTTTTTCAAGTTTCACAAAATTATTGTTTTAATTGTTTCTAATTAAATTCTGCAGTATATATCTGATTTTTAATCCTTTTTAAGACGTTTGAAAATTAAAATAATGAAATAAGTTTGTAAACAAAATGTAAGATCCGCAGTCTGAAATCCAAAATGGCCGACAATTTCAGAAAAATATTTTTAGACAATTATTTATATGAAAGATCTGCATTTTACAATGCATTAACTAATTTAAACATGATAGTATGACAACCTGATATTACAATAAAGATTATGTGTACTTTAGATTGTTTTATTAGTTTTTTTAATAGTCAAAATTGCCGTTTTTGCTGAATGAATCACCTCTTTTTCAAGGTAAAAACGTAATTCACTAAAACAAACGGCGTGATTATAAACTCCCACAGGCCTCAGTGACAGTTTAGACCACATGCATATGTGTCATTTTTGTTATTTTATTTATAGCACAATGATGATAAGCTTGTAGTTAGAGATTTAATTATATATCACAATTTTTGTTTTGTTTTTTGACAGTCAAAATTGTCATTTTCCTCAATTAAAAAACCTAGCTATTTTCGCAGTAAACTGTCGCAACTTAAGTCTAAATCGGCTCCTGCATTGTGTAGCTCCTCACATATGGTCCAGCTATACCAGAACTAGACCCTAATTTACTCTTACAAGTTTTTAAAATGAGAAAGGCAGTAGAAAGATTTATCAGATCATCATCGTTGGAATACTGTCTCAGAAAACCAATATTGAATATAGCAGGTTGTGGGCCATTTTTCAATTGGATTATTGCAAAAAAATCCTTATTTGGAGTTATTTCCATTGGGTGACAAGGAGTTATGCCCCTTAATTGTCGTGAACCCGCAATTCTTTGGCTAATCACCTACATACATGTCCTTGATATTTGAAACATTATTTCATAAGAAGAAGACTATTATTGTATCATACTTTTCCACAATAAAATCAGTTTTCTCATAAATTCTCCGGCAATTTAGGTGTAAAATTAGCTCGGCAACGAAAGAGTTAATGACCAATGAACACAATGAATTCAATACCAGCAGAGTTCTCGGTGATGTTATGATATTTGTGAGTTCATTAGAACGAACGCAGCAATTAATTTCAGTGTTATGAATAGCCAAACATACAAACAATATAAAAGTAGGAATGCACGACGGATGGCCGGCGATTCCTATAACAAGGAAACTAGGTTTGATCAAACTTCACAAAGGTGTGCCCCCACCCGCAAATTGCAAGACTCAGAACAAGTTAAGCATTTGATATTATCGAGTTTCATTCTGCATTCACTGCATGATACGCGATCAGTCCTTCGAATTTGGAAAACGTAGGTGAGCGATATATCGCTCGGAGCTTTTGGAATTTGCGCGCGCCTTTTTTGAGGGAGCACAATTCAAATTAACATGGATGAAATGATTACTGAATAAAGACAAACACAAGTATAATGATACACACGTATAATTCCAAGTGTGCCTGTGGCAACATAAAGTGAAAAACAGAACTAAAAACATATGTTTAGATTGTAGTACAATATCTAGTCCACAATAATCCGATTATCCGGCAATCCAGGTGAATCTAATCATGGTAATGAGTCCACTTCCGCGTCTGAGTGCGCATGCTCATCAGATTCGAGCCGCTTAAAACTTCAAACTCGGAAGTGGAATCGTTACCGCAATCAGATGCACCGTTATCCGACGAATCAACCGGGGCTCTCTTTCGTTTTGATAGTCGGTATTTCGGAGGCTTCAATGTCCATTTTTCGCTTTCTCCGAGTCGAGAGATGGTGGCTTCGAAGTATAGCCTCGAAATATAGTTAAACTTAAACCCTAATCTATGGCAGTAGTATTCATCAAACATCAAACGAGGCCGCCAAAGAATTGACACAGTTTTTTTTGCGGGAACTCGCACGTGCAGCAGTTGTGACGAGGTGTCACCCCAATCATTGAGTGAGGCCGGCGGCCGCTTTGATCTTTGTTGTCATGTTGTAATCAACGCCATCGCTGCTGAGAAAAATACACGGTGAATAGTCTTGTCGGCGTTTAACCTTTGATGTGCTGTTTATTAAAATCTCATTCACTGACTGCAAATTACGACGCGCGCATTTAAAATTGTCGGCATGCGCATTTAATAACTCGCTGGTTTTTAGATCTGCGCGCGCCAAGGCGCGCAAGCGCAATTGCGCGCCTCAAAATCGAAGGACTGCGCGATTGCCTATACTAGTAACATCGAAGTATACTTATGCAAACAAAGTATACTCGTAAATGACATCGCTGATTAAAATGCCGTACTCTCGGGGTTCAAATAAGCATACGGTGTGGAATAAGAGTAAGGGTGGACAATTCTGCTAAATCCAATAAGAGTACGGGGCGGAATAACAGTACAGGGTGGCAATTTACAACATGGATGCAAGTCCATCTGAAATGCTATAAAAGGTCAATCATATATACCAGTATTTCTTAAATTCTACAATGTTTGTTGTTATATGAGTTACCAAACAGACTTCCATCAACATGTTTGCATTGTCTTTTCCTGATCCGAGTCAAAGTTCCAACAATTCCTATAGGACTAAAGTATAAACTTCTTGACAATCCCACTTTTTAAATAAACATACGGACCCAGACACCTGGGGAAAATTACTAAATACCAATATAGAATATACCAGTGTATATACACTGGTAATGGTATAGTCTATATTGATATTTTAGTAATTTTCCCCAGGGGCATGTGGATCCAAATAAGCACCATACAGGGCGGCAACTTTACAAAATATTAATAAGCATACCTGAGCATACGGGTATGCTTAAATTTGTACCCCAAGAAGTTCCCTGGTTTCCAGAGAATGTCAATCAACTCCCCATTGGTCCAATCAAATTCAAGGGCGAGTGCATTCAGAATTTCAGTTCATTGAACACGGTGACAGTCGGCACATTTCAAATACATAGTGCCGCCTTTCAAGCATAAATATACAATGACACACCATAAGATAAAAGCTGCAGTGCCGCATATTTGTAGAATATACAACGACCCGAAGAGTAACCATGTCGCATCATCAAATGAACTGCCGACTGTATGCTACATAAGTTAGCAGTACTAATGTTGTCGGAATCTCATTGATATGCGATTTAGTTAACCCTTCGGTTGTATATTAAACTGTGTAAAACAAACACGGTATTCAATAATACCTGGCATTTTCCGACGTCCTAAATAAATAACACAGATTAATCGACGAAGAAAATGGTAATCGATTATCGGCTTTATCAAAGGTTCATCGATTATACATATAATCGTGGCACCCCTAATTGTTGAGAATATTCAAGAAAAATGTCGAATTTGGAGTGTCAATGCACTATGTATGTACATAGATCAAATTTCTATGAATGTTTAGAACAAGAACAGAAATTGAAGACACAAATAGAATTCTATCTCATAGTTATAACATGCATATAATATTATTTCAAATCATGTATAGTGTAGAGATTCAATAATATGAATAAGATGTGATTATTTTGAAATCAAGATTAATCTCAACCTGATATTCAAACTGCTGCATCAGTTTAATGCACAAAGCAAGTTTTAATCATTTTCGAATCCCGATGCCCAAATTTTCCAAAACAGGAACTGGGAACAGCTTGGAAGAGACATTATCACCACATTGACAATTAAAATACTCCCAAACAGGTGAAGCTGTCTTCCAGCCAGATATACTTGCTTGAATTGACTCGTGGCCGAAATCATGTGGAACTTCAATCTATGATGACAGGCCACATTGTACTATTTGAAATATGCCGACTGCCACAGTGTACAATGAACTGAATGTACCCGCCCTTGAATCTGATTGGACCAATGGGGAGATGATTAACATTATCTGGAAACCAGGAAACCTACGGCATTTTAATCAACGATGTTCTCCGCGATGTCATTTGCGACTATACTTTGTTTGCATGAGTATACTTAGATGTTACTAGTACAGGCTATCGCGTATCATGCAGTGAATGCTGAATGAAACTCGATGTTATCAAATATTTATAACACGCCATCAGCCCTCGACTAATGGAAGTTATCTAATGAGGTCCGGTGACCGACCTATATTTACTGTAAAGATCTTTTAAGTCGTCACCCGTTCTATCGTACGGTCTGTCGTGATTACAACGAGCCTATGCATTGTATTCGCGGCGCACACCTTGGTTGACCAATTATGATTTCCAGATCATTCAAACAATTAATTTGTCTGCCAAGGTGAGCGTCACTAATATGGGCTGTGATACAATGTTTTCGCACAAGCAAATTCAGTGACGTAGCGACATCGTGGATGACGGGGGCTATACATCATGCCAAAGATATAAACGTTAATAATTAAATAAGAACAGTTTGTAATACTGAGAATGCCATACAAAACCTTCAGATCGGAGGAATTCGGATTAGTTGCATGGGCATTTGCTCAGTTGGCGAAATTCTGCAGTTATTGTCCTGAACAGTGGCAAATTTAGTAGCCCCCCTCCCCCATATCAACACAATGAACAAATGTAATCAACGACAGACCGTTTTACAGTGTAGACAACAACTAACAGATATTTAAAGTAAATAAAGGTCGGTAACTTACATTGGTCGAAAGTGTTTCTTGTGATATTACAAATCCGGCTTCGAATGTATGGAATAAATAAATCCGATACGTAGGAATGAACAAAAGAAGGGAAATTAATGTGCTCTTTAATTAGTCAAATATAGACACAAAGAAAGGTCCATTGAAATGTCATGATTCGGCACAAATACAATGCGTTGAACTATCTGGGTGTAATATCGACTAAGAAGTATTGATTGGTATTCACTGGACCAGGTTTGTAAGACTGACCACATATTTAATTGCTAAGAGAAAATCACTGATTGTAAGTTTCTCGGGCTGATTGGATGTTATAAATATGTTATAAGCACGGCGTCCGATTTATAAGCAACATGAACACCACGTGCGCTTGTGATCTTTATATTGCTTATAAATTGGACGCCGTGCTTATAAAGTATATTTAACTTGGTCTAAATCCTGCAATTTGCAGGTGGGGGCACACCTTTGTTGATTGTTATCCACGCTCTGGAAGTTTGATGAAACTTATAGTTTCCTCCTTTTTTTAAGGACCCGCCGGCCATCCGTCGTGCATTCCTACGTTGAAATTGTTTGTATGTTTGGCTATTCATAACACTGAAATTAATCACTATGTTCTTTCTAATGAACTCACAAATATTATAACCATAAAATCGCAAAGAACTGTGCTGGTATTCAATGCATTGTGTTCATTGGTCATTGACAGTGGTCTATGATGCACTTTGTTAACGTAACAATTACATCGGCCGATGCCTCAAACATGCAGTGACAGTGCAGTTAACCAGCATCCAGCCAATAGGCCATATTAAGGAATACTTCCACTGATGTTATTAGGTACGATTAATCAATTATAGTCTATTATTGACGACCGATTATCGATTATCAAAATCAATAATCATGGCACCTCTAATCAAAATCATTTGGAAAATAGACAATAACCAATCATAACACATCGAGTGTTATGCTAATATTTAATTGATTAGATTCATAGCATATCTCTAAAGATGTTATCTGCAACGTTAGTATCTGCAGCTTTCCTAATAACAAAATCAATGCTAGATTTCTGAGATCTTGACTCGCATAGTGACTCATTGTAGTTTAATACAAACAAGCAGTGATACATTTGAAATTTTCCTGTCAGGGTCAATTGAGAATGTGAGATGCAGCAATATACCGAGAATTTCCTGGATTTAGACACCTGAAATTTCCTGATCCATTTTATCCAAAAACCATGAAAGTATTTAACCCTACAAAAGAGGTGTCAAAAGGATAGCATACTTTTTGGCAGCATGAAGTTGTGTTATTAACATTTAAAGATAGTCAGCATTTTGACATTTGAACTATCTTCTGAACCATGATTTGCAAATTTATAAATGCATCAAAACTGATGACACTTAATCAAAATAACTGTTTCACTTAAAACAAGGAAAGTTGCTTTACGCCATTCACTGATTCAGTGATAATTCCAAATGCCATTGAGAGCCGTTCGTCTAGGCCAAACAATAAAAACAACATCTCATAATCTATGAAATTTATTAAATTATCACTTAGTTTATTACCTTCTTTTGGAGAATCCATATCAGGTGGTCTATCAGCTGATGTGGAAGTCTCGGAACTCTCAGCGTCAGTCTCCATGGCCGATTGTGGAGAATCGGGCAAAATGTCCAAGTTAGAGTCAGTTCTACTCCGCGGGGGTTTTATTACAAAGGGCTGCTCCTTTCGACAGATTTCTACCTCATGCTGCAATAAAAAAATATTGACGGCTATAGAAAATAGAATAAGATTACTTTTAAGAAGATTTTTGCCCGACAGTAATACTTTCGGGCCTGGAAATCTCAAGGCGGGCTGCCCGCCTACAGAAACTATTCTCTATGTCCCCAATTGCAAACACCCAGTAAATCTATAGAGAGCGACTTGACCGCTGGAAGCAGCAGTCTGCAATCGGTGATGGAATATGGATTACTTTGAGAAATAAAGCAGTCATTTGTAACTGTATTCAAGTGTAAATGTACTGGATTCAATATTGTTCTTGATTGTGTATTTTATGTAAAATTACACTTTCATGGAGAATGCTTTTAACATGGACAAACTCACCCAATTTCGTTGCATGGGTTGGACATCGACCGACAAATTGTTGAGTACAAATACTCTTACATTTTGTTTCTCATTCATATAAATTATCATAACATATTCACCATACCATAATTACTGTGGGGGTTTTGACATTCACAACTCTGGACATTTTGTTTCCACATCACAAAATTAATTTAGATGGAGTTAAACAACATAAAAATAGACAAACTAATGGCAGTTGTAACTCAGATAAAATAAATCATAACTTTAAAAGTTGAGGGCTATTAATAGCCCTCCTGGATTTTCTAGACCGCCAGCCCTGTACTTTACTGTCCACATTACTAGTTTGTCTGCTATTTTTAGTAAAAGCTTTTTCAAAAACTTGACTTTTGGTTTGGCAAAGTCGGTAAGTGGGCGAGAGAGAGACCATTAGTGTGATAACTCAAACAACAAACGATTTAATTGATATTTGGTATATGGGTCTGTTGCAACAATATCTGGAACGAGTTCAAAAACCTGATTTGTCCAATCTTTTATACGAGAGTTATGGGCCTTAGTTTGCCTATTTTTAGCGATTTTGATCCATCGCGACAACTCAAACAAACTTTGACCGATTTCAACGATATTTGGCATATGAGTCTAGTATCATCTCCAGATTGGAGCTGTCAAATTTGAATAATTTTCGATGAAAAACATGGCGCTAGCAGCCATCTTGGATTTTACTCTTTTCATCACTAAATCCTTTAGCCCACTTACAGAGCATAACCCTCATCCGATCATCACCAGACTTCATATGGATCCTCGGGTTGCCCTCTAGATGTGTGCTTACCATTTTTTCTGAAGAATGGCTGCCAGCAGCCATCTTGGATTTTACTCTTTGTATGACTATATCCTTTAGCACACCTCACAGGTCACAATTCTCATCCAAACGTCACCAAACTTCATAAGGATCTTCGGGGCGACCTCTAGATGGTAGCCTCCCTTTTTCCCAGAAATTTGTTTTAAAAAACATGGCTGCCAGCAGTCGTTTTGGATTTAAATGTGAATTCATCAGCACACCCTGCAGTCCACATTTATTGGATAATTGTTTTGAAGCTTGTTTTTACCCCCAAGTTATAGCCCTTAGTTCTGAGTTATGGTTCTTTAGTTCCTCCATTTTTAGTGATTCTCGGTCAGACTGATTCACTCTTATGGGCAAAAAAAAAACTCAACCGAAGTCATCTTTGACGCGCAACCCTTGTTTGAGATATTTTACCATGTTGGACAGCATTTTCTCTACCAGCAGAAGTTGATCTTTTTTAATTGTTTATGGCCAATATTAAACGTAGAACATGCTTGTCAAAAGAATTGAAAGTTCCATTTTAGCTTACTGTGTTTTTCAATTAGATATAAATTGCCTCTTTCCTGATGAATGAAACCAGCCATCCTGGAGTCAATTTCAAGAGTGACCTATATTAAGAAGCAGCAAGCCTGAAATTAGTGTGTCTGACCTCATTCTGCTTAGGCCTCATATTCTGGATAGTATCTATATTCTCAAATTAACATTGTTTTTAGTTACTCATTCCCTTCTCAGTCCTTCTGGGAAGTTTCTATAACCCCTAATTTGCAGAAGATATTAAAATTACATAAACGAGGTGACTAATGGGTGAACATCACCAACTTCAACTGGGGAACTTCAATAAGATCCTAGGCCTAATTGAGGCCTAAAGCAGAATGAGGTCCCCAGGAGAATTTGGTGATGCTATCCCACCTTGCAGGCTAGGATCACAAAATTCACCCTCTGGGGACCTCATTCTGCAAATAAAACACACACTATTTGCAGGCTGGGTAATGTCACATTTTCAGGTTGTTGGTATTCAAGAAGAAATACCTATACTGCCTGACAAAGTAGTTTCTGTTGCATTTTTGGACAAACAGTCAGAATGACTACACTCTGCTGTGAAACAAAATGCATTTTACATCGACACTAAATCTATATATATCAAAAATGACAACAAGTTGAGGATCTATTAGTGGACAGACCTTTTTTACCACTTCTCATCATTGTTTTCCGAATAGAACTCTAAGTGCAAGTTTGTTGCATGGTTTATAACAAATTCAGACCTGCTATATAGTATTGTGTATGAATTCACTTACAAAAATATCTAAATATTCATTTCTTTCCGTTGATAAGGACTGGAATTATCACTGAGAATGAAATAATCTGAAAAAAGGCCATCAAGTACAGAACAAGACAGTCAGAACTTGTCATAATCACTTTAAAAGAAGTAGTTTTGAACAGCACAATTGCTTAGAGAGGCTTCATGTATGTAGATCGGTGAATATCCACCTAGAAATTACCAACTGTACACTACTGATCACCCCACCCCCCCTCCAGGTTACAACAAGTCCCCTCCCGACTGAACTCCCAAGTTTGTAAATCCTTTTGCACACCCCCCCTTAGGTTGGAATTTCATGACTGACACATCAAACTTTCTCAATTGTTGGAAATTTCCAATCTCACAAGCATCTTTTTTAAAAACCTTTTAGACATATTTGAAGCCCAATTATCTATGGACCCTAAATACTGTATGTCAAATTAATCAGTCAGGTGGTTCCAAGGTAGATGTTTTAATGACTTTGAAATTTCAATGATTTTGTTAGACAGAAAAGTGGTAAGTAGCCTCGCCATTTCTTGACAGTTTGACCTCATTTTAACAAATATGAATCTCAGTCACCAAAGGAACATCCATAAGTAAGCTAAATAGTCCAACCTCTCTTGAGAAGACATTTTAAGAATTATTATAGAGACAAACAGTTATGTCCCTGGTTCTGCCCTATTTGACCGGGAGACCCCATCTGAATAAATTTGAATCCCCGTCACCAAAGATCCCTTCATACTAAATATCAGTAAAATAGACCTGATGGTGCTTGTGAAGGAAGCATATTACAAATTATTATGGAGGGAAACAGTCCTTCGCTTTGCTCTGCGGAGATTATGTTGTGCTATTCACACTTAGGCACGTCAGATATAATATAGCCATGTAGTCAATAACATTTAACGGACCCGGCTACAGTGCATGGGGGTGGGAGGGTTGGGGGAGGGGGGTCATGATTTTGGTGTGCCTAAAAAAAAGATCAAAGGTTTAAATGAAAAAACATATATTTGAATATTTTTTTTCATTTTGAATTTAGATTTTTTTTTTTTTTAAATTGAGCAAGGATTTCAATTAATTTTTTTTTTATGAGTTATGTCCTTGGCTCTGCCCCTATTTGACACAGTGACCCATTTGAACAAAACTGGACCCCAGGTACCAAGGACCCTCCATACCAAATATTAGCTAAATCGGCCCAATGGTTCTTGTCAAGAAGTCGTTCTACGAATTACTATGGAGGAATAGAGTTATGGCCCTGGTTTCGCAACTAATGGACCTGGTGACATCATTTGAACAAATCTGAATGTGAGTCACCTAGGGAACATCCACACCAAAATGTTTTTTTTACTTTGATTTACAAAACAACATACCTCTAATCTATTGATAAATGATGACAGTCCACCATGAGCTTGGAATGATGCCATGTCCACATTCGTTACAAGATCTATGACTCTTACTGCTCTAGTTACAAACTGGAAAGACACAATTGAGACGTTATTGAATACTGTGCAAATACGAGAAAACAGGTTGAAAATTTATATCATTATTTACAACCCTTACTGCCAGGCCAAAACAATGTTATAGAAAGCTGGAGATCATTTTTGTCTTCTTTCCTTGCTATGCCATACAAAACAATACTTGTGTTAGGTGTGTAAAGTAAATTGTTGATTTAACCACACCATAATACAGCTTTTTCAGCTAACCAAATCAAATGCGAAAATAAAACATTAAAGCCGAATATCAAAATCACAGTACAATTTTTACCTTTAACAAAATTACCACACCATGTTCAATTTATGTTGTTTATTTTCACTACAATATTAAAAAAAACCCAGCTGGACATTTACACCAATACAAATGCCCATGACAAAAACAAAATTTGATGAACAATTTTGTTTGTGGTAGTTGGAAGGTTTGAGCATGAATGCTTCGACTTTTCCGCAACAAATTGTAACAAAAAATTTCGGGTATTTTCAAAATCACCTATGTGAAAAAGACTGGGACAGAGGTTTCAAGCTGAAAATAAATACACATCTATCTGTCTGAGACAACAATCCTACTTTAATAATATAATCCAGACTATTCAATAAATAGATAGAACAACACAAGTGTGTGAACTGGTTAACGTTGTTGCATGAGTTTGTTGTGACACGATGGTAAAATTAGAACAGTAGGTTGGAGTTTACGTCGTGGTACGACAAATGAGTGCAATAAAATTAACATGTTCATACAACTGTGTTATTCTATGTTTATTGCACTCGGGAGATTGTAGCTTGTAGTAAATAGGTCGATATTGCTTTATTTAATTGAACAAATTTCTGATTTATGTTGACTATAAGCTCATAATATAGTGAAGACATTTTCTAAATATTGTCTAAGAATGTGTCAAACTTTTTTATTGAACATCTTGAAATCTTCTGTATGTATTTCGCAAAAATAAACCAATGTGTGCTGATGTGCGTGCAATAAATATTAATATGATACAAACAGTTATGTGGTCTTGTCCTTCACCATTCCACTTGATCACTTTGAGTAAAGATTCCATCATTCCACAGGAAACAAGAGCCTCCACACCTACACAAAAAACACATCTCAATTGATCAAGGTATTCTGATTTTAAGCTGAGCAGTTGCAAGCTTGAGCGAGAATCATTTTGTGGAAGTAGTTTTCACTTTAAAAGTAACAAAACCATTATCAGGGTGAAACATTAACTTACTGACTCAAACAGCTTAGTTATGCATGTAACCACTATGCCAAGCCAAAACTTGGATGTGATGCTGGATCTAGCATAAATTTAAGTAAGCATTGATAAACAACCGGGGCATTTTCTGTTTCAAAGGGAAGAGCTATGCTGCCAATTTGAAGTAAGTCGATGAAACTCACCTCCAGTAATGTTCTTAACAATTTAGAGTGACATGTTAATCATTTCTATGTATATGAGCCTCCAGCAAGAGATGGACCGTCATCCGGTGCATTCCACTCATTTGGCATACCGCCTAGTCTGGGCATAACTATGACTGAGATACTCAGGCAGATGGACCCAAAAATCAGCATTTTCAGATTAACAAAGATGATTAACTCTATTATACCGAAAAACCTGAGCAAACGATTGAACACTCCATTGAATGTCCTCATAGTGGTGAATATCCATTACAAATTTCATGAAGATCCGACAACCAATGGTTGAGATATCTGCTCGGAAGGAAAAAACCACAATATTTCCAGATAAACAAAGACGAATAACTCTTGACTGAAAGCCCGACGAATAACTCTTGACTGAAAGCCCGAACAAAACAATTGAACACTCCATTGAAATTTTTCATAGTAGTGAACACCCATACCAAATTACATTGTGATCAGAGCATTACTGTTCCAAATTATTACCAGAATGGACGGACAAAAACACACACATGCATGGACGGACAGATGCAACAATGTTTTTTTTAAATGTTGATAGTTGATAGACGAAAAATTCAGACTAGTGTTGTTACATTTGTCTCTCAAATATTTGCAGCTTTGAGGTAGCATCAAAAACTAATCGAAATAGCAATTTTGCAAGTCAATATCTGCTACCATGACCGAGTCCAATTTCTAATTTTTACACATAGAAATAAGAGGTTGCCAGCCACAAGTCCCCAGAAAAAGATGGTTGGCTTTCAAGGAACAAAAAAAAAGAGAGAAAGGGGATACATGTTGCTCATAAGCAATGTCGGTAACAATATCCTGAAGTTTCAATTCTCTACATTTGAAACTGTGGGAGGAATTGACGAAGGTCATTTCTCTAATCTCTAGTCCCCCAAAAATAAACTATACAGGGGGGGGGGGGGCAATTATGTGTGTCTGATCAGAATTGGACTCTTTAACAAATATAACTATGTACTCACCACTTTCATAGCTTGCCAAATGATATAGGAAGGAGAAGAGGGCTGTAGCATACTGTTGTGGAAATGGATCCAAATCTCGATCTGTTAAAACAAGGATTTCATATAAAGGGAAAAAGATTGTTGCAGCAGTCAAAGAACAAGAATAAAGTATATCTGATAACAAACATAAAGGCAATCAGAAGCTTTAAAGCTGATTTTAGAATATACTTTCTCCATTGTTCAACTAAAGAACTCGATAACCTTAAGATAATCATAACGAAAATCAATTTCAATTGAATAAATCAATGCAAGTTTACAAAAGTTTATTATGACAATTGAGTAAGCTCACATTATCATGAAAGCATTCAATTTTATATTGCTGCTTCAGTTTTTTTGCAAAAAGCAGTTTATTCATTGTGTTCTAAACACACTCCCATAAGAGGTGTCAAAATAAAGCACCATCAGCAGCATTCTTATATGTTATAATATACCTAGACATCTAAAAAATGGAAGAAGGAAACTATTTTACTGAACTCAAGATTGGTGTTGGCCCTCCTATCAAATTCAACTTGACCTGTATGCCAAACTGATTCACTCATATAGTATAAATATGGCATAACATTTGGTGTAAACAATATTTAATTTGGCATAACATTTCATTTAGGGGGGGGGGGGGTGTGAGGAGTAAAGATAAAAATTAATTCTATAAAGCAAAAAAAATATTCATTCTGTAAACAATAATACAAAATCATAAAGCTGATGAGAAAATAAATGTGAAGAATCACTGGTGATGGGTAATTATACCTGTCATGTGTTGGATGCACGTTCTGACAAGTACAGGCAAGAATCCATGGTAAGATGAAGCACCTGTAGCATCAATAATACTATTCCGCCTCAAACTGGAAAAGAACAATTTAAATCATAACCTGAATATACACTAACTTCAAAATTTAAACATGAAATGACTTTTAGAGATAAAGAAAAGGTTATAGATTTGTCAAAATCTGTTTTATAAATGCCTCATCCAATTTGACATCAAATTACTCAGGCCAACTGTCCGCTTACCAGGGAAATAAAACCTGATAATTTAGGTTTAGGAAATAAGGTAACTATTTCACACATCCAGAACACAGGTATAACCAGTACTCACTTAGGGTTTCTCTCAAGATGGATAATTGATGTAAGGGTTCTCAGAGCAGCCGATTTTATTTCCTAAACAAAATAAAGAGAATAATTACTATGCAATACTAAAGATGAAACTATTTTGAATATTTTCTGACTAATTTGTAGTGACGTGTAATTTACCTTCCCCACAATTCAACAGAAACCTTGAAAGTACAATCGGCCAACAAATCGGGTACAAAAGATGCTCTTACTATTGAATTCTTATTAAAAATACAAGTAAAATCCAAGATGGCTGCTGGCAGCCATCAATCTTGGATTTTACTCTTTGCATGACCAAATCCTTTGGTACACCACCCTACAGGCGACATCCATCATCCGATCATCATCAAACTTCATATGGATCTTCGAGGGTGACTTCTTGATGGGAGCCATAAATTATTTCTGAAATTTGATTAAAAAAACATGGCCGCCAGCAGCCATCTTGGATTTTACTCTTAGCAGACTAAATCTGCTGGCAGCCATGTTTTTTAACAAATATCAGAAAACATCATTGCCTCCTATCTAAAGGTCACCCCGAAGATCCAAATGAGGCGAATAGATGAGGAATGTGGTCTGTAGGTTGTGCCAAAGGATTTAGTCATGCAAAGAGTAAAACTCAAGATGGCTGCTGGCAGCCATGTTTATCATCGAAAATCGCTCAAATTTGATAGCTCCCATTTAGAGGTCATGCCTGTAAATTTTCAAAACATTTTTCCAATAAATGCGGGTTGCAGGGTGTGCCAATGGATTCAAATTGAAAACCAAAATGACTGCTGGCGGCCATGATTTTTTAACGAATTTAGGAAACGAGAGGCCGATCACGATCGACAGATGTTAACCCATCGCTTGGCGATAGTAAATTACTCTGATCGGAATTATAAATGAGAGTTTTGATGTTGAATTATAGAGTATACTGTTAGGTACTATTATAGACAATGCACATTTACACAAATTACTGGAATTTATCTGTCACTCACGTTTATATAAGAGAATGCACTGGAACAGGATCTGTAATGCTGAACCACCACAGCCTTGGGTTAAATGTGAAAAGGTGACCTGGACATGCAATACTTGATCCAAGACTCAAGAGATTCCAATATAATGATAATGTATCGAATTCTACCCACAACAGCAATCAAGATAAACACCTCACTGCTGACCGATTAATATCTGTTATACAGCAGAGCTGTCAATAAATCACAGGCTTATGTTAAATAGGGCAAGGAATTCAAACTAAATTTATTTTTTTAAGAGTGAATATTTTTTTCTTTCGAAAAAGAGCCATAAATCAGTTAAAAATTGTCTGATCAAACACATATTCGAAGTGATACTGTTGGTAATCAATTAGTTGTTGACTGCTTTTGTTATCTGTTCAATTCTTAGTTGAATGAAAGTGTCAATGACACTGTAGCTCAACTTAGGTAGGGAAATAATTTAATGGTGGACAGTAAATGGAGGAATAGGAAAGGTGCTAATTGAAATGTCTAACCCGTGCCAAATGATTTAGTCATGCAAAGAGTAAAATCCAAGATGGCTGCTGGCGGCCATGTTTTTTGGCCGAACGACTCCAAAATCACTCGTTCCCATCTACATGTCAGTGTTAACATCCATGACAAATTTAATAAAGATCAGACCAAAGGTATGACCTGTATCCAACGCAAAAGGATTTAGTCATGCAAAGAGTAAAATGATGGTGGCCATGTTTTTTGACCGAATGACCCCAAAACGACTCGTTCCCATCTACATGTCATTGTTATAATTCATCACAAATTTCATGACCATCTGACCAAAGCTACGACCTGCAGCCCGCACCAAAGGATTTAGTCATGCAAAGAGTAAAATCCAAGATGGCTGCTGGCGGCCATGTTTTTTGACCGAATTACCCCAAAACGACTCGATCCCATCCATTATGTCAACGTTCATGATAAATTTTATAAAGATTAGACCAAAGGCAACCTATAGCCCGCGCCAAAGGATTTAGTCATGCAAAGAGTAAAATCCAAGATGGCTGCTGGCGGCCATGTTTTTTGGCCGAACGACTCCAAAATCACTCGTTCCCATCTACATGTCAGTGTTAACATCCATGACAAATTTCATAAAACTTCCGACCAACACAACATCAATGAGAAATTTCATGATGATCAGACGAACAGTACGACCTGTAGCCCGCGCCAAATTTCATAAACTTCCGACCAACACAACATCAATGACAAATTTCATGATGATCAGACGAACAGTACGACCTGTAGCCCGCGCCAATGGATTGAATCTTGAAATCCAAGATGGCTGCCAGCGGCCATGTTTTTTGGCCGAATGACCCCAAAATGACTCGTTCCCATCTACATGTCAATGTCAACATTCATGACAAATTTCATAAAGATCAGACGAAAGGTACGACCTGTAGCCCGCGCCAAAGGATTTAGTCATGCAAATAGTAAAATCCAAGATGGCTGCTGGCGGCCATGTTTTTCGGCCGAACGACCCCAAAATCACTCGTTCCCATCTACATGTCATTGTTAACATCCATGACAAATTTCATGATGTTCCGACCAACGCAACGACCTGTAGCCCGCGCCAAAGGATTTAGTCATGCAAAGAGTAAAATCCAAGATGGCTGCTGGCAGCCATGTTTTTTGGCCCCCCCGAACGACCCCACAAAATCACTCATTCCCATCTACATGTCATTATTAACATCCATGTCAAATTTCATGATGATCAGACGAACAGTACGACCTGTAACCCGCGCCAATGGATTGAAACTTGAAATCCAAGATGGCTGCCAGCGGCCATGTTTTTTGGCCGAATGACCCCAAAATGACTCATTCCCATCTACATGCCAATGTCAACATTCATGACAAATTTCATGAAGTTCTGATCAAAGCTACAACCTGTAGCCCGCGCCAAAGGATTTAGTCATGTAAAGAGTAAAATCCAAGATGGCTGCCAGCGGCCATGTTTTTTGGCCGAACGACCCCAAAATGACTCGTTCCCATCTACATGTCAATATTAACATCCATGACAAATTTCATAATGATCAGACGAACAGTACGACCTGTAGCCCGCGCCAATGGATTGAATTTTGAAATCCAAAATGGCCACCAGCGGCCATGTTTTTTGGCCGAATGACCCCAAAATGACTCGTTCCCATCTACATGTGAATGTCAACATTCATGACAAATTTCATAAAGATCAGACCAAAGGTACGACCTGTAGCCCGCGCCAAAGGAAATTGTTGACGGACACACGCACACACAGACGACGGACGCCAAGCCATGGCAATAGCTCAAACTTACAAAAGTAAGTTGAGCTAAAAATGGATGGCTCCCATCTATGGGTCACCCCGAAGATCCATGTGAAGTTAGGTGATGACTGGATGAGAGATGTGGCCTGCAGGGTGAACCAAAGGAAATTGTAGACGGATGCATGGATGGACGGACACACACATGCCAACCAACGGCAATAGCTCAAACTTTACAAATTAAAGTTGAGCTAAAAATGTGTCCAACAACTAAATGTATCAATTTCTTGCAAGTGGGGCATATAACCATGGTTCTGATAACACCCTGCATGTTTTCAAATGATCTACCAATCGGATCATTGAACCTAATTGCTATATCAAAGACAAGGACAGGTTCTACCTGCTCACTACAGCAAATATCTTCTAAAGAATAGAACATCGAATTACAGACTTCCAATATAATATAAACGGTGGGGAAAATCGTCAAAAACGATGAAACCAGTATGACTTGTAATATTTGTTGAGAAGATATTGGTGATGAATACCATTTTTTAACTATCAGCAATGAACTAAAACAAATCCGCCAGAGGTACATCCCCAAATATTACTGGGAAAATCCCACAAGGGATAAGTTTCTAAAAAATGTCTGTATATTCATAAAAATGGCGCTTAAGAATTTGCCAAAATAGTTGTTAAATGGTGCTTCTCTGTTGTGAGTTTTTTATAAATATAATATTCATATATGAATATAATATTCATATCCTGTATTATGAATCTGCACCTATATATATATACACAAATTTGTGTGCACGATTGAATGTGTACATAGTGTAAATATGTTTGTGCTTGCAGGGACATATCCAGGCCGTTTTTCATACCGTTTACCGGTTTGGGCGCCCAAACTACGGCGCCCCAAAATTTTTTTTACCAAAAATAATTTTTTTTTTTTTTTTAATTCAGGTCCCAATTCATATCATAACAAGATATATATTGACATAAGCCATTTAAGTTTACAAAAAAAATTAAGTTTAACAGTTGGAATCATACTGTAAAGTATGTTTGGCTTTATCAAGCTTTTAATCTATGAAAACTTCAAGTTTGAGTTCAGGTTTGTTATCATTCAGGCTTCATACTTCAGTATTTCAATCAAATTCAAGTGAAATTACACAATACAGTACAGGAACAGTGACACTTTGATCAAATCAAACCTGGTTCAGGTGGGATCTCATAATTCCAAATGAATAATTAACATAAAGTAATTACAAACTTAACAAGAGGTACGCTGTCGCGTGGCATTTGCCCCCGACCGTAGCAATTCGGATTAAGCATGGTCCGAATTCCCCAAAACAATCATCACTTTTAGAAATTCCGGAAACCAAAAAACAAGTGATCCGGAAACCCAAAAAGAAGCGAAAATTCAATTTTTTTAAGTTGAAAAAAGGGCCATAACTCAGGCAAAAATTATCAGATCATACCCAAATTCGCACTTGACATGTATTTTCATATAACTGATCCACAAAAACACGGGATTTGCAATCAAACCACCAAAGCTCACGCTATCATCTGGAAACCCAAAAAAACAAGAGAAAAATTGAATTTTCTAAGTAAAAAAAGGGCCATAACTCTGGTGAAAATGGGTGGACGAAACCCGCGCTATGCATGTAGCTGTTCCCCCATGCTGCTCTATCACCATACCAAATATAAGCTAAATCTGCCCAGCGGTTGCTGAACAATAATGCAAAATGTTTGTATGGACGAACGGACGTGCGGACGGAGACGTCGACTATATACCCGCCGACTTCAAGTCGGGGGCATAATTCAAGTCGGGGGCATAATAAACATCCTATAGGATTAAGTACTATTGGGGTGGGGTCAATTTTTGTTCTGGGGACCTGTGTGATAAGCATAATCCATTGAACCAAAAGATATCTGACAATAACTTATAAGAATTTCCAATCCATACCGGTACATATATACAAATTTCCAAAGTTACACTTGAGAAACTAGATCAAATTTACCTCTCAGTTAAATTCAAAATACTGATTCCGAGAGCCCTAGATTAGCTCTCAATGCATTGGATTTTCAATTTTTTTTTCCAGGGGAGAACCACCAGACACCCCCCCCCCCCCACCATAAGCAGGGGAATACCCCATCACGAACCTCCCTTGCTCAGTCTTCGGGATATGCCTTTGGCATATCTTTGCCTAGTCCAACAAATTAGACTATTCGGGTTAAGATATATTTTCATATTTGGACATTTACGATTATCTTAACCCTTATAGTCTAATAAAAGAGCTGAAAACCAAGTTTGCACGAATTTTGAAGCAGGTCAACACCAGTGACCACCGATATAACCTCTTCTGTATCTGTAGTTGTTACGTCCTAGTGACCAAAGCTGGCTTTTACAGCAATACATTTCTAGTGATGAACAGATTAACTGAAACGGCACTTCGACTATATTTTCGTTTGCCTGTTTATAATCGACATCGAGAAAAAAATCCTGCAGTTCCGATGGTTACCGATTATTACCGCTTTTTCCAGTAAAATGAGAAAACGGTAAATCAACGTTCAAATAAACAGTTGTGTTAATGTTTTCTACAGTACGTAATGGTAAGTATGGTCATCCTATTATATGTTTAAAAGAATATATGGTCATTAATACGGCGAATATGTGTACGTGTTTAAACGTATATTGTAAAACTTGGGAGATAAATTGAAGTATGTACCTGTACATACGCTACCGTACCGAAAATAGTTGCCTGACTGTGTTAAATTGGAAATTACACAATTGGCAATAGACCGGGCGACATATAATATTATTATTGATACGGAAAACCTAAACATGCCTTAAGGGCACCGCGTACGATGCGATATATATCGTACGGCAAAATAATATCGGGCACCGGTTAGGCATATATTATAGGCTATATATAGGTAAAATCGTAGCGTGTGCGGTGGAAAATCGCAGGACATTTTGTCGCACGATCGGCCTCGCAAAGAATCAAATAATTTAGATTTTCTACGATCGAGTCGTACTATTTATTGGAAGTAGCCAATCATATTAAACTATTAATGTGTTCACGCGGCAAAATTAGTATTTAATATCTGCGATAAATACAAATATATACCTATAACCTATATACCACATTAACCCATTGCATTCACGAGAAAGTAAACAACCAGGTCGTATAGGCCTGTACGATGCTGATAAAAACAGAAGTCGCTCGACTAAAATCGTACCTGTGCGCACACAGAGCTTACAAATATCACATCTGTGTGGCGGCTACAAATTATATAGAATAATTGAACTCGTATACATCAGGCCTGGAAATCTCAAGGCGGGCTGGCGGGCTGCCCGCCTACAGCCCGCCTAGAATTTTCCAAGGCGGGCTTTTTATAGCCCGCCTCGTCTACGATAGGACATTTATTATTTAGTTATTTTATTGTGTTTAATGAGTAAAATACTGCATCGAAATCGTAATTATATTGTACAGTGTGGGGACTGTGCGCATGCGTGACCTGACGGTAATGTCAGGGAATTATAGCGGAATCAGTAAATTCCGGAACGAACTGTTTCGTAAATCTGATCTTTTGATCGATTCTCACACATTTTATGACCAAAATAAATTATTTCTCTTCATAAGATTGAGCTTACAATATATTTCACTGGATAAAATGAACACATGTTTGTGGATAGTGAGAACCAAATGTCACTGTCCCAATTAAGTTCAACCTTTCGTTCCGTTTCCGGTTCCTATCAGTGAAAATTGTATTTAGCTTGCAGCCGTCTTTTATCGCTTCGATTGACAATATTTTAATATAATTAGCTAAATATATCCACGTATTCTAGTTTACACTGTTATTCAATTATTAAAGTTCAGAAACTATTTTCTATGTCCCCAATTGCAAACACCCAGTAAATCTATAGATAGCGATCGGCAATGGAATATGGATTACATTGAGAGAAAAAGCAGTCAATATTCAAGTGCAAATATACTGGATTTAATATTGTTCTTGATGGTGTATTTTATGTAAAATTACACTTTCATGGAGAATGCTTTTAACGTGGACAAACTCACCCAATTCCGTTGCATGGGTTGGACACCGACTGACAAATTGTTGAGTACAAACACTCTTACATTTTGTTTCTTGTTCATATAAATTATCATAACATATAAAACATAGTTAAATATTCACCATACCATAATTACTGTGGGGGATTTTGACATTCACAACTCTGTGGACACTTTGTTTCCACATAAAAAAAATTAATTTAGATGGAGTTATACAACATCAAAAAGAGACAAACTAACGGCATTAGTAACTCAGATAAAATAAATCATAACTTTAAAAGTTGAGGAGGGCTATAGCCCTCCTAGGCATATCTAGGAGGGCTATTAATAGCCCTCCTGGATTTTCTAGATCGCCAGCCCTGATACATATATGCATTTTCGTAGCTGTGTCATTCTCAATTATCAAAGCGAAGCTCGTTTTTATATGTATAAAATACAAGACCACGTGGCAGCGAATATATTCCCATCCGGTAATAAATTGCGCCCAAAATCGCATTTAGACGTCTGCTATGAAACTTCTAGCAATTTCGACGACGATGCTATATATATGTGTTTATATATATCTCGATTTATCACTACAAATTTCACATTAAATATATGACCACTGTAATACTCGCATATCAAAACAAATTCAACATGTTAGGCATAAACTTTCCAATTGTTGAAACTGAAGGCCTACTTGACACCCATCCACTATAGCTTTCCTTGCGTCTTTGTACTGTATGTGGCTTGACAGCCAGTTAGCGTTTTTATCTAGCGCTTACTACATATATACTTAATATATAGATGTCAACAAAAATCATTCACTCCGAAAAATTATAAGGATATAGATCCCATAATGTCTATAAAAAATCAGCCTGCTCATATGTGGTCTGGAACAATGAAACTGCGAAATAATTTTGGTGTGGCCTAAAAAAATTCCATGATTTCTGATCCTTGATTTCTGATCCTTTACGCATGCGTGTAATCTCAATACGGCGCGTAATCGCTCACGCAGACGATATTGAAATTTCTGACGAAGTGTGTATTCTGATCAAATTTTAATGGATTAATAGCGACAAAAAATATGCTAGTTAGTTCAGTCATGATACTAAACATTCCAACAACAGGCATGTGTTTTTTATTTATGGTTTTATTTGTGTCATTGGACGTGAAAAGTGTAAGTTAAAGGGGCATGCCCTTGCCACATAACTCTTGCGGCTTCGTAGCGTTCAAAGTTTTCACGCCCTTTGTTGGACTATGAGGGATTAAGACCACATAAATGTCCAAATATTAAAATAGGTCTTAATCCGAATCGTCTAATTTGTTGGACTAATCTTTGCCCAAAAACAGGTGTCCCCAAAGAAAGCCTGGATCCTTCACTGGCTTGTTTCGCTATATTTATTGACTTTGCAATAAACTTTCATTCATTCATCCATCCATTCATTCATTCAGACCAGTACTAACCTAGTATGCCCAATTCGACCATATTAAGACATATTTCCCCATATTGAGGGCCGCATGCTATTACTTATGATTATGCTGATGAATTATGCGTAACTTTCTAACAAAAACAACTATCAGTGTCCTGATCGGTTTGCAAAATAAAAAAAATTTCAAAGTTCCCAATTTACAGTCTGAAAATTACCAATCTCATTCTCCCAACTTGACTTTATTCTTCCAGTTTCTATTAGTTCAAGTTGCTTATTTTAATTCAATGAGACATTAGCCTAATTAACTTGCAAAATCTAAACCCGCGTTAGTTGGCTAACAAACATCCAAAAACACGATTCCTCGAAAATAGGCAACTTTAACCCCAAGTCTTTTAGACTGATGGGTATGGAATATGTTTATTTAATAACTCAATTTGATATGTTTAGGGGTGTTGATTAATAGAAATTAAATGGCTTTGGACATATATGACAATTGATTATTTCATACAAATTCTCAACAATCTGTTGTTAAATGTTCTGAGAGTTAGGCACTGAAGCATGTAACCCTAGAATGAAAATTGGATGAAACATTGATTTGTGGGAAGGTGCAGGTACATGTGGGTTGGGATTTTTTAGCAGGTTGAATATTGCTCATATACAGGGAACTCATGCTTTGACGCAACATGTTATTATGGAATAACTACTCAATTCTACATGAATTTGCTAAATTATACCAAGAATCAATCATATATAATAGTCCTGACTATAATTTGTATATAATAATTTCAACTACATCTACTAGAATAAAGTCTATATCAGATTTATTTGAGGTATTGACTTAGTATGAGCTGGTTTATACTTGTCATGTATCAGATTTATAGAGACCTCACAGACTTTATAGTATGAGCTGGAATATACATATAAGTTCATTAAGCTTTAAACATCTTATTTTTAAAATTCATTTGATAGTATCATTATTTCAACAAGAGGTGTGCACTCGAGTGCTAGCATACCCCCACCGTGGCAAATTCAACCCGCATTATCCGTAAACTCAACCAAAAAGATTTTTAACTTTAAAGAAAAATTCGGACTAATAATATCGATATGGTGTCACAAGAAGCTTGTACAGAAAAAATTATTCAAATCGGTTCATATTTGTTAAAGTTATTAAGTCAGACAGAATTTTCTAAGTCAAAATAAGTCGAAAATGAGATGTAATATTACGAAAAACAGTCTGAGCCAATCCCTAGCCACATCATGTAGAGAGGGTATTGTGAGAAGCATGTATACCAAAAAATATTGAAATCGGTTCATATTTGTTAAAGTTATTAAGTCAGACAGAATTTTCTAAGTCAAAATAAGTCGAAAAAGAGGCGTAACTTTAAAAAAAAAAATCGGACAGAACCGCAATTAGCATCATGCGGAGAGACCATCCTAAGGAGATTGAAATTATTGAAATCGGTTCAGAGTTGTTCGAGTTATGAGGTCGGACGGACGGACGGACGGACGGACGGACGGACGGACAAACGGACGGAGAAAGCGTGACGGACGGACGCAGTCAATCCAGTATACCCCCCATTTTCTTCGAAAAAGGGGGTATAATTAGAAAATTTCCAATTTACCCCGCTAAAGTATCTATTTTTCCCAATTGCATGGACCCCGGACCCTTTCCCAAAACTACCCAAGATTAGCCCTTTCAGATCCTCTAGAGTTGGCATACTATGGTTCTGGTATCGACGAAGTTGGAAATTGGGGAAGGTAGTGGTGTGGTAACAAAAGACAAAAGATTCAAGACAGTCACTCCTATATGCGAGATTTGAACAAAAAGCGGTCTGACTCCTGTTATTGCCAGGCCATATGATAAATAAAAACTTAAGTAAATGAATATAAAATAAAGTGCCTTGCGAGTTCATTACAATATTATATCCAGATAGACTATATACATAGTATACCTGTATCTACAATACATTAAGCTGTGACGCACAATTGTAGTACCGTAATTTTCATAACATTGCATCGAAAATAAGAGACATTAGACAGATATCACAAATAAAACATTGTCAAGCCAACATAATCTTTATTTCATAAACTTATGTTATCGATATGTGTTTGTGATAAATAATAAACCAAATCTATCCGGTATGTGACTCAAAACACCCTTGCAGTATTGCGTCAACAATTTTTAGTAAGCACTAAAATAGTAATTGTAACATCATACAGGTGCTTTCAGAGTCTATATTTAGGACGGGAAAATCTCTTTATGGTCGTACATGTTAGGTCTCTGTATGCACCAATTAATTAGCATTGATATCGAATATCAACCAAAGGATATTAAAGTCGCTAACCAATAAAATCATTTGTATATCCCTGGAAATATTGTATTATTCCTGAAAATTATGCTCTGCCCACTAAAACGGGCTGCCCCAAATTACGTCGTGCCGCTAAAGTGGGCAGCCATGATGAAAGAGTTAAAATGGGAAACTCGGTCAGATTAGCAATTTCCAGTTACTTTGAAATTACGAACCATGAGGCTGTTGTTCTGCAGCTCAACTATGTCAACAAGTTCCTCGATCAAGCCAGGATATAGGAGATTGCTGAGATTGTCCTGGGTAGCATTAGAATATACTGAAAAAGATTGATATGACAAATCAATAGAAATTCAAGCATTATCTCATAAGATAATACTGAAGTACATTAGTTCAAGAAGTATCTATAAGCATCACCGTTGCAACTCATGTTATTGCAAATGCAAACACATGTGTCATGAATGCTTTTAGATGTGACAAAAATGTTATGAGATCTGGAATCAAATACACATAAGTTTGTCAGTGATGCCAAAACAATACTTTTAGTGGTTTCAATTTGTTTATCACCCCCTTTTCTAAAGGATAAAATCTTGTTATGTTGCCCTCTTAATTCATTCACCCCCAACAAAAAGCATTAGAGACTCTGCAATACTTACCCAATATTGCCAGAGAATGGAGCCTAGCTTGTACACATTGAACCCTAGTATCATATTTGGAAAAGAGCTGTGCCAGACGTATATGTGTGTATAGCAGCATCTAATAAAGAAAAAATTAAATTAAAACAAGGGTTGTATATCAAAGATGGGTCTAGTCGAGTTTTTTTGCCCATAAGAGTGAATCTGTCCGACCGAGAATCACTAAAAATTGCTGAACTAAAGAATAAAATACGACCAAAAAAAACATTGTCTGCTTCCAACCAAACCCATCTAAATCTATTCTTTTTCAAGTGTTTATTTCAGGTCAAAAGACCTATCAATTATCTTAAACAGTTCATAGAAAATACGGAAAACATTTAAGCATGTTGGATTTGTTGTTATCCAAAACAGTCGGTCAAAAGCTCTTCTGAGCTTGTGTTTGTATAATGTTATTACCTCAAACTTTTAAATAAAATTTATCATGTCTTAGGAACAGGAAATTAGGAAATGCATTTGTTAAAAAACATGAATAGTGCTAAAAGTTGGAAAGGGAACAAAGATTCACAATTACTTCTTTGATCCATGACCGCACAACAAAATAACGATCGCACAAACCGGATCACTTTGTCAATAATAAAATGTTTTGGCCAAATATATGGCAGTCTATTGGATTAGTGTGAAGTATTCCCATACTTATTCCATAACAAGAGCACAAACCACCAATATATCATACTTTTTCCAGACCTGGAAAAACTTTTTTAAACTTCCAGACTGGAAAAACTGTATGAACCCGGTCAAATGCAAACGCGTTCATGAATAGAACTCACCCGCTTATCATCAGGTATTCTGAAGGATTCCATAAACTCTTCCATTATTTCCGAAGGCAGCAGAGGAGAGCTGTCTACACTTTCTTTATGGATTGTGGTCAATACATTGGTTCCAGTCTGAAAGATGACAATAACAAATGCTTACAATTATTCAAAAAACTGTTTGTTAGCATGAGATTAAATGGCCTGAGAACAGTATTTTGTGTTCAGATATAAAATATATGTCAAATTTCATATCCTTCAGTACATAAAACTGCAGTTATACCATTCTGCTTAGGCCTCAACTGCTATGGGAGACTTAGGATCAGATTGAAGTTCTCCAGTTGAAGTTGATGTATCAGTTCACCAATTAGTCACTTCGATTATCCATTCCATCTGCTACAAATTAGGGGCTATAGAAACTTCCAAGAATGTCACAAGAGCATCGCTAGGGCCCTTTAGCCATTTCGAATTGTACTACCACAAAATAAAATAATAATTTGAGCTTACATTTGAAGAATATCTGATATACCCCTAATTTCAATGCCAAAATGTAGTCAAATTCTAAGTCGAAAAATGACCGTAGCTCATGTGAAAATAATTAAGACAGAACCTATATCCGAACTTGGCCTGTAGTTTTAGCTGGGAAACACACTTTTATACCAGCATTGGTTCAGATCAAAAAATCAAAACGGGAGTTATCAGTCGGAAACCAAAATGTTATGAAATGGGTCAAATTTTAAGTTGAAAAAGGGCCGTAACTCATGTAAAAATAATTGGACGGAACCCATATTCGAACTTGGCCTGTATCTTTAGCTGGGAAATACACATACCAACTTTGGTTCACATCAAATAATCCAAACTGCAGTAATCGGTCGGAAACCAAAAATGTTAACAGACTGTCAAATTCTAAGTCATAAAACAGGCTTTTATATTGGTCTAATTTGGGGACATCAGACACAGCGTGTCGACCATGGGTTTAATTGAAGTTTTATTACATTTCTGAAAAAATTTCATCACTTTAATAAATCATGCCCTTTTAAATAGATATGACATATGATATATATCCAATTTTAGAGTGTGTATTTGTATAAAACTTAGAAGAAAATATCTTCAATTTGGGAACATCTCTTTAAAATTTGGGGACATCGTTAAACGCCGTGGATTTGGGGTAATTTAAAGGCCTGCATAAAAGGGCTGTAACTCATGTAAAAATAATTGGACGGAACCCATATTCAAACTTGGCCTGTATCTTTAGCTGGGAAATACACATACCAACTTTGGTTCAGATCAAATAATCCAAACTGGAGTTATCGATCAGAAACCAAAAATGTTAATGGTACGACAGACGGATGGAAGGAAGGACGGATGGGCCGATTACATAATACAACCTTCTTTCAAAAGGGCATATAAAAAGCAACAAAAACCCATGTTAATTTGAGCCTATAGATACTTCCAAGAAGATGAGGTCTAAGTCGAATGAGGTCCCCAGAGGGTGAATTTGGTGATGCTAGCTTGCCGTGCATCACTAAATTCACCCTCTGGGGACCTCATTCTGCAAATGACAGACACGCTATTTGAAGGCTAGGTAATGTCACATTTTCAGGTTGTTGGCATTCAAGAAGAAATACCTATACTGCCTGACAAAGTAGTTTCTGTTGCATTTTTGGACAAACAGTCAGAATGACTACACTCTACTGTGAAACAAAATGCATTTTACATTGACACTAAAACAATATACCAAAAATAACAAGTTGAGGATCTATTAGTGGACTGACCTTTTTTACCACTTCTCATCATTGTTTTCCGAATAGAACTCTAAGTGCAAGTTTGTTGCATGGTTTATAATAAGCAATTATTTCATGTGTCTTTTGGGAACAGCCAAAATTGTTGTCCCGAGGTATCAGGAATGACTATCGAACTGTTGCCCAAGGCCAAAGGCCGAGGGCAACAGTTCGATAGTCATTCCTGATACCGAGCGACAACAATTTTGCCTGTTCCCAAAAGACACATGAAATAATTGCTTTGTTACCCAATACATTTACTTGTATATAATCAGCAATTAATTCAAAATAATTGTGTTGTTTTTCGAGCGTGACAGTGACAATGCGGAAATCCGGTATAATTAAAAAACGAAACCGGAATTTCCGGAAATACCCGAAACGTCACGGAAATTGCAAACCATGTAACAGTTCGTTCGGGCCAGTCAACAGTTCGCTCGGAGCCAGTCAACAGTTCGCTCGGGTCGGGCAACAGTTCACTCGTGACGTCACAAAAGCTGACCGTGATTGCAAACCGGGCAACAGTTCATTCAGGGCGGGCAACAGTTCGTTGTGGCGTTACGAACGCAAATTTGGGGTTAACCAGTTAATTCTAAATCCCAATGATTTACAAAGTAAAACTCTACTATTGGGTAACAACAACAAATGTTGACCTGCTATATAGTATTGTGTATGACTTCACACTTACAAAAATACCTAAATATTCATTTCTTTACATTGATCAGGACTGGAATTATTACCGAGAAATGAAATAAACTGAAAAAGGGCCGTCAAGTACAGAAAAAGTAATCAAGACCAAAAAAAAACATTTTAAATTTTACTTATATTTCAAAGCCAAATGACCATAAGGTCAACAGCCCAGCACACAAACGTAACGACATCAGCAAAGAGTTTAAAAATTGCTTATGTGCAAGAAAATAAAGTCAGACGAACTCATTGTGAGAATTCTGGTCCTCCATGAAAGGTTGTAATGTCACATTTTCAGGTTGTTGGCATTCAAGAAGAAATACATACAATAACAGTAGAGATGGGCGGTTAACCGTGGAATCAGTTCGGTTTCGGTTGTCGGGAAAAACCGGAAATGACAACCGTGGTAAGTTGGGAAAACCCGTAGTTTCGGTTGTCACAACTTCCTGTAATCATGGCAGAGCACGACGAACAAACGAGTCCTGTGTGGAAATATTTTTCAAAGAAAGATAAGAAATCTAAGTGTGCCACCTGTAATATATGCAGAAAGGAGTTCGCATGGTGAAATCGCGCGACGAATTAATTACGTTGCTTCCGTGTACACCTATTTTCGCCGTAGTAAACACAAGTCAGTTTATTTCTCATGTTCTTTTAATCATTAAGGCCGTACAAATACTCTGAAAGGTGAATTTGATAACGAGGATACGATATCAAAAGGTATCAATGATTGTTACCCGCATTCCCTATTAGTTTTTATCACTGTTTGGATGTTAAATCGTCAAATATATTTGTGCGCCGTTGATTAAAAATGTTATGCCGGAATCGGAGCCGGAATGAATTATACCGTTTGTCGGTAAACTGTTGAGAAATAGCACTCATTCAGGTGACTTGTATTGGATGCATGTATAGTGTGTACAATATTATGTTCCCTAAATATGGTAATAGGCATATAGCCAGATAATGTGATTGAGAGATTCTAGTCATGTTTTATTTTCATTTTGTTGTTTATTTCCAATTTTATTTTTCAAATCATAACTATACACATATATCTAGTCACACACATTAGTTTTATGCCAATATAAATGATCATTATATTATTTCACACTTATGATCATATGATGCTGAATTGTAGTCATACACAATCCACAGACTCACTTGCATTCTAGCACTGCCACTCGACATGGACATTAACAATATACATGTAATAGTAACAATATGATACATAATTTACAATTATAAAAGGACATGTACCTCACAAGTTATGGTGATAAAATTGGTGTGTTTTCTTTGTAATATGATGAAGCATAATTAGATTTTGTTCACATTAGTCATTTTTATTAATAAAAAACCGAAACCGAAACTCAACTCTTTTTCCACAACCGAAACCGAGGCAAATTTTCACAACCGCCCATCTCTAACAGTAATTTGTGTAGCATTCTTTGGACAAACAGTCAGAATGAATACACTCATGTGAAACAAAATGCACCAACACAATGTACCAACGAGAGGCCGATCACGATCGGCAGATGATAACCCATCCATTGGCGATAACAATTTAATATGATAGGATAAATGAGAGTTTTGGTGTTGAATTATAGAGTATACTGTTATGTACTATTATAGACAAATGTACATAACACAAATTATTGGAATTTATGGGTCACTGGCATTTATATAAGAGAATGCACTGGTACAGGATCTGTAATGATAAACCGCCACAGCCAGCAAGCCCGTGGGTTAAATGTGTAGGTGTGACCTGGACATGGAATACTTGGGTTAAGAGAGTCCAATTTAAGTTTACAATAATAATGTGTCCTAGTATACAGATAAGCAACCTCACCACTGACCCATTAATATCAATTATATAGCAGAGCTGTCAAAAGAATCACAGGAATTGTTTATGTTGAACACTGACCTCTCTATTAAACCAATAACAATTATAATGATATCAGACCATCTGAAGATATAACTCTGCAGCACAGATGTCCAAGTCTACTGTTAATATCATGTGATGTTTATTGTTGAATCTTTATTTTAAATTAGTTACCATAGTCTTCTTTATCACATTATTTGCATATTTGCATAAGAGACGTCAGAAAATAATATAGCCTTATCAATAGCTAAGTAGTCCAAATGCAATTGGTGAATTGGATTTAATGTTGCTCCAAACAGATTTACCAGTGCATAACACAAGATTTTGGACCGATTTAATCAAATTTGGTGTGGTGATTCGGGGTACCCTTGGCAGAGTTATAATGGTGTTAGTTTTTAATTATTTAAAAAAGTTAAAGGGACACATTGGAAATCTTTTTATCAACTTGTATCATAATCATCAATATCTAAATGAAAACAAATGACAATGTCAATGACATTTTTTTTATTATTATTATAAAAGTTAAAAATAAATTATAAAAAAAAAAAAAAAAATTCATTTTTTTTCGAAAAAGGGTCATAACTCCTTTAAAATAAATCGGATCAAACCCAAATTCGAACTAGATCTGTATTATGGGCTGTGAAACTCACATACCAAATTTGGTTCCAATCAGTTAAAAAATGTTTGGGTTATGGCAGAATGTGTGAATTCTAAGTCGAAAAAGGGACATTTATAATAGAGCTGAAACGGTTGACCCATTCTTCTAACCGGTTAACCATCGGGGTTAACCGGATTTCAACCGGTTAACCGCTAAATTTCTAGCGGACTTCTCTCACACTAATTATGTCGACATTATGCCATGCTCCAGGGACAAACCTAGGTGAGAAGTAGTAGCTGAAATAAAGACCTTATTATTCACGGCATTTAACGATATTCAAAAACACGCATTAACTGTTCTTTTGCTGGCTCTCGTGATGGGGAATGAGCAAGTGAAATTTGTGAATGGCAGGGGAGATCGCTTATTTGCCGTGATCAGCATATGTTTGGGCATTTGTAAAACGAGTAAAATAGTATGGGTATTGGTAAAACGAGTAACAAAACTATATATTAAATATCTGTAATATATCATTATCATCATTGGTATATCCTCCAATGCATTATATATACAGACAAGAAAGTAATAACTACATGTAGAGAACAAAAAGGAAGATCAGTTAGGTCAGACTCGCAGTCCTATTCAGTATTCGAGCTATTCGTCGGTATCATGATAGCGGACACTAGTGTTGGGAGGTTATATAATTTACGTTTCGGTTTCGGTTTTAGTATGCAATCACTTAACATATAGCAATTACTGCCAAATTGAGTGTTAATTAGTCCCACAGACACAACCAGTTACAGAGTAGCATGGAGCATCAATTTCCTTGATAAAAGGGAAGATTATTGAAGAAGTTTTGGGTTGCTTCAACTACGATGTCTGTTGGGTCACTCAATTGAATTGATCATATTAAATCACAACAGGGAGGAAGAACGGGAAGAGTGAAGACATTGTGCTGCTGATCTCAATCTTCAAACTTTGTCGACTTACATAGTTTTTATAAACCCCACTGTAAAACAGTTTTATATATAGTATGTCGTGGTGTGACTCCAATTTGAATCCATGTTGCTTCGTGCAGTATTAACTATTAAGTTACGAAAGCACGCATTGCCACACAACGCCACTTTTACGTTGTCATTTCCTTGTGTGCATTCAGACTTGATACATAGTGACTGCACACATGCTTTTGTCGGAAGAAAACTTCAAAGGGTCGGAATTGATTGAAGGTCGCCGACACTTCCAGACAGTTCGAGAATTGCTACTAAGTATCTGATACTACCGCGTGTACCAATTAATGCTTGCATTGCACTCTACTATCGGTGACACAGGATTTAGTATTAGTTTTGCAACATTTAACCTAATATTTTGAGGATTATTCACGTTCACATTCAACTGACAACGGGATGCGGTTACGTCCGGTTCATATTTTTCTAACCGGTTACGTCGCTAACCGGATGCTAACCGGTTAACCGTCTAACCGTTTCAGCTCTAATTTATAACTCTGTAACAAAAACTCGGATCAAACCCAAATTCGAACTCGATCTGTATTTTGGGCTGATATACCCATATACAAAATTTGGTTCTGATTGGATAGAAAATGTTTGAGTTATCGCATTACACGTGAAGTGTCTACAGACGGACGACAGACGGACGGACGACGAGTGGTCAATCCGGACAACGACACTATGTTTACCATACATGGTATGGGTAAACATAAAAACACTCTCAATATGGCATCACCTTAGATAAATCTTAGAACTGACCTTTTTACCAGTTTTCTCATCTTTGTTCTCAGAATAGAACTCAAAATGCAAGTTTGTTGCACTGTGAGGAAAGTCCTGCAAGATACAATTTTTTTCAGGATAAGAAATAGAATGTTTTAATAATTCCCATCCCATGAAGATACTAACTATTAGAATCACTCTTTTAAAAGTACAAAGACAATCTCATAAGCGAAAAGCACTAATTAGTTTATTTTATTGATGAGAGAATCAAACACCAATAGGACACCGAAAGATAGATAAATATGGAAAAAAAATAAAAAATTAATAATTAGTTGATCAATTGATTTTTAATAGATCAATTGATTGATTTATAAAATATTGTCTATTTAACCAATCTTATATGTGGTTTCACATCATTTCTAAATATATTAGTTTTTAATAATGAACAGGGATTATAACATAATTAATCCTCCAGCTCGCATGTGTCATATGACAGGTTATAAAATAAACCAAGAATCAGCCAAAACATTTTGTTATTCATGGTGGCAACAGGAAGACAACCTCGATAGGCCATGTTGCTTCCACATGACGTATCACTTCTTGATACTAATAGTCTTCAGATCTCTCAACATTAGTGATACCTTAATTTCTTGGTTATCACATAAATACCATTGAAAGTTGCTAATAAAATATGTTCGTATCAAATATTGTTTCTTGAACCTTAGGCCAAATAAATAAAAAAAATACTGTGTTCTCAAGCACCTTCCTCATCAACTAATAAGCATCTTAAAAAAAAATTATTTGCAAATTTATTCAGAATTTTATGAGAGAAACTTAAAGTGATGTGAAACGTAAATTGAACCTCACTATTGAGTTCCCTGCGTTATTCTGTGGAAAGACTGAATAAAATAACCCCCATACACGAAATGCCCTAACCAGATATCAGTTTGTACTAATTATACGGCCACGTAACTATTTACTTTCCCTCAATCGGGACGAATAATTCCACTGTAAACGCGAAATAAATACACAAACGAGTTGTCGTGTGCAGTCGCGGAAACACCCGAACACTTCCGACTTGGTCGGGATTGAGTCGGCTTTCGTTCTCAGAAAATAGCTTCCGTGGAGGGAGGCCGTTTGCTGGAATAGCGTAACATCAGCTTAATAAAACGAAAAACAAGCGGTATAGTCAATTCGAATGGGAGGGATATAAAAGGAATTATTGCCTGAAATCACCAACGGAAGAACATTGACCGAGTTACGAAAGAATTATAATCAAAGTGGTCATGATCGAGCAATGAACAACGGTAACAGTTGAAAATGTTACTATTTATAGAAATTTGTAATCGTTGCAGATCGTTGACCGATTTTATGATCGAACTACAGCAGATACAGTCTCGTGCAGAAAGAGTTGTCTTACATGTGTGTTTCAAACTGTTTAATTACCTGTGCAATGCTACATGTGTGCCATATTGCTATTCACTATTCTAGTACAGACCGTATTTGTTTGGGACAGCGATAGTGATATAGATATCCATATGGAATTATGTTTTCTTCAACTGTTGAGTTTATATAGGCCCAAATAAATATACCATAAGATGGACTCAATCATTGACAGTTAAAATTGGATGGAAGTAAAGAAGTGTTGTGTATTTGCACTAAGTAAGCGCAATTGCTTTATGCTTAAGCGCAAATATTTGTATGCAAATAAATAATAAATGTAAAAAAGACTCCTATGTGATTTGCTCTAAACTCAAATTAACTCAGGCCATAAAACATTACTCAAACATAGGTGAGGACTCCACCCAGATCCCATACTAAGATGGATGTTCAGACTGAGGAAACCAGTTGGAGATAGGTACATGTATTTGCTTAAGCATAATTCATTTCAATTACGCTTAAGTGTAAATGAAATCCACTTAAGCGTAAATGAGTTGCGCTTAACCGTAATTCATATACACCCCCATTGAACTCCACATACTCAAGCTGAAATGGATGCAACCACATTACTAATGCCAGTAAGTTAACATACATCAGATTATACAAATATACATATAAGGTAAGACAGCCGATGAAATTATTGCTCTTAATATAATTCCAATCTATTATGATAACGCATAAGTCAATTATGCTTAAGCGTAAATGATTACATTAAGTGTAACTGATTTACGCTTAAATGCAATTAGTTAATATAAAATGTGAAAATGAATCATTTGCGCTTAAGCGCAAGTATACTGTATGTCTATCAATATATTTGCGCTTAAGCGCAAATACCTAACACTCCCTTTATACTTCCCTCTGATTGTGAATGATAGAGTCCATCTCATAGTATATTATCATGGACCCATAGTAGTAGCCCCATATAATACTGAAACATTGAAGAAAAAATATTTCCATATGCATATATCAGCATCTCTGTCCCTGGTGTCCCAAGAATTGGTGCCTCACTCCCAGAGCTCTAGTATATTTTATTAAAGGGACATCTCCTACACAGATATATACCATTTCCATAAATATGGAATTCGGGGTTACTGGGGACTCGCTTCCCTCATATGGTGTACTTATTGACTTGAAATTGGGGAAAACCCCAATTTTCATATTATCAGCATCCCTGTCCCCAAGAATTTGTGTCTCCATCCCAGAGATCTAGTATATTTTATAAAAGAGATATATCCTGCACATATCTCTACCATTTCCATGGTCATAAAAGAGATATTGGGGTTACTGGGGGGGGGGGGGGTGCTTCCCTCATATGGTGGGTCTGTGCCATTTAAAATTAATTCAGGGGGGTGATATCAATGCATATTAATTTTTATTTGCGCAAATGATTTACACTGAAGCGCAAATGATAGATGTTATTTTGCGAAATATTTGCGCTTGATCGTAAATGAATAATAAATGTGAAATGGGTATCCCATACATGAAATGCCGTATCTATATGCTATAGCGCGTATATCCTACAGGTCTGGGTGAACCACCGATCAATCAATAACAGCCCGATCGGGCTAAAGTAGACCGATCAGGCTACAATAGACCGATCGTTCTTTCACAGCCAGCTTGAATCTTGGATAAAGGGAGTAGGCCTACTCTAAATTGTTCTTTCAAGTGAAATAGACCTCCCATACATGAAACGCCTTATCTATATACTATAGCGCGCATACCCTACAGGTCTGGGTGAACCACCGATCAACCAATAATAGCCTGATCGGGCTAAAATAGACCGATCGGGCTAAAATAGACCGATCGGTCTTTCACAGCCAGCCTGAATCTTGGATAAAGGGAGTAGGCCTACTATAAATTGTTCTTTCAAGTGAAATAGGCCTCCAATACATAAAACGCCTTATCTATATCCTATAGTGCGCATATCCTACAGGTCTGGGTGAACCACCGATCAATCAATAATAGCCCGATCGGGCTAAAATATACCGATCGGGCTAAAATAATCCCATCGGTCTTTCACAGCCAGCCTGAATCTTGGATGAAGGGAGTAGGCCTACTATAAATTGTTCTTTCAAGTTACAACCATTTTTTTGTAAAAAAATTATTCTTATTCATTTTGAAACTAATGAAAGACAATTTTGAAACTAATGAAAGACAATGTATAATTTTTTGCTGGTATATTCATCATAAATTTGAACAAATTCTTACAACAGTGTCAGGAAGACCAATCGATCTAGCTCAGCACGATTGGTCTATTGTGATGTCAAATATTATTGAAATATTTCTTATAATTCAATAATTCGCATGCAGATAACTTCACCTTGTATTCGGCCAAATATGTTGACGTTAGATTAGAAGGCAGAATTCCCAGATTTGTTTATTATTGGTGAACCTGGATAATTTCGGAAGTGCCGTGTGCCAATCGTCTTTTGTACCATGTGAATACGTACTACGTACTCATTCTCTCCTAAATTTGCAAAAATTCCATATATATATAAATATATATACAGAGTGTGAAAACTTTGTTAGTTGCCAAATAATTGTCGACATTTTACTTACAAAACTTGAATGCAAAAACTATGATAGGCCCCCTATTATTTTTTCTCTCTTTTTGTTGAATCTACTTTCGTTATCGACATGCCGGCCTTTGTTTTGGCTGTTCTCCCAGTCGTGCGTGCCAGCCGATCGTCGTTATTCGTGTGGTTCCGATTTCCTCCGAATATAATTCCATGAGACTCCGCGCGCTGATTCGCTCCGAAAATGTGTTAGTATCTGAGAAGATTTCTTACTCTGATCGCAGTTTTCAACAATTTAATACAGGGCGAGTACCGCACTAATAATATGCCACATTGGGGTTTTCTTTCTAGTTTTTTATGACCTTTCTTGTGGTATATCGGGCACAGTTCTGTCTGACATCAAATATATGCCCACCGGGAGTGAAGCTAATGACTTTAAGTCTTTATTTTACCCACAATTAGAAATTTAAATAGGTTTCTGATAAATTATATGTAACGGCTTACAGGCATTTGACAATAGATAGTTGTAGAATTTTATTCCAAAATTTATCCATACATCCAATACTTTTGATATTAATTCTCGGGGAAAAAAATAATGAAAGTGTCAATGACACTGTAGCTCAACTTGGAAAGGTAATAATTTCATGTGTTACAGTCAATGGAGCGATTAGGAATGTGGAAAGTTGAAAGGTCTAAGTAATACTAGATTATCAACATGAAGAGATATATATAAAGTAAAATCCGAGATGGTTGCTGGCGACTATGTTTTCCAATTAAATTGAAAAACATTTGATAGCTTCCATCTAGTAGATCAATATCGAGATCAATATGAAGTTTGGTGATGATCAGATGAGGGAAGTGGACTGTATAGGGTGTGCCAAAGAATTTAGTCATGCAAAGAGTAATATCCAAATGACCCCAAAATGACTTGTTCCCATTTATATTTCAATGTCAACAGCCATGACAAATTTCATAATGATCCGACCAAAGGTACGACCTGTAGCCCGTGCCAAAGAATTTAGTCATGCAAAGAGTAAAATCCAAGATCGCTGCTGGTGGCCATGTTTTTTGGCTGAATGACTCCATAATGACTCGTTCCCATCTACATGTCATTGTTAACATCCAGGACAAATTTCATGATGATCAGACAAAGAGTACGGCCTGTAGCTCATGCTAATGGATTGAATTTTGAAATCCAAGATGGCCACTGGCGGCCATGTTTTTTTGCCGAATGACCCCAAAATGACTCGTTCCCATCTACATGTCAATGTCAACAGCCATGATAAATTTCATAATGATCCGACCAAAGGTACGACCTGTAGACTTAGCTAATGGAAATTGTTGACGGAATCTCCACGCACACACGGACGATGGATACCAAGCCATGGCAATAGCTCAAACTTTACATGTAAAGTTGAGCTAAAAAACCTCTTGAAATTGCCTGAGAACACAGGTATTTATTTTTATTCGCCTTATAAATGTATTGATAGAACATATTTTCGATTGAAGATATGCAGTTTCATAGAATTAGTTTATTTGAGTATCTTGATTTTCTTACACTGCTCATAAGGTATTTCAACGTGTATCATGTATTCAAGGTAATATACAATCTACTCACTGTTATTGGGACATTTTTGCAGCAGTCAGCCAAACCAAATCCGTTATCTTTTCCACCCCAACTCTGAAAAACAGTATAATTTGGGTGATATATGGGATCAGAATGAATTCATGAGGTACTGGCTCAGTATGTGTGGTATTCATTGCTTCATTTGATATGCAGGTAGAATTCATCAATATCAATTTATCTCAATTATGGGAGAAACAGTTCGAAATATTAAGCAGAGCAGTTTCGTGACCAGCTTGTTGACAATAACTAAAACTAAAAAACAAATGCAAAACAGGATCAATGCTACCTTATATACAAAAGGTATCCAGTTAAGATAATTCAGATTGAAAGCAATAATTGGTGTGGAACTCAGACCACACAAAGACTCATTGAACTGGTATTAATCTCAACGTATTAAGTGGGCATTGCACCGAGAAACAAGTCTGGGTAAATTTAAACCATAGAGCTCTGGAACCATGCATAACAATCAAATTGCAACCTATTTTGAATTACAAAGTCTTCCTCAGGTCTAAGATTGAAGGTTACAAATATATATGTAGAAATTAATAATGAAAAAGCTATATAAATATCAGATATGAAAGTAGATCTAATGTTTTATTAAGGGGTATGTCGTTGTCTGATGGAGCACATTAATTAAGTGTGAATCGCGACTGTTGTCTGCTTATATTTCCTGAAAACCCCTCCAGATGAATAGTAGATGATCCCAATGAACAGTTATTACCAATGGAAGAATCCATTTAGTAAAGAAAAGGTTACTTAAACAATAAACTTACCTCAGCTAGATGGGTGAGCCTAACAATTAATGCTTGTTTTTTATCATTGCTCAGCCTTGTGATGAAGTTAGATCTTTTGCTACAGAAAAAACAGAATCAAAGAAATTAATAATTTATTGAGCAGAGATAATATGGATCAATCTTTATCGCAATACAGAGGCTGCGATACGATACGTATCACGATTTGACTTACCTCAGGGGTCGATTTATGTTTTGAATTTGTACAGCATTTTGCAACACTGGGTAGATTTTGTATACCGGTAGCATTCTCTACCAAGATATGTTTTTCATTGTAAATTGGATAGAAGAAATTGAATGAGCCCTGTACCTAATATTAGTGATATTACCGAGTCTTCATAAGAAATTTATATACCTGTATACACTGATATATATATATAGCGACAACGATGTATGTATGCCTGGCTGCAGGTACGTTAACTCGCTAGAATTTGTGTACTATATTATCAGCAACAATGCTTGTTGTTAAGTGTATTGTATATGAGGAAATAAAATGAGCACATTCACTAATTATGTTGCAATAATGTGTCGAGAAAAGGTCAATAACTCTAAAATAAATAAAAAAAACCATTTCTAAGTCGAAAGGTTCCCATGCTGGTTGCTGGAAAATGATGGCATACTGTACAGGCTCGACAAAAGATGCATCCCAGGATGTCTCTACCAAAATGAGTCCGACCGAACTCAAAATCACAGGTGTGCAGGTTCCCATTCTGGTTGATATATGTGCAAAGTTTTTTAAAAATTGACCAGAAAATGACAATACAGGCTCGGACAAAGTTCCAGACGGACCCACGGACGAGGGTCATTTATTATAATCCTTCTATGGAATGTCGGGGACAAAAAACATACTTTAATATGCCTATTTATTTCAAGGAAGCGCACGTTTTTGTCCCACTAACACATGTAGAGTGCTGCTAGGAATTGACAGCTTTCCAGTAGGTCAATCTATTCCTGGAAAAAATTGAATGGTTCCAAGAAGTCAAAGTACCCGGATGTCAACATTATGAACTGAACACGTTATTAATGTCGGCATTTCATTCCTTTGATGAATACCTCTTTGAACAGTTCATTTCTACACATGTGCTTCTGAGTATACAGACTGCAAGACAAAGTTCTGAGAGAGGCACAATTATAAGAGATTAGAGATGAATATAATTACAAATAAATCAACTTTTATAATAGGCCTATTTATTTCTAGGAAGCTGCATTTGCACACAAAGTTTTTGTCCCAACTTTGACCGATTTAAAAATTGTGTGCTTGCTTTTGCGGCACTCTGCAGTAATATATGTTAAACTAGTTAAGGTACAGAACACTAAATTTACTAGATTGTAGATTAGGCCAAACTTTTTTATTTTACTGTTTTACGGATCAGCGACCCTGTTTTCTGTGGCCTGACAAGGAAATAAAAATCAAATATAATTTTTATTTTTATTTTCACAGCTGACCTTAGCTGTTTCTGCTTATCAGTAACAAATTATCTAACCACATTTCACTGGTAATTAAAGATGCCTAGGACACCACCAATTATAGATATCTCTGGCTTTAATTACTTTTAACTACATCCAAGGTGAAAACTGAGAAGTCAGCTTGAGTTTATAACTGCCACCAAGATACCTGTATGCTTTCTATAAATCTTGACATCTCTTTAAAACTCTAAATGGCTTTAGAATACATGTTGTATTCCTGGGAATTTATGGTGATCTTTATGACTGAAGACCAATAACAGTCCACAAGGTTCTTAGATAGGAATGACAAGCTAATGAGTATGTTCAGTGTGGGCTTGCTCAAGTTACACATTCACTATTTATCATTACCACTAATCTCACCATTCCTATGTGTGTATTAACCCTCTCTATACTAAATACTCATTGACCAGACAAGTAGATTTCTTAGGAAATGTTCAGATAATAAGTTCAACAAGTTCTACACTTATTATCTGAACATTTCCCACCAACTAATAGGAATCCTTCTGCACATATATTATCTGTCGGCTACTTATTTTTCCATGACATCCATCCAGATGAATAATGGACTTTTTTAATGTATACATTATAACTGAATGGGGGAGTCCATTTATTCAATAATTAAAATGTTGAATAAAAACAAACTTTTTATTTCTGGATTTTTTCAATATTATTCAATAAGCTGAGTTATGTTTCAAATATTAGTACTGGATTTGAAATTTGTGATATATATCCGAAAACTGTTCTCTGTAACTTGTAAGTGACTGACAGAGAAATATAAAGACACAATTACCACCTCAGCGAATGTCCAAAAAAAATAAATGGTTCAAGCATTTTTATTTTTATTTTTTTTCCGACCGACCCTACCAAAACAAGGTTAAAAAAATCCGTAAAGCATAAAAATAACAAAGTTTGGCTTTATGTGCACTAAGGCCATGTTTGTCACATTCTGTGGAAATTACCATATTTTACAATGCTGTTATGTATCACTAAATGAGGGAATGGCCCATATCGATGACTGATGGAATTCTCTTTAAATTTAAATTGATCAAATAACTGAACCCCAGTTGCATAAAGACACTTGAATCTCAAGATTAGCTAAATGATTTTAGCAATGTTCTATTTAAAGCCCATTTTGGTAACTTAACCTACAAAACCCTTTATTAAACAGCATGTGCTGTGTATTGTTGAAACTTTTTTAAAAATTAGATACCATAGCTTTTATCTGCACATTGGCATAAGAGACATCAGAAAATAATATAGCCATATTAATAGCTAAGTAGTCCAAAGCCAAAGGTATGGGATGGAATTGGTGAATATGGCTCCAAACAAATTCACCAGTACATGACAATATTTTGGACCAAATTTGGTGTGCTGACTCGGGGTACCCTTGGCGGAGTTATAATAGTGTTATTTTTTTTTTTTTTATTATTTAAAAAATGTTTTGTTTTTTTATTATTTTAAAAAAAAAAAAAAAAATATTTTTTTTGTTTTTTGTTAGATTGAGCAAGGAATTAAATCCATTTTTTTTTTTAAGAGTGAATATTTTTTCGATAAAGGGCCATAACTCAGTTAAAAATAGTCGGATCAAACCCATATTCGAACTCGATCTGTCTTTTATGCTGAGAAATTCATATACAAAATTTGGTTCCGATCAGATATAAAATGTTCGAGTTATCGCACCATGCGTAAAGTGCTACAGACAGACAGACAGACAGACAGACGGACGAGTAGGTATTGAGTGACGATGTGGCTTAAGTTTGCGAAAAATATATAAATATATCAAAGATATCATTTATCTCGTGAGGTGAATCAGATAAAATGGAACCACGCATACATAGTTTGGTTATCAGTGTGGTCGGTCAGTTTATAGATTGATTTTTTTTTTATATTTAAAACCAATAAAATGAACTTGGGTCGGGGGGTTTTGAAGACGGTCGGTCGGGTTACGGGAAACACGCATTCATTTTGTTTTGGCCTTAGTGAAATTGGATTGCAGTTGGGTGTCCCCCTTTATTCGTAGTTTAGATCTTTTCAGGGAATTTACCCGAAGATAATCAACTTTGGTCCCTACTATTTCCTGTATGTCGGATAGTATTTTAGAAGTAACTGGAATGGTTTAAGGTATGCATGTATGGTAGTTCTGTCTAAGAACTGTCCATAGACTAGTGGAAACGGCATTTTATAGACGTTGCAAAGTGAACAGAATTTTATAGTTTACTTGTAATTAGCAATTACCAAATTAATGCATTATGGAGCATATTTCATATCAGGCTGTCGCAACACATGCCTTTTGCTCTCAGTATTAAGCTTCTTATAGTGCATTTATATATGTTACCGGTAGATACTGGAGTTAATCAGTTGTTATATTCATCATTCATAGTTGAAGTTATCTATGCATTTATTGGTTAATAAATTATTTATATCATAATTTGTTATTTACATCTGACTCATATTGCTGTCACCTTGGCCAATCACTGTGGTAGGATTATTTCTAAATAGGCATATGAGGTATGCGCGCACTTCATATTGCACTGGGATGCCATTGTAGATCAGGGTTCATACAGGCAAGGCCAGATAAAATTCAAGGCCAATTCAAGGCCATTTTCAAGGCACACCAGGTCTGGGGGCCGCCCAGGCCCTCCAGAACCCAAAGGGTTAACAGTGTCATTTGGTGCAATCTCAGCCATTTCCTGGCACTTCATGTTGCTGATTTACTCCTTCAAATTGTAGCCAATAAGCATATTTTTCCTATCACCACACTGAAACTGTTTAACCAGCTGACTGTCTGGAAATATTCTTGCAAATGTTTTATTTACATCTTCGTTAGAGTTGTATGAATAGTGGCATACAATGGAGTGAAGCACCCATACGAACTCGGCAGTGAAAACATCGTTCTTTGAAAAGAATTTTGTAATTGTGTTATCTCCAACTGTCACCGGCGATGATACAATGGGACTGGGTGTAGAAACTTTTTGGTTTTGATTATAGTCCGTCGTCTTCAGAAAAGTTAAATCCAAAGATGAAAGTGGCCTTAAAAAATCAGGAATTAGAGTCCCAGCATGCTATGCCGAGGGCATAGAACTCGGGCCAAAGGCCCGAGTGGGGGTGGGTATGGGAGGGTGTCGCCCCCTCCCATAAGGGGGGTACAGGGGATCACCCCCGGAAAAATTTGCAAAATTCAATGCTCTGAGAGCCAATCTGAGGACTTATTTAGATATTTTTTTAAAGTGATATTGCTCTTTTTTCAAGAATAATTTTTTACTTTTCATAACTTTTCACAAACAATTCCATCCATCATCAAAATCATTATTATTTGGCCATCACTAATTATTGGGTAGGTAAGATTACATGGGTTTAATTATATTATAGCACCCAAGTGACAAATGATATGCACCAGCTCATGCCACTTGGGTGCTATAATATCAGTAAACCCATGTACTCCTGCTCATGAGTCAATCCCAATCCAAAGAGCAAATTCATTGCATTGGCTCATACAGCAGATATGAATACCTGGGGCCTACAATTACATTCTAATCCTAATACTAATTAACAGTTTCTGTCTGACACCAGTGGTGGTGTATACTTTGCCTAATTTTAACAGACAAGATGCAAGATAAATGAAACTTAAGATGATATTTTATTAGAACAATCAATGAACATTGACAGTGGTAACAATTCAGAATATAACAACGTAAAATACATAGTAAAGTTTGGCACATTATAATCTGGACAGTGGGTCATTGAAATGTGTAAGTTGTAACTAACTGCAAATTTGGAAGTTGAACCCTTATAAGATCTAAAACATGAGAATTTAAATATAATAAAGGATACAATTTTTAAATCATACATGTATGTTGTGGGAAACAGTAACAGCTGCTCAATTCAGTTTAGTACTAGTCCGCAATTATATTGCAATGTTAATGAAACATGAAAATAGTTCTATGTACATTATGCACTATTACTCCTTCCATGTATCGTCTAGTAATATAAATTAAAACTCTTAAAAGTAATGACACTCATGTCTCTGATATGAAATATCTACTAGATTATTCAAAACTATGTATCATATGATGATACTGCACACACTATATATGAATGTATTGATTCTATTTGACATTTATTCTCAGATGAAACTGATATCATATTAAATGTTATATAACATATTTCAAGTATACAACACTATATACAGTTTGGCACATAATTATGACATGATTACCAGGCCTGGAAATCTCAAGGCGGGCTGCCCGCCTACAGCCCGCCTAGAATTTTCCAAGGCGGGCTTTTTATAGCCCGCCTCGTCTACGATAGGACATTTATTATTTAGTTATTTTATTGTGTTTAATGAGTAAAATACTGCATCGAAATCGTAATTATATTGTACAGTGTGGGGACTGTGCGCATGCGTGACTTGACGGTAATGTCAAATGGGAATTATAGCGGAATCAGTAAATTCCGGAACGAACTGTTTCGTAAATCTGATCTTTTGATCGATTCTCACACATTTTATGACCAAAATAAATAATTTCTCTACATAAGATTGAGCTTACAATATATTTCACTGGATAAAATGACACATGTTTGTGGATAGTGAGAACCAAATGTCACTGTCCCAATTAAGTTCAACCTTTCGTTCCGTTTCCGGTTCCTATCAGTGAAAATTGTATTAAGCTTGCAGCCGTCTTTTATCGCTTCGATTGACAATATTTTAATATAATTAGCTAAATGTATCCACGTATTCTAGTTTACACTGTTATTCAATTATTAAAGTTCAGAAACTATTTGCTATGTCCCCAATTGCAAACACCCAGTAAATCTATAGATAGCGACTTGACCGCTGCAAGCAGCAGTCTGCGATCGACAATGGAATATGGATTACTTTGAGAGAAAAATCAGTCAATATTCAAGTGCAAATATACTGGATTTAATATTGTTCTTGATTGTGTATTTTACGTAAAATTACACTTTCATGGAGAATGCTTTTAATGTGGACAAACTCACCCAATTCCGTTGCATGGGTTGGACACCGACTGACAAATTGTTGAGTACAAATACTCTTACATTTTGTTTCTTGTACATATAGATTATCACAACATATAAAACCATTTTATTACCATAATTACTGTGGGGGATTTTGACATTCACAACTCTGTGGACACTTTGTTTCCACATGAAGAAAATTAATTTAAATGGAGTTATACAACATCAAAAATAGACAAACTAACGGCAGTAGCAACTCAGATAAAATAAATCATAACTTTAAAAGTTGAGGAGGGCTATAGCCCTCCTAAGCATATCTAGGAGGGCTATTAATAGCCCTCCTGGATTTTCGAGATCGCCAGCCCTGGATTACAGATCTGCAATACACATCTTACAAATTTTGGAATCAGAATATTCTAACAGAAGATTTGCAATATCATTATTAGACTATTAATATTACATTGTAAATGTATAGAAATTCATTATTGATGTTATATTTGAAATTATAATTGTTCAGGGTTTTAATGTATAAAAACTTGTCAGTAAGAATTTTACATGAGCATGTCACATGTAAAAGTAGTCTTTGCAAAATATATAACTTGTATGACTAGTATTCAATTTAAATGTAACATTTATTTATTTACACAGCTCCAATAAACAATGACTAGACATGGAAACAGGAACAACAATTAATCTCAATTCATAATGTTAACAACTTATGTGTTTACAAGCAATACTATATACATCTGTGTTTGTATATACCAGAAAGGTGGAACATTTATCTAAACCAATTTAATAATTCAGAGAAAGTCTTTGTCATCACGTTAGTTATGATAAAACAACTTAGCAACACTTTATTTACTTAAAGGCTAAGAACTATACTCTCAAAGTTCCAAGAATTTGACAGATATATTATATAATTACTGAATTAAATTGGTTTGGTGAGTTTCTTTCATGCACAATTCAGGGACTGACCGGAATGGAGAGTGATCACTCTCACTCGCCATCACTCACCTAAAATTTCACAGAGGAGAGTGAAATATCACTCACCTAAGATCTGAGATGGAAGGAAAACTTGATAGATAATTTGAGTTATTTGACACTATTTACAGGGGGGGGTCGGAAAAAAATTTCAGGCACGTACTGGCACGTATGGCATTTTTTCCCTTTCGATCATTTTTTGTACCCACCCACCCCCACCGCCAAATTTTTTTCCGTTTTCGACAGTTTTTTCCGACCATTTTTGGACACCCACCCCCCTTAAAACACTAAAACAGTAATAAAGATGCGAAAACTGGCGGAAACAGTTGTTAATAACTTTCAAGTGAATTTAGGCCCATACTACTATGAAAATGGAACTAGTCTCTAACGGAATATGCTTTTCTTCAGTGCATTTTGTCATCACCAGAAAATGGTTGAACGCTTGGTCAAGATTCTCCCGAGATTATGGTAAGTTTCACAGTTATTAACAAGAGTTTTGTTCTGTATTTTCCCCAAAATAGTGGATAACATCCCTGGCCCCTATGTGCAAAAAGAAAATGTTAAAATATGCATTAACTTTACAAATAAAGTGAATTTACAATCAAAATACTATCACATTTTGTTGGGAACCAGAATAGAGTTATCTATCCTATATCAAAACAATAACTTGGCCAGATTATTAACAAGACAATGAGATACCACAAGATACCTTAGCACTATTCAAGTATTAAGGAAAGTGATGTCATCTGAATCATACCTTGGTAATGTACATGTATGCTGTCAGCTTTACAGTAATTTATATCATATGATGGATACAGTTTATTACTGTATTGATCACTGTGCTGATTAATTGCTTTAGAGATCATTTTCATTAAATGTATGCTTTTGGTATGATTTTGTTCTCCCCATCACTGCCCATCATGTCAAATCATCATTTAGGTGAAGGTATGGCACTGCTCAAGTGTGAAATTATGGCAAATTGTTTGCACAAGTGGTTGAATAAGATGGATGTCATACATAACCGGTCGACCGGTTATGACATACATGTACATCTTATTCAACCACTTGTGCAATGTTGTCTAATTTATTCTCGTTTACTTTCAGGGCATAGATGTGTATTTTAAAATAATATCTAATAACTATATTATTATCGTCATATCAGAGAGGTGAGAAAATAATTGATATTCACCATATAGCCCAGTGTATAGTCAGTGATATACTCAATTTATTTATCTTTCTAATTTCAGATACAATGGCTGATCAACCGCGACACTGTCCATCGTGTGGAAAAGATTTTACGAACGATAATCTGACAAATCAACAAAGGCACGAACTATCATGTACTCGGAAGCGACCTGCTGGCACAAAATTGGTGACCGATTTTTTCGAAAGCAGCAAAAAGAAAAAACTTCCAAGCCATGGAGATCTGCGAGAGGCGCACACTTCAGATACAGTGACACCGCCTCCATCGACATCAGTGGCAGATTTAGAGGATGTTGAAATAACATCTTTTCAGCATCAAGTTACATGTGCTGGCCTGAAGACACAACTTGGGTCAAACTTTCACAACAAGTACCCTTACCAAGTACACACATCCGGAGAGTTTGACTTCATTCCAATCAATGGAGCCGTCTACTCAGTGAGATGTTTTTCGAGGAACATGATCCTTCCAGCCGGAAGCAAGGAACAATCATGTCCGGATTGTCTGACACTGACATGCAACACAAAACTAAAACAACTGTTAAATCGTGCAACAGTGTCCGCAAAAGATATTAGCCACATGAACAACTCGTTTCTAAATCATGACCAGCTTGTGGAAAAATTGGAGGAAAAAAATGCATTCATCACGATGACAAGACTACGTTCACATACTGCCCAGAAACACAAGATTTTTCTTGAAAATCAAATGTCTGTATATAAAAAGATAACAAAACTTCTTTCTGAAAACAACATCCCAAGAATAAAGCAGTTGCTTGCAGTGTGTGTGAGGCAGAACCGCAGCATTGGATTCATTATGGAACAAATAACGTCAGCTATATCGGGGCTATATTCACCAAAAGGCTATAGCTGTGAAGATTTTGATATTGCAGGGATGATACTGTTAGCAGGTGGCCCAAGACTTCTGCATATTTTACACAGAACGTCAGGACTACCAAGTCTTTCTCACACATATAATATAATTTCTACAGAGTACAATTTACATAAGACCAAGTTGTGTGCATTGTCGCTTGATAATATGGATGTTCAGTTGTCCGAAAATGTCAAATTGGAAAAGAAATCTGTTGGTGAGAGTAAATGTGTGTGGTCTTTAAAAGTGGACGAAATAGCTGTGGAAAAACGGCTTCGGTGGGATGACGCCACTAACAGGATCGAAGGATTCTGTGCGAACCACACACTTCCCACTGAGCTTATATTCAACAGCATGCATTCGGTTTCTAATTTGGAAACAAAGTTAGAGAACGATGTAATTCACTTAGCATCAGAGGCATGTGTGTTCGCATTTTCTCAAGTTAGTGAGACAAACTACCATGGTAGACCTATATTGGTGTTACCAATATGTAACCATAAGACAGCCGACCTACAGCATTCAATCTTCAATGTGTTTATCAAGTCGTGGGATCTCTCGCATGGCCCAATAATAAACATAGCAACAGATGGCGATGGTGTGCGCAGAAGTGTGTTACACGCGATGATCACACACAAACTCGACAAAAGTGCAAGGTTATATTCTGAACTTTCAAAGCTAGATCGGCTCGACACCATGACAGCTGAGGGCAACATCACAGTGAACTATGACCCCAAACATATCATAAAGCGTGTGAGAAACAATATTCTATCAGGAGGTGTGACAATTCATGATATAAACTTAAATGCAAGCGTTTTGCGTTTGCTGCTTGCAAAGAATGAACTTGTGGAAATTGAGAGCATACTGAACCCAGTGGACAAACAAAATGTGCCACTAGCTGTAAAGCTTGTGGACAAATTCACATGTTCATGGGAGACATCAAATTGGACAGCAGGAATGGTCGAAATGATCCCAGCGCTAGCATCAATGAAAGTGATTTGTGATGGACTCTTGTCATTCTTCGCAAAACCGAGCATGCCGATTGAAGAGGCCTTAGTGGACATAAGTGCACTTGCACATACACTTCTCCATTTATATCGTGACAATAACAAACTCATGCCAAACGTTCTTTATCACGACATTCAGTCAAATGTGCAAGATGCTTTCTTCTGTGCCGCCAAGTTTAAAATGTCATATCCAGAGAAACCATTGTATCTCTATCAACTTGGTAGCGACCAAGTGGAACAATTATTCTCCAGTGTTCGCACACAGACACACGACCGAGCCTGCGATATTCTGCAACTCGAACAGAGGCTCCATCGATCGTCGGTCATGGAGAGGATTTATGCAAAACATCCCGATTGGCGACGGAAGGCGACCAGGCTCAGTGGTCCAATAGACCATTCTTGCCCATCACAATGGACAGGAAACTTGAAATGTGGACACCTTGATTTACAGAGCATATGGGATAGTGGGAGGTCACTTGCTCTGTCAAAACTTCCGAAATCAGTGACCACTGAAATCAAGGATAAAGAAGTGACAATGATGAAGCCGAATGGTCATGTAATTGGGGTCACAGATAAAACTCAAGAAGTTGTAAACCAGGACACACCAGACGATATGGCAGAGAATTCTGATGCAATGATTGAGTTCGAAAACAATTTGCAGAGTGACGAGTCGACACAATCACCTACTATATTGGTAGATGGAAAGTCTGTTTTCAAGGCTACTGTCCTCAGGTTGATGTCCAAAAATGTCGGTGTATGCAAATCTGGAGACCGCTTGAGACGAGTACAGGGTTTATCTAAATTCCCATCATTCAACTCTAACTCATCTGCAACAGCAATTTCATCTGAACATTTTACAGTAAAGGATATTGCAACATGTCTCACACAAACCAGTCCAAAACATCCATCTAAGTTGTATGGATTGTGCCTTACTCTATTTGTTGTTGACAAGCTTGTTGACCGTGACAACAAATCCAGGAGTTTCATTGATTCAAGTGACACTGGAGTTGCCTCAGGGAGAGTGATCATCCTGGAGGAAGAAGAAGATCGCTTCGTGTGGAAGGCAGATAAAAATGGCAGCACAATAACATGCCCGATACAAGCTTGCCGCGTGCTAAGTCCCGAAATGAATGTGAACGACGGAACTGTTAAGTTTCATTTCGTACGTGAGAAACTGCAAGAAGCATTTGACTCGACCGAGGCACCGGAGAAACCGACCATTTGTGATGACGGTCCATATAAGGATAAGAATGGACTTCCCATTTTCTTCACGCCAGGTGAATCCCCACCAGAGGACCAAGGAACTGTCTGCAAAGTGTGTAAGAAGAAGTTGAGTAAAAAGTCGTGTCGATTGCATACCGGAGTTCACATTATAAAGGGAGAGCTTGCTGACATTGTGTGTGGCTTCTGTGGTCAGATGGGATGCTCAATTGATGTGAAAAAAACCACCCACAAAACCGCGATTCCTGTGTCAAATTGTGTTCTATACACAAAGTTCAGTTTAAAGCCTGCGGCTGTTTCCAAGGATAGTGCACCGTGCACGAACAGGCCTGTTACTTGCGCAGAATGTCATGTAGTGTACTGGAGTTACCATATGCCTTCGCATTATGAAAACAAACATAGAGGTGTTGTGTGTGATCTCAAAATTGAAGAAGCTGAAACGCAACGTATGTTAAAGCTGTGAGCTTCCTATGTTTTGAGAAAACACAAGCATGACTATTTTCGTTTTCTGAATGCATCTATAGCACTAGTAACATTTTTATATTCTACCTGATTCGACCAGTGATTCGACTGCTATCTCCCAACATTTAAAGAAATGGAATTATGCAATGCTGCCTTATCAGAATATATAGTCTGATTTGAGATACAACTATGATTAAAAGACATTTTTGACAGCTGATCAGTCACGTAGCTCACTTCTTCATTTAAAAGCAATAAGACGCAACATTTACTTCTTACTACTTTTGCAAATATGTATCCAAATGTGTCAAGTTGACAAATCGAACGCACACTTAGTGTGCATTATGTATGGTTAAAGTCGGTTTTGTTGATTTGAACAATTGTTAAGTTGAGGAACAAGGTTACAGTAGTCTATAGACAGTGTTCGCGCTGTCGGTAGCCAAATTAGCCAATGGCTAATCTTTTTCGAATTTGGCTAATAAAAATTTCATTTGGCTAAACTTTTGGCTAAACTTTTTTTGAACCCAAATGGAGACTGAAAGCATGGAGCCAGAAAGCTAATTAATAAAAGCGCTCAATAGATCGACATTCAAGACGAAGTTAGGTGACGAAAGTATTTCATTATTTTCGTAGTTATGAAATATCGTACAAAGGGAAACCCGATCGACAACTCTATCAACCAAGCGATCACAAAGTGATATGCAATCATCTTTAGTTTTCACAAGATGGACATTCAAAGACGCATGGACATTAAACCGACCATGGTTGAATTATGACAATGTGAAGAAAGCAATGTTTTGTAAAGTGCATTGACGCCGGTATATAAGCAATTTGTTCGTAACAGGCTGTTTTAATCTGGAGAAAGATTACGTCACTCTGCACGAAGCAGCAAAAGGTCATTATTAATTTTTACATTTAATCCCCTAATCCCCCATTCAGCCCATTGTCTGTCTGATCACTCACGGCGCGCCTGCACAATGCATGTTTATGATGACATTGTATTTATGACGGTCGAGGTTTATGAGCAACAAGTGTAAGACAATAGCTTAATCAGCCAAATGTGAATCACGACATATTTTGTGCCTATTTGTCGTCATTACCGATACAGTCAAAATAATATGCATGCTTTTATGACAGATTGTAATTTGACAATTAACAAATAATGACATTAAGAAGGACAATCCCGTGTTACCCCCCTCCCCAAATCACTCTTTCACATAAAGATTAATAAATATTTAATAAATGATATATATAAAAATACTTCTAGTTCATCAAAATTATTTAAATTATTGTGTATTTTACCTGTGTCTGTTAGATTTTACGTTTTAGTCATTAATTGTAAACCGACCAGAAAACGATGATTTAATTTGGCCAAAGTTTTTTTTAATTTGGCCAAAAAACATTTGGCTAAATTTTTTTTCATTTGGCTAATAAAATTTTCATTTGGCTAAACTTTTGGCTAAAGTTTTTTTCGGTCCAGCGCGAACACTGTCTATAGATGAGAATGTTTTGATATTTACTTTTTTGTTTTATGTTTTTAGTTGTATAAGTCTGTAACGTTCAGTCTTAGCTCAATATTATCATGTGCCAAATTTATGTGATGAGAAATCCACTTCTATTTTAACATTGTTATGACAAAGGTTGTTTTACTGACAAACCGTCCAGATTTGTTTTATTTGCACATTTAATTGTGTTTAGAATATGTCTAGATTGTGATAAAACAAGCCACAGATTCAGTGATAGATTCACATGAAATAATGTCGCCATTAATACTTCTTTTGAATTATGACAAGTTCAGTTATATAGGCAGAATGACTATAGTGAAGTTTTATTGGTATAATCAAACTTTGAAAACCAAACTTGGTAAAAGTTGACAATCAAAGGAAGTTTTACATGGCTTATTGTTATGTTTTATCAAACGAAGATATCTAGTCTAATAGTGATGCCAAATACTCTATGTACTGTTATCACAGTGTTTACTTTTTTATTTTAAAGTTTTATTTTTAATCAGCCCAGCTGAGCCCAGTTGATGTTTCATAGTTTTATAGTGATGAGCATTCCACTTATTTATCTTTTATACCTTTATGCTACATGTTATTTGTGTTTGTTTTATATGCAGATTATGCTAAAACAAGATAATTTTGTTATGAGAATGGTTGTTGTTTATATGACAATCCCCTTAGTGCTGTTCGGTGTTTAAGATAGAACTTATCAGCTGCACCCTCCTGTAATACAATACTGAATAAGTCTACTGTCAGTATATTTTATTACAAGTGTGTATATTTGATTAGCTCGGTTTAACATCAAAAGGCAGACTTTGCTTTTTTAAAATCGCTCATGCAGGATCACGTTCGAATTTCCCATGGACTAACACCCATTTATAAAAAATACAACTGGATAACTGTCTGCAGTCAGTATACCAGTTAGAATTACATTATTTCTCTCATTCAAAGTGGTTTTGAAGCCCAACTCATTGCCAAAACACTAATAAAACAAGCAGGAATTTTTTTTTTTAGTTGCGGAAAAAATTGCTTGTTGGTGGCTTTGACCACCCACCCACCCCGGCATACGTGCCGGAAAATTTTTTTTCACCCCCCCCCTGCTATTTAGGGAAATCAGTGGAAAATCACTCCACTCAAATTTTCACTCTCACAAAATGAAAATGAGGAGAGTGATTTTTCACTCTCCTGCATTGTATTCCGGTCAGTCCCTGCAATTGTATAATTTCATTTGACATACTTGACATAGTTATACATATTTCAATGAAAACATGCATGAACAGCACAATAGCTTAAACATTGTTATTGTCAATTTTGCTTTTGACATTTTCCGCTATTTTGTGCAGTTGCTTTCTTGTCACTTCCTGTGGACTTTCTCTTTACGGTGGTGTCCAACTTCAGTCGTTTCGCATCATTCTCACGCTCCTCGATCTTTTCATCCAGCTTTCGTTTATAGCGCATATAGGCCGTGTCCAGATGGTAGACCATGGCCTCGTCCACGCTGTCTCGTTTGACGTCGTCACGGTAGAAGTACTGAAGTGCACTCTGGTTTTTGGACGCCAGTTCGTACTTGACATTTTGGATAGCTGCATATGTGTCGATGCCCATGCGGTTCGAGCGTTGGCTAATGAGGTAATTCATAACACTGAACGATTGTTCAACATGTGGCCCCGAAAACACACTAAGGCAAGCCTTAACAACCTTAGTGATAAATGGATACAATCCAGTATCAAAGAGCTCACACCACCATTTGTCTAGTGGTTTCTCTTTCCTGTTTTCCTCGACTGCAGGCAGGTTTTCGTCTAGGCAGAGAGCTTGGCATTCAAGTAGATACTTGTTCTCGTCGGATGCATCCAGCACGCTGGGAAAGAAGTCTCGCAGTCGCTTCATCGGTTGAACACACGCGTCATGTCCAACGACTTTTGGATCGATTGCGCTCAGACATCTAAGTAGCTTATTGTCGAGCGGGAATTTCTTCTGCATGTAAGCTGCAGCAGCAATGTACGCATTCTGTACACAGACACGGAACTCATTCACTTCTTCTTGATTCATGGTCTTTAGCCTTGAGTCGCATTCAACCCCAATGAACATATTTGAGGTCGGAAGTTGGATCTTCGTGTCATGAACGTCCAACTCCTTCAGCATTTTCGGACCGCAAGATTTCAACGATGCACCTATGAGAAAACAACACAGAAACGAGCGGAACAGCGACGTCATCTCATCGTGTAGGCGATGGCACATCTGCGACTTTTGTTCCAAGATGAGAACGAACGATTTGAGTACGGCAGTATACATGTCCATGTGCAGAACGGTCTTGTTGTACGTGTAGAATAGCTTGTTGACAATTCTGTTCTTTCTGTCTCTACCCGCTTTCGTCAAGTTTCGTAGCCGCAAAACCTCGATAATTTCGTAGATTCGCTTTCGGATTTGTTTCGACAATTTCGCCATAGCATCTCGCAATATGGGTAGGTATGCCGCTTTGAGGTTTTGCGGGATCCATGCGTAATAAAATACGCGAAATGCAGGCAGAAGCTTTCCATTACGTTCGGTGACATCGTAGACTGACAGCCAGCGGTGCTCCACACGTTTGAGCGGCATGTTGTAATGAACACCGACGAGACGACATATTTCTTCAAAATAGCTCCTCAGCTCCTGACTCGATTGCAGGTCTGTGTGGATGTCGTCATCCAACTTCTCAATGTACATGTCGAAGTGGCAGCAGAACTTTTGCACCGAATTATGCATATGATGACATATATCGCCATCGATATCAAGCAGATGCGGCACTGCCTTTCGTAGCAGTGTTTCGAACCCCGATTTCTTTCCTCGCATGTAGTTGGTCGAGTCACATAGTAACGAAATCAGACGATCCAATTCAATGCCCTCGGTCGCGAAGACATTACAAACATGTTGAAACACAGTCTCGGCATTGACGACGACCAAAGGACTTGAGTCAAAGTGTTTCACGATAGCACGGCGCTCTGTGTCAGAGAAATAATTGACGAGGATTGTCAACACCTTGGTGTGATTGTTCGAGAAGCACTCATCAACATTGATGGAGAAATGAGATTTTTTCAAATCGTTCACAAGACGATTGTGAAACACGAGACCAACACCCTCTCGCAATTTGTAGGATGCCGTAGTTCGCTCCATCGAAACAGTGTCTAGTACGGCGTGATCTCTTGAAACATACTTGCACAAGTCTATGATTTCAGGAACGATGGTAAGAGGCAGTGAATGTTCAGCGACGAAGGACAAGAACAGAGCTTCCATTGTCAGTTTACGGTTCATCGTTGAAATTATAGGTTTGATAGCAGTTGTAGGAACTGTTGCGGCTTCCGGGTGCACAGCAGAGCAGTTTTTTGCTGCACCATAGGGCAATGCACACAACTTTTTCGGTGGTGGATTTTGACATTCTTGTTTTGCTTTTGTGGAAACAAACAGTGAAGGCAACTGTTGTGTTGTTTTTTTTACTTTCTTAATCTGTTTGTGCGTGTCCTTCTTCACGTGATTCTTGATGTCAGCCTTTCCCGAGTTCGAATACTTCAGCTTACATGCACACCATTCGCAAAAAACGAAACCCGGAATGTCAATTTTGAGAACGTAATCCGATAGAAAATCGCCGTTTCCGTCTTTTTCTTCGAGCCAAACCCATCGAAACTTGTTCTTAACATCCTTCTCTAGGGATGCTAAGTCCACAGATCTATCAACGATCTTAAACATGGCTAATTTAGTCAAAACTATTGTAAACAAATACGTAAAATTACCGCCATTTTTTCTATTTTAATTTTTTTAATTTTCCGGAATGGCAAAAAAATCCGGAACCGGAACGAAATTTTACGAAAATCCGGAATTCCGGAAAAATCCGGCGGTCTTGCATCTTTGGTTAAATCCTTGAGTGCAGCTCGATGTTTTTCCGATTTTGCGTGCGATTTCTCCCATTTTACTGAGGTCAAATGATTTCCCCCTGCACGCAGAACAACTGGCTTTGTGTGGATCACCACGAACCCATTGTGCGTATTCTGGCCTGTTTAATCAGTGGTTGTTGAAAGTACATTTCCCCATTGTTGGAAGATGAAAAGAACATGCGAAGCGAAAAATTATTTCTCAGAAAAGCACGTGCTTTTACAAACAAAACAACATGCGCACACGTCACGAGTTCATGCGGTACCGGTTAGGTATAGTTGCGTATACGTCATCACTTTACGTGCTTCCAGCTAAACATAATGAAGTGAGGCATCAGTTCGCTATACTTGTGTTCAATTTACGTTCCCGAGAAAAAGTCCGCGATCAAATGACACTGAATCGGTTGTTTCCCCTATCAAACTCCGCAATGAGTAGAATTCAAGTACTTTTCAAGCTATTAGGGTGAAATTCAAGTACTTTTCAAGGAATAAAATTTATTCAAGGACTTTCCAATACAAGCGGAAAATTCCCAAGTACTTTTCAAGGTCCGTGCGAACCCTGTAGATCCATAACTATACCCTAGAGGAAACAGGGGTTATTATATATAGGTAAATTTGATATACCATGAGAAGGTCGTAGGCTGTCAGTGGCCGGACTATGAACAGCGCCAATCTATGTCACTGAGGCTGGGATGAGATAACCTATCCAATGGAGAAGCCAGGGACCAGCTTCCAGGTCATGTGCCATTAATCCTCTTGATTAAACTATATTGGATAGGTCAGGGACCCACTTCCAGGTCATGTGCCATGATTAATCTATATGGGAGAAGTCAGGACCATCCTACAGAGAGATGCTATTAGGATAATTGCAGTGGAGAATAGGACTAAGACATAAAATACCTTCAGGACAGGTGACCCTCTCTCTAATATGCATTATAGGTCACTGTCCCCTCTGTTACTAGTACACTATTGAGCAATATTTACGCTACCAGTTATTACAGTTAAACTTGTACATGGGCAAGTCGAGTCGTTCACTGGCATTTCGCTCGGTCAATTGTTTTAGTAGGGTTTGGTAGTATCTAAGGACCCCTACCCCCTCGCTCGTTACAGTCAATAGAGGGATTAGGAATGCGGAAAGTTTAAATGTCTAAGTAATACTAGATGTCACCATGAATATATATATATAAAGAAATATCCAAAAATTGCTGCTGGTGGCCATGTAATGTTTTTCAATGAAATTCGTAAAACATTAATGGCTCCCATCTAGAGGTCACCCAAAAGATCCAAAAGTTTAGTGACGATCGGATGAGAGATGTCTGTAGGTAGTCTGCTTGAACGAAAACCAGCTAAGATATTGGGATTGTAGTTGATTTTACTTGATTTTACCTAACAAATCAATACCTGATGCCATATATATCGGAAAGAGTGACATCTCATGGTCACAATGTAGTCCAAGTCTTCTCGTACTAAAACCGGCTAAGATATTGGGATGGAGGTGCCGGTCTTTAGTCCGAGTTCCAGGCCCATGGTCTCCTTTGACACGAGTTAATCGTTAGTGACCCGCTCAAATAAAACCACAATTATATGAAATAAAATATCACAATTGCTACAATAAACGGATAGTTTCCGCAGAAGACATGCTATTTGATCTGAAACCCACATCGGTTGTGAATTGAAAGCGGTAATTTAATGTGAAAAGAAACTTTTGCCGCAGTGTTTACATATTTTTTAAAGTATGCGAACTCAGTTGACCTTGCGAACTGCGTTCGGCATTTTCCGGTGAAAATATTCCGTAGATTATCAATCAACCACGCACGATGAATTCTCCATTGTAATCGTAATTATACGTGACAATAAATAAATTATTACATAGATTAAATACATATTGAAGATATAAATGTAATACATTAAATAAATTACGGGAATTATAACCATCTCACAGTTTAAAACAGTGTAAACACAATGACCATTAGAATATCATGGGGGCCGCCATTTTGTTTGTATCGAAATTCGTCTCGGCCAAAACAAACACCGGACAATGCCGAAGTTCTTCGGAACCTGAGTTCGGCTTTCAGTTAAGTAAACAAACAGAAAAAACAGCGATGTTGGTGACAATCAACCGGAATATTCTATGCGTAATTTAACATGAAAGTTAGATTATTATACACCATTATGACCATGATATGTCTCTCTTTCCGATGTATATAGCATCATGTATTGATTCATTAGGTAAATCGAGTAAAATACACCACAGATTCCCGCCACAGATCGTGGGCGTAACTCGTGTGATAGGATTGGTATGCAAGCGGGCTGGGACTAAAAACAGCAAATCGCCATCCCAATATCTTAGCTGGTTTTAGTACAAGAAGACTGGGACTAGGTCACAATGGTGTATAATAATTTAACTTTCATATTAAATTACACATAGAATATTCCAGTTTATTAGGACTAACATCGGTTTGTCTACATTTTAACTGAAAGCCGAAGTGTTCCGTAATGTTCGGCTACTATGTTGTCAATCAAATATGCCCATAACAATAAAATACCGGTACACCCCTTACTCAACATCGTGTTCTGTTAATATATTCCATCACTATTATGTGTTTATTTGTATTGTAAGTGGTCCTATATTACTTATTAAACATTTCTTACACGGAACGTCTCACGATATATATTTTTATTTTACAAATTACCGGGTATAAGTGATAGTATTAATTCAATTTAAGACCACATGGTGTGTGTATGCTTACCTTACGATTGCTAGAATATTTTCGCCGGAATATGCTGATGTCACTTCTTGAGGTCAAATGAGTTGGCATACTTTTTATAATATGTAAACACTGCGGAAATGTCCTTTATTTTAGCACTATCTTGAATGGCCTGGTGCCAAATCACAACAGAAAACCAGACATTACATTAAGCTAGAGATCCCCAACAATTTATTTCATGAGATCGAATTGTTGTGATGTCACTCAGGTTACTGAAATCATTCACTCACCTGAATACATATACCAAGTTGAGAACTCCCAAAACCACTGTCATATCACAAGAAGCTAAAAGTGTTGTCAGATGTTCCATAGAGTTGTACAGATGCCTTGAGAAACTGTGTTCTATCAGCAAAGCAGTAACATGCAAAACTTCAAGCAGCAATTCTTTGACCTAAAATATTTCAAAATTACATGCTAGTATGGGTTCCAAGATTATATAAACAAAGTAGATATTACCAATATCATCACTTATTATCGAGAACAGAGTATATTGAGAATTGAGATGCTCTCAGTGGGTATAGGAGTTAAACTTTACACATGTACTTATATTGACAATTTTCTTAAGATGTGAGATTTTTCTAACTTCCATATATAAAATATTATTATTATAACAAAATCAACATTTGTCAACAACAAAAGCCAAAATCTGCGACAGAATTCTCAGTTCTGACTAGTTACAATGGAGCTAGAATTACCAGAATCTCTTAATGTGGGGCGGCGTATATTCTAAAAGCTGGCTGAAGTAGATATATTGATAGATCTTCAAATGGATCTTCCAACTTATGTGAGCTTTGGCAGCATAAAATTTGTTTATAGAAACAACTTTACATAACGTGTTAAATGAGATGACAACTCATTTCATACCTTTTCATTCCCTTGTTTGTCCCCATACAATGTCCACTTGTTTTCTTCTCTTTTACAAGCTTTCGCCAATACATCATCAAAGATGTCCAAAACATCTGCCCAGTGGTACAACTCACACTGAAATTGAAACATAATACAAGGATGCATACATTTTAAGTTGACTTCCGCTAGAAAATAAAAGAATACTATAAATTTAAATGAATTTTACTGGTTTGTATACAAACCTAAGGCCACACAAAGTTAATTTCCTGTTTCTCAAAGGATTTTGTTTTCAAACCCAGCAGGCAGGCAGGTTTGTATATAATGTTTTATGACTAAAATTTGCCAGCAGGCAGGTTTTTAATACTTTTTATATCTACTTTTTATGAAAAAATTTTACCGGCAGGCAGGTTTTTTATTACATTACATTGCCCCAAATTTTTGGAAATAAATAATATAAAATTATTTTATAATACCATTGTTTTATTAAAAACTTTAATTTTGAACATTAATCAACAACCTGTAGTTTTCACATATCCGAAGCATCATCCAGCAATTTAGGTGCAGGTCTATTATTTATCTTGAAGTACCGTCCAAAGATATCAGCCACCTGATATCCGACCAGTTCCTGCGACACCAGATCGAAATCAGAATGGTCATTTCCCTTGGGTTTTGTTTTCCCCAACAGACACTGTGAAGTTACTGTTAATACTGAACTCGTTTGTATCACTATTGTGTATAAAATCTTCACACAGTTTACGAACGGTATCTGTGTTGTATACTTGTATAATTTTCCATGGAATAACATTTGTGTAACCAGAAAACGTCGAGATATTTATAAGCGCCGCCATTTTGGCTGACGAGAAGCGTTGCACAAATAGTTTACCGGTGCAAACAAAAGTACCGATTGAATCGGAAGTAGAGTTCTCTCTCTTTGAACAAAGGAGCAGAACGACATCGCCAGGTTTGCGAGACGAGACGCCTGTTTGCGATATTATATCAAGCGACGGGTGTTATTTACCTTTTTATTTTGGGATGAGGAAACAAAGCACCGGGCGGGCCATATTTTAAGGGGACGGCGATCTTTGAGAAACAGGATTCTAATTTTGTTTGGCCTAATCATATAATCGATGAACCGTAGATAAAGTCGATAATCGATTAGCAATTCCGTCACCAATTAATCTCGGAAAATGCCTGGTATTATTGAATACCGTGTTTGTTTTACACAGTTTAATCTACAACCGAGGGGTTAACAACCTTTGATCATGTATCAAAGAGATTCCGACAATATGAATACTACTAATATGTGGCAAACAGTTGGCATTCATTTAATGATGCGACATGGTTACTCTTCGGGTCGTTGTATATTCTACCAATTGGCGGCACTGCAGCTTTGAACTTATGGCGACGTCATTGTATATTTCTACAAGAAAGGTGGCACTACTGTCATCGTGTTCAATGAACTGAATACACTCGCCATTGATTGGATCAAAGGTGAGTTGATATACATCATATTGATGATCCCAAATGCAAGTGAACTGTATCCCTTTTATAATTCTTCAGCAATACTTCCTCATAATCACAAGACATCCAACCTACGCCATTTTAATCAGCAATGTTCTCCGCAATGTCATTTGCGAGTATACTTTGTTTGCATTAGAAATTAACCATGTTATGTTTGTTATTATGTTGTTTATGATATATGTTCGTTATTTTCAATTATGCAACTGCCAAAAATTGGTGTATTGCAATAAATATATCTATCTATCTATCTATCTATACTTAGATGTTACTAGTACGGGTTTATATATCACTTATTGTGTGGTGACTGGCGACTTATAGTTTTGATTCTCAGGCATCGCCGCATCGAAAATGAAAGTGTCGGTGACACCGTAGCTCAAGTTGGAAAGGAGTTATTTTTTGTTGAGCAGTGAGGGATGTGGTCTGTAGGGTGTGCCAAAGGATTTAGTCATGCAAAGAGTAAAATTCACAATGGCTGCTGGCGGCCATGTTTTTCATCGAAATTTTTTCAAATTTGATAGCTCACATCTAGAGGCGATTCCAAACTGCCTGTACATTTTCAAAAAATTCTCCAATAAATGCGGGCTGCGCCAATGGATTCAAATTTGAAATGGATGGATGCGGGCGGCCATGTTTTTCAAAAAAAATTGTTCAAATTGGTCAAAATAGAAGACTCCTATCTAGAGGTCACCCCGAAGATCCATATGAAGTTTGGTGATGATCGGATTAGAGGTGCCACGATTATTGATTTTGATAATCGATAGTCAATAATAGACTATAAACGATTAATCATACCTAATATTAATAACATCAGTGGAAGTATTCCGTAATATGGCCTATTGGCTGGGTGCTGGTTAACTGCACTATCGCTGGTTGTTTGAGGCATCGGCTGATGTAATTTTTATGTTAATAAAGTGCATCATAAACCACTGTTAATGACTAATAAGCACAATGTATTGAATACTTGATTAATTTCAGTATTATGGATCAAACTTCCAGAGCGTGGTTAACAATCACAAACGTGTGCCCCCACCTGCAAATTGCAGGACTCAGAACAAGCTAAGTATTTGATAATAGTCAGTTTCATTCAGCATTCACCACACGATATGCGATAGCCTTTACTAGTAACTTCTAAGTATACTTATGCAAACAAAGTACACTCGCAATTACATTGCGGAGAACATCGCTGATTAAAATACCGTATATATTGGTTACCTGGTTTTGGCGAGAATGTCAATCAACTTCCCATTGGTCCAATCAGATTCAAGGGCGAGTGCATTCAGTTCATTGAACATGGTGACAGTTGGCACATTTCAAAGATATAGTGCCACTTTTCAAGTAGAGGTGCCATGATTATTGATTTTGATAATCGGCCGTCAATAATCGATTAATCGTACCTAATAACATCAGTGGAAGTATTCCATAATATGGCGTATTGGAGAGATGCTGGTTAACTGCACTGTCGCTGGTTGTAAGAGGCATCGGCTGATGTAATTTTTACGTTAATAAAGTTCATGATAAACCACTGTTAATGACCAATGAACACAATGAATTTAATACTAGCAGTTCTCGGCGATGTTATAATATTTGTGAGTTCATTAGAACGAACGTAGCCATTAATTTTAGTGTTATGAATAGCCAAACATACAAACAATATAAAAGTAGGAATGCACGATGGATGGCCGGTGGTTCCTAAAACAAGGAATCTAATGTTACGGAAAATATAAGTTTCATCAAACTTCCAGAGCTAACAATCACATAGGTGTGCCCCAACCCGCAAATTGCAAGGCTCAGAACAAGTTAAGTATTTGATAATATCGAGTTTCATTCAACATTCACCGCATGATACGCGATAGCCTGTACTAGTAACATCTAAGTATACTTATGCAAACAAAGTATACTCGCAAATGACATCGCGGAGAACATCACTGATTAAAATGCTGTAGGTTCCCTGGTTTCCAGAGAATGTCAATCAACTCCACATTGGTCCAATCAGATTCAAGGGCGAGTGCATTCAGTTCATTGAACACGGTGACAGTCGGCACATTTCAAATACATAGTGCCGCCTTTCAAGTATAAATATACAATGACGTCGACATAAGTTCAAAGCTGCAGTGCGACCAATTTGTAGAATATGCAATGACCCGAAGAGTAACCCATGTCGCATTATCAAATGAACTGCTGACTGTTTGCAACATAAGTTAGTTGTACTCATGTTGTTGGAATCTCATTGATACACGATCAAAGGTTGTTAACCCCCTTACTTTTGTGTCTGTAATAAACGTTTATTAAAATTTGGAAGATTTTCCACCCTGCACGAGGCTTATTCCAGTCTGCACGTTTATTAATTTTGTGCATTTTGGAAGACATATCTTGACAGGCCGATGATGCCACCCCCCCCCCCCCACAACAAATCTTGAGAGGGTGTTTATAAAATCCGGAGTAAATGTCAGTATACTGTAGCAATATATTGGTATTGCACTACGTATCAGGTTTTAACGATTGCTGTTATATTATTAACTCACAATAGGCCATGCCAAATAGTTTATTGGTAAATAGAATAATAAATTTGTTTCGCCCTGTACTTATATTCCAGTCTGCACTTGTATTACATTAGGTCGGATTTTGAACCCTGTACTTATATTCCAGACCACTTTTATTCCTGACACGAGAGTAGGTTGTAGATTAAACTGTGTAAAACCAACAGGGAACTCTCGTGTCTGGAATAAACGTGCAGTAGTGCTGAAACGGTTGACCTATTTTTGTAGCCGGTTAACCGCGACGTGTAACCGGATCATAACCGGTTATCCGCTATTTTCAACCTATGACTTTACACTGATTATTTACACCATAATATGTACCAATATATCAGCATAATTTGATTTATTAACTGTATGGCAAACTCGCGTAATGTTTACACAGACAGAGCTTGTATTTACTATTAAATGAATGTAAATCACCAAACACGAACGTCACAAAGCCACGTGTTGACAACTTGGTAGATAACACAGTGAACTAAAACTCGCAGTGTTTATAAATAGACGTGTCATCATGTCATGATTGACCTGTTTGTACTGCAGTTGCGACTGCTACCTGACTTGTTATCGTTCTCGTTTTGGGAAGAATATTGTGTGACCTATATACATACTCTCGGGATCCAAATAAACGTACCCGTACGCTTATTGTTTTTTCTCCAGTTTTCACACCCCTACGATGCTTTTTGGACCCCTACTAGTACGTTTATTAATTTCTGGGGGTATAAAATTTACACCCTGTTGTCAATATCACGACCATGGATCACAGGACTTATTCTACAATTAAAATGTTTTTTTAACCCCAAAATCAGTTCCATAATCACAATTTATAATGAAAAACGATGTGCCTCGAAAACAGGCAACGCGAAACCCAGAAAAAAAGCAATAAAAGTTACCAGTTTGACTGAGTGTTTTCTGCATACAAATAATTTCATGAGAAGCATTAAAGTATATTCCTTTAACATTGAGATATTTAAAGAACACAGTTTCATACTTTTTCTGTTTTAATGCATTATTTGGTGAGTGAAATGTAAAATAGATCGTAAAACTTCGAAAAAAATCTATAGATGATAAAATTAGGCTTAATGTAAAATTGTAAACTGAGTATGACTCTGGACAAGAACACTACTAGTACACAAGTTTCAACCTAAATATATTAATCAATTGAATTATACAGTGAGTGAGTTACTTGAGTTAACTATCACTCTTTGATTGATTGATTGATTTTATTGACAATGATAATAACACATATATACAAAATGTAAATACAATAGATTGCTGATATATAACTTAAAAGGAGCAAACACATAGAATTGTACATAGTTTGTTCAGCTTCAGATATCCTTTTATTTGTGATGTTAAAAATGGGTTGTTTTGTGCAACACAACTAAAAATCATATTTAGAAAATAGCCTTAATATTTCCAACCCTTACTTTTATTCCGCCCCCTACTCTTATTTGATTCTGGGATATTTTCCACCCCCTATGTTTATTCCGCACCCTTCTTTTATTTGGATCCCGAGAGTATGTTTGTACATGCAAATATCGGCAGTTTTTTATTGCCATTATAGCGATTACGGGACTGGCCGATTATTAAGTCATGTGACTCATGTATTCTAATTGCTAGGTGTTCTTTGGCGATTTGAGATGGATAGGATGACTGACGACCGATAAACACAATTATGAAGTTTGTGAACTTTATGAAGTTAACAAATGAAAATTTTAAAAACAGCTGAAAACCTGCTGAAAACAGTGTTTTCTGTTAGAAGACAATCAAATGCTGAGAATTAGTCATTGGGATGCAAATAAGTCCGACTGCACGGGAACACCACTTTGATTCGAGTTCATTTGAACTTCATCGACTGAGATTACTCAAACTCAGTAATGTTAGAAGTATAGACCGAGCGTATGTAAATAGGGTTGGTTCTCAAGAGTTTGCATTCTGCCAATTTCTCTTTGAAATGTGCCGAGCCATCTGATTTACTCATTTCTTGGGTATCCATGATACTGTCTACAAGTAGTCAGTCGGAGAGTAGATGTCAAATGACCACGCCGTTCTGCAGTGAAAACGATTGTATTGATCCAGTGTTCACGCTGTCGGTAGCCAAATTAGCCAATGGCTAATCTTTTTCGAATTTGGCTAATAAAAATTTCATTTGGCTAAACTTTTTTTGACCCAAAATGGAGACGGAAATCATGGAGTCAGAAAGCTAATTAACAAGACAGTCAATGACTGTGGGGTCGCTCACCAGACTGCAAAGACTGATAAGACTGGGACTCTGGAGACCAAAACAGTGAGCACTTTTCATAATCACTTTAAAAGAAGTAGATTTAAACAGGATATGTGGCTAGAGAGACTTCAAGTATGTAGCTTGGTAAAAAACCACCTTGAAATTGCCAACTGTACACTACTGATCACCCCCCTCCTCCAGCTCAACAAGTCCCCTCCCGACCGGGATCCAGACTCCCAAGTCTTAGGTTGGAATTTCACAACCGACACCTCAAACTTTCTCAATTGTTGGAAATTTCCAATCTCACAAGCGCCTTTTTCTAAAACCATTTAAACATGTTTGAAGCCCAATTATCCATGGACCCAAAACACAATACATGTATGTCAGACCAATCAGTCAGGTGGTTCCAAGGTAGATGTTTTAATGAATTTGGTATTTCTATGATTTTATTGGACACAAAAGTGTTAACTCCCCATAGACTGCCATTTCTTGACAGGTTGACCTCATTTTAACAAATCTGTATCTCAGTCACTAAAGGATCTTCCTGATTCCTCCATACTATATGTAAGCTAAATAGTCCAAAATCCCTTGAGAAGACATTTTAAGAATTACTATAGAGACATATAGTTATGTCCCTGGTCCCACCCTTTTAACCTGGTGACCCCATCTGAATAAATTTGAATCCCAGACACCAAAGAACCCTTCATACATATCATAAATATCAGTCAAATAGACCCGATGGTCCTTGTGAAGGAAGCATATTAAGAGGGAAACTGTCCTTCGCTTGGCCCCTATTTGACCAGGTGACCCCATTAAAAAAATCTGAATTGCAGTCAAGGAAGAACATTCCATTCTATATAAGCCAACTAGTTCTTGCAAACATATTTTAAGAATTACTATGTAGTGAAATAGTTAAGTCTCTTGCTCTGCCCTTATTTGACTTTGTGATCCCATTTTCACAAATCTGATAAGGATAAAAATTAAGTTCCCCAGTTGAAGTTGGTGATATTCACCCATTGGGCACCTCATTTATGAATTTTATCTTCTGCAAATTAGGGGATATAGAAACTTCCTAGAAGGGAAATTTAACTAACAACAATGTAAATTTGATACTATAGATACTTCCCAGAAGATGAGGCCTAAGCAGAATGAGGTCGTCAGAGGGTGAATTTGGTGATGCTAGCCTGCTGTGCCGGATAGCATCACAAAAAGCGTGTCTGTTCCTACATTGTGTATGCCTGGCCTCAAGCAACACAATGTATTATACAACAAGCCTTGAAATAGTGTGATAGTGTGTCTGTCATTTGCAGAGTGAGGTCCCCAGAGGGTGAATTTAGTGACGCTAAATTCACCCTCTGGGGACCTCATTCTGATAAAGTCCTCAACTGCTATGGAAGACCTAGAATAAAATTGAATTTCCCCAGTTGAAGTTGGTGATGTTCACCCATTGGGCCCCTCAATTATGAATTTTATCTTCTGCAAATTAGGGGATATAGAAACTTCCTAGAAGGGAAATTTAACTAACAACAATGTAAATTTGATACTATAGATACTTCCCAGAAGATGAGGCCTAAGCAGAATGAGGTCCCCAAATGGTGAATTTGGTGATGCTAGCCTTGAATCAAGCTTTGAAATAGTCTGTCTGTTATTTGCAGAATGAGGTACCCAGAGGGTGAATTTAGTGAGGCTATCCTGCACAACGGGCTAGTATCACTAAATTCACCCTCTGGGGACCTCATTCTGATAAGGCCCTCAACTGCTATGGAAGACCTAGAATAAGATTGAAGTTCCCCAGTTGAAATTGGTGATGTTCACCCATTGGGCACCTCAATCATGAATTTTATCTTCTGCAAATTAAGGGATACAGAAACTTCCTAGAAGGGAAATTTAACTAACAACAATGTAAATTTGATACTATAGATACTTCCCAGAAGATGAGGCCTAAGCAGAATGAGATCTTGAGACTCTAGATACTTCCCAGAAGATGAGGCCTAATCTGATTTTAATGACCACTGAGTGATAATATAAACAAGGGTGCTTCATTGATAACACCATTAATCTCATTTAAATTATGGATGACATGAATACACTCCCTGGGGACTCTGTCTAAGGCTGCAGAATCTTTATCTCTCTATCTGCCTTGCCATGTCTATCAGTTCATAGGAGAGTTGCCTTGTAATGGGAATTTAAATAAATATACTTTATTTACCTGTGAGTTAGGATATGAGATAGGGTGGAATGCTGTTGGTTGGGGTGGGGTTCTGGGTCATGTGGGGGGGGGGGGTGATATTTTTTGTTTGTATGTTAAATTGATCAAGGAGTTCCTGATTTTTTAATTATTTTTTGGGGAATTATGGCCCTGGCTCCACCACTATTTGACCCAGTGACCCCATTTGAACAAATCTGAACCCCAGTCATTCAATGACCCCACATACCAAATATAAACTAAATCGGCTTAATGGTTATTGACAAGAAGTCGTTATAAGAATTACCAAGGAGGAATATAGTTATGGCCCTGGTTTCGCAACTGTTTGACACAGTGACCTCATTTGAACAAATATTAATGACAGTCACCTAGGGAACATCCACCCCAAATATGATCAAAATGCAAAAATGTAATTTTTTTGTTTTTAGAGTTATGTCCCTGGCTCTGC